>CAUJNA010001557.1:1517907-1697907 GCA_963377175.1 Effrenium voratum
GTGCGTTCTGTGTGTGTGTGTGTGTGTGTGTGTGTGTGTGTGTGTGTGTGTGTGTGTGTGTGTGTGTGTGTGTGTGTGTGTGTGTGTGTGTGTGTGTGTGTGTGTGTGTGTGTGTGTGTGTGTGTGTGTGTGTGTGTGTGTGAGTCTGTGTGTGTGTGTGTGTGTGTGTGTGTGTGTGTGTGTGTGTGTGTTTGTGTGTGTGTGTGTGTGTGTGTGTGTGTGTGTGTGTGTGTGTGTGTGTGTGTCTGTGTGTGTGTGTGTGTGTGTGTGTGTGTGTGTGTGTGTGTGTGTGTGTGTGTGTGTGTGTGTGTGTGTGTGTGTGTGTGTGTGTGTGTGTGTGTGTGTGTGTGTGTGTGTGTGTGTGTGTGTGTGTGTGTGTGTGTGTGTGTGTGTGTGTGTGTGTGTGTGTGTGTGTGTGTGTGTGTGTGTGTGTGTGTGTGTGTGTGTCTGGGTGTGTCTGGGTGTGTGTGGGTGTGTGGGTGTGTGTGTGTGTGTGGGTGTGTGGGTGTGTGTGTGGGTGTGTGTGTTGTGCGTGTGGGTGTGTGGGTGTGGGCGTGTGGGTGTATGTGGGTGTGTGTGGGTGTGTGTGGGTGTGTGTGGGTGTGTGTGGGTGTGTGTGGGCGTGAGTGAGGCGTGTGTGGGTATGTGGGTGTATGTGGGTGGGTGTGTCGGTGTGTGGGTGTGGGGGTGTGGGGGTGTGGGGGTGTGTGTGCGGGTGTGCGGTGTGCGGGTGTGCAATGAGGAGGGGTTGTAGCCACGATTGACAATGAAATCCAAAACCGCGCCAAAACTTTAGCACAACCCCGACCAAGAAAAAACAAGCTCGACAGCGCATGTTTTTGGCCCAATCGTATTGGATCTGCACATTTGAGTCAAACGGCTGTTTGACTAGGAAAACGGGATTTGGGCACTGGATCTGTGAATTTTGAGTCAAACGGCCGTTTGACTAGGAAAACGTGATTTGATCTGTTTGAAAAACTCAATATGGGTGAGAGAAAAACCTGAATAGACAGATCTGTAAGAGAAAGCCTGAATAGACAGATCTGTAAGAGAAAACCAGAATAGACAGATCTGAGATTGAAAAACTCAATATGGGTGAGAGAAAAACCTGAATAGACCGATCTGTAAGAGAAAACCTGAACAGACGCAATTGAACTGGACCAACTAGATGTCTCTTCTTTGGATGTGGAGGCAATCAAGGAGTTCGAAATGTTCAGGAGTTCTTGTTGTGGCACATCCTTGCCGACGTGATCAAAGCCAAACTTGTACTCTGTGCTTTATTTGGGTGCACTCTATTTTTGTTGCATCCCTCAAACGGTGGTTGTTCTTTTGGTTTCCCTTTAGGCCAATTCCGAAAAGGGTACCATCCCACAAAAAGACACACTTCATCTTGGTTGCTTTTGACCCCCCTGCAAAAAGTGAATAACTTTCTTGGGGGTGTAGAGGAAACCGCAACTTGATTTCAACCAAAAAGTCCAAAGATCCGCTGCCCTCTAGCAGTCGAGCCATTTGTCAGGCATGGACTTGCGGGACCATGGCCTGCTGGTACGCCGGTGCCATCCGCGCGGAAGAGCATGTAGTCCCCGGTCGGACCTTCCGATGTCACCAGAATCCATAGCCCACAGATTCCCAGTGAGGTGGCTCGTCTGTTTTCAGGGGACCCGCCCCCATAATGTTGACCCCAGATTAGTCAACCCCAGCTTATAAATAGGAGGGTTTTCCCCTCCAAAGATGATGATGCCCCACTAAACCCTATTCATAAACTGGGGTTGAGTGAGTATGGGGTCAACATTAAAGCAACTAAATAACACTAACGAAGGATCCAAAAGCCGCCAAGCCCTTTCGTAACCTAGGGATCTGCTCAGGATCTGCCCAACCCTTGGTACCAAAAGACTTCGGTCTCTCTTGGCAGCCCCACAATACTTGTTTTTTTTTTACAGAAAAAAAAGGAAGCCTACAAACATGGCAACAACAGTACAGGGAGTGCCGAAACGAACAGCTTGCCACTTGGCCCCTTGGACCACTTGCCGGAGCTATTGTGGATGGACGAAATCCTTGCACCACCTAAGAAACCCTAGAATGATCTGATCCCGTGCAAATACTAACAGACAATGGTTTCCAATGGTGTCTTGGGTGGCACAGGGTTTTGTCCATCCACAGTATGGCGCAAGACTCTCAGCCGAGCTCGGCGCAGGGGTTGGTCTCGAAGGCCGTGGCAGTCGTCGGGCAGACCGGCGTGAAGGCTCGCCAGAACCCATCCTCCCACGGATGGAGCCCCTCGGAAGTCATCACCTCACTTCCCAAGTTGACTGGCCAAAAAAAGTTTGAACTTTTTATTTACCACTAAAATGGTCCAACCCCAAAAAGTTTAAAGTCCACCAACTCAGGAAGTGAGTCACCATAAACTCCGTTTAAACCCAATCATGAATTTACAACCTACTTACCTACTTGGGTGGTCTCCATTGTGGTAGAAGTAAGCAGGCTGTGAACGTGGTCACAAGCTTGCCGCACTACATGTTGCAACCTACTTACCAAGAAGGTGAAACCCTCACGTCTTAGTCAGCGGTTCGCAACGCTGGCTCATTGCAATTAGGGGCAAAACCACGGGAGCTGCCGCAAGGTGGCGTCGGTGGGGTGCCTTCTTAAGACTAGGTCCTCCAGTAAAGAGGTTAGAATAAGAGCACCCTTTTTTCTGTAGTCTATTTTAGTAGGGGAACCCTCCCCAAAAAAAAGGTGAGAACGGGCACTACTGGGGGACCTAGTAGAAGAGGCGATGCCTCTTAGCAGGTTCTCAGTGGCAAAAAACCCTTCTGCCACGCCGGGAACGCTTCTGCGAAGGCCCAAGGCGCTTCTCTAGGAAGTCCAGTCCTTTTGAGAAGGCTATGCAAATCTTCTGAGTGTGGGGGCGAGCTGCGAAGATCCCCAGTGTGCTGACTCCGTTGGTTTTGCCCCGAATCATGCGCCTAGACTTACAGGTATATAAGTTGTCGTCAGCAGGGTTGCTTTCGAAAAGCCGGTCCTTTGGAAAACAAGAGGGGCAAGAGGCATAGGTGTCCTGTTTGAGGAAATAGATGGCACTGGTGGTTGATTGAACCACCAGGAAAGCCTATGGCAAGAGGTCGAACAGTGCCTTCGGCTCCCGATTCGACCATTTGGCTCTCCTCAGCCGTGAGCTTCGCGAAGCTGGCGGGGGAGACGTTGAAGTCTCCCAGCCTCACGTTCCGAACGCGCCAAACGAAGTCCTATCGGGTGAAATTGGATGTCCAGTGAACATGGAAGCCCCAAGCGAGTCAAGCGCAAGTATTGAGGCGCAGCAAAAAATGCACAAAGCCAGACATATGGGCACCTTTGTTTTGTTTGGAGGCCCGGTACAGTCATTAAGACCAACACTGCCTCCATTCATGCTCAGGCTTTCCCATGTGATGGTCAAAGCTGCACTTTGCTTGAGCTTGGCTGGACGGTCATGGGCCGTGCGTGCGTGCGTGCGTGCGTGCGTGCGTGCGGGCGTGCGGGCGGGCGTGCGTGCGTGCGCGCGCGCGGGCGCGTGCTAGTGCGCGTGCGCGTGCGCGTGCGAGTGTGTGTGTGCGTGTGCGTGTGCGTGTGCGTGTGCGTGTGCGTGCGCGTGCGCGTGCGCGTGCGCGTGCGCGTGCGCGTGCGGGGGTGTGGGTGGGTGGGTGGGTGGGTGGGTGGGTGGGTGGGTGGGTGGGTGGGTGGGTGGGTGGGTGGGTGGTGGGTGGGTGGGTGGGTGGGTGGGTGGGTGGGTGGGTGGGTGGGTGGGAGGGTGGGTGGGGGTGGGTGGGTGGGTGGGTGGGGTGGGTGGGTGGGTGGGTGGGTTGGGTGGGTGGGTGGGTGGGTGGGTGGGTGGGTGGGTGGGTGGGTGGATGGTGGGTGGGTGGGTGGGTGGGTGGGTGGGTGGGTGGGTGGGTAGGTGGTGTGGTGGGTGGGTGCGTGGGTGGGTGGGTGGGTGGGTGGGTGGGTGGGTGGGTGGGTGGGTGGGTGGGTGGGTGGGTGGTGCAGTTGCGTGCGTGCGTGCGTGCGTGCGTGCGTGCGTGCGGTGCGGGCGAGGGCGAAGCGGAGCGGGCGGGCGGGCGGCGGGCGGCGCGGGGGCGGGCGGGGGGGCGGGCGGGCGGGCGGGCGGGCGTGTGTGTGTGTTGGTGTGTGCGGTGTGTGTGTGTGTGTGTGTGTGTGTGTGTGTGTGTGTGTGTGTGTGTGTGTGTGTGTGTGTGTGTGTGTGTGTGTGTGTGTGTGTGTGTGTGTGTGTGTGTGTGGGTGTGCGTGCGTGCGTGCGTGTGTGCGTGTGCGTGGGTGCGTGTGTGCGTGTGTGCGTGTGTGCGTGTGTGCGTGTGTGCGTGTGTGCGTGTGTGCGTGTGTGCGTGCGTGCGTGCGCGCGTGCGCGTGCGCGTGCGCGTGCGCGTGCGGGTGCGTGTGGGTGTGTGTGTGTGGGGTGTGTGTGGGGTGTGTGTGGGGTGTGTGTGGGGTGTGTGTGGGGTGTGTGTGGGGTGTGTGTGGGGTGTGTGTGTGGGGTGTGTGTGGGGTGTGTGTGTGTGTGTGAGGTGTGTGTGTGTGGGGTGTGTGTGGGGTGTGTGTGGGATGTGTGTGTGTGTGGGATGTGTGTGTGTGTGTGGGGTGTGTGTGTGTGTGGTGTGTGTCTAATGTGTGTGTGGTGTGTGTCTAATGTGTGTGTGTGTGAGGGTGTGTGTGTGTGTGTGTGTGCGTGTGTGCGTGCGTGCGTGTGTGTGGGTGCGGGTGCGGGTGCGGGTGCGGGTGCGGGTGCGGGTGCGGGTGCGGGTGCGCGTGGGCGCGTGGGCGCGTGGGCGCGTGGGTGCGTGGGTGCGTGGGTGCGTGTGTGTGCGTGTGCGTGTGCGTGTGCGCGTGCGCGTGCGCGTGCGCGCGCGCGCGTGCGCGTGCGCACGCGCGTGTGAGTTTGCGTGTGCGTGTGCGTTCGTGTGCGCGTGTGCGTGTGCGCGCGGGCGCGTGCGCGTGCGCGTGTGCGTGTGCGTGTCGGTGTGGTTGTGTGCGCGGTTGCGTGTGTGGTTGTATGTGTGGCTGTGTGTGTGTGTGGTTATGTGTGCGCGCGCATCTTTGCCCACCCTTTTTGCACTTGCCAGGTGGCAAGGCGATGGGTTTTGGAAGCGGCGCCAGGTCAAGCCTAAGGCATGCGGACTTGGGCTGGGCCCTTGAGGCCTTGTTACAGGCTGGGGATCCCTCAGAGCCACGGGAGCTAGCCCTAAACGGCTCGGATTTCCATGAAATTTGGGAAGGAAGGGAGGGAGGAAGGAGAGAAGGAGGGAAGGAGGGAGGGAGGGAGGGAGGAGGGAGGGAGGGAGGGAGGGAGGGAGGGAGGGAGGGAGGGAGGGAGGAGGGAGGGAGGGAGGGAGGGAGGGAGGGAGGGAGGGAGGGAGGGAGGGAGGGAGGGAGGGAGGGAGGGAGGGGAGGGAGGGAGGGAGGGAGGGAGGGAGGGAGGGAGGGAAGGAAGGAAGGAAGGAAGGAAGGAAGGAAGGAAGGACGGGTTGCGCTTTACTTCTAAACACAGTGGTTGTAACTCATCAAAAGGGCAGCAACAGTTCAGTGTCCATTTAAAATTGTCCAACTGGTTCTTTGTGGGGAGGTGGCATCAAGGACCTTTCAGGAAAGCTTCGAAAGGGAAGCTGCAAGGATTCCACTTGGGCAAGAAAACTTGCTGGTGCTCAACAGGGAATGGGACATGGAATGACCCTTATAAACCATCCAAGCGGATGATTTTCTTTTAGGGAATCCCTGGGCTGCACAGGCAAGAAAACCAACCGACGTGCAAAGACTTCCCCCAAATCTTGGTTGCTGTTGATCCCCCTGCAAAAAGTGAATAACTTGTTGGGGGTTCAGTGGGAAAACCCAACTTGATTTCAACCGAAAAGTTCAAGTCTAAAGATCCGCTAGCCAATAGCAATCAAGAAATGGAACCAAGTCTTCCTCAGACTAACATGGAAGCTCCCTTCTGCAAATGGAACCGAGTCTTTCCAAGGGGTCCGGCTGCCCGGCTTCCTCACCTCCAAGCGGCAGCATCTCTTTCAGCGGAGCCAGGTACTCCACGTATGCCACCTGGACATCCAAGTTCCACTTGGCGCTGTGTCTTTTTAGGGGATCCCAAAAAATTACACTCAAAAAATGACACCCACTTGGGCTTATATTCCTCTAATGTGTCCTAGGTCCTCCAGTAGAGAGGTTGGAATAAGTTGGTACCCTATTTTTTCTGTAGTCCATTTTAGTAGGGGAACCCTCCCCCCAAAAAAGGGTAATTGTTAGGGGATCCCCAAGAGTTGTGCTTTGCCTTGAACACCACCAAGCAAAGGGGTACAGAGGCCTACATTACTCTCATCCCACACCTCGAAGTGAACTGGCCCAGAAGCCGCGTCCATCAACCCAGGTGCCCTTTGTGAGGGATGGAGGTCCTTACCCGTGGCCATGGTTGAAGAAGGTAAATGGGTGGCTCTCAAAATGGGAATTGGTCCACTAAGACACCGAAACGCTTGGGTTCCTTTCGCGTTCCCTGTATATCGCAACTAAAAGGGAGCCCTCCATTTTGAGAAACTCCCAAATGATTGAAAGCCAACTTGCCTTAGCTTCTTGGGTTATCATTTTTGGCACCCTGGAGAACGACTTCCGCACGCGGCTCTACTGGATCCAAAGCGTTCTTGTCCTAGGTCCTCCAGTAGAGAGGTTAGAATAAATAAGGGTACCCTATTTTTTTCAGTTTTGTCCATTTTAGTAGGGGAACCCTCCCCGAAAAAAAGGGTAAAAGGGCACGATCCTGGGGGACCTAGTATCTGACTCGCTGAGTTGACTGGCCAGAAAACGTGTAGCTTTTTCTGCCGGGGGGGCCTTCAGCAAGATGTTTGATGATGAAGCACCTGTCAAGAATAAGGGTTGACAGCTGAACGACTTAACATCCAAGCTGGGTGGGTCTTCCAACCACTAAAAACAACAAAGCCATCGCAGGCATTTGGTTGCGCGGGCGACCCAACTGCCCATTTGTCCATATTTTCACGGATCAATGCAACAAGCTCAGGCCCAAAGCCGGGCATGTGGCAAGGGGCTGTTGCCCCCTGCAACATGTCAATGTTTGGCTCGAAGGAAGGGGGTGGGGAGTGCCCCATGCCACGCCCCCAACCGCTTTTCCCAAACGTGAAACATGGAACAGACATGAAACCGGGGGCGATGGCTGTTCTTAATGGGTGGGGGGGGGGGGGGGATGCCTGATGAACTCGCAACGGGTTTCCTGTGGTTCGTCTCTTCCACAAGATTCTCTGACTAGTCGTCGCCTGTTCGCCCGCGGGACCCTGGAAGCCACGTGCCCGCCCAAGGGTTTTAACAACTGGCAACCTTCAAACATGTGTTACATATGTTGTTCCATACCCGAGCGGTTGTGGCATTTCTTCCAACAAAACGGTTGTAACTCACCTCGACAAAGCACACAACCCTGCATTTGCCACAGCCATGGCACCCAACATTGACAACCCAAACCTCCAACGGAGCTCCATTGGACAGAGCGGTGCCTTTGGATTACATGAGTTAGTAAGTCGTTCATAACCTAGGCTAGATCCTCCAGTAGAGAGGTTAGAATAAGGGTGCCCTGTTTCTGTTGTCTATTCTAGTAGGGGAACCCTCCCCCAAACAAGGGTGAAAGGGCACTACTGGGGGACCTAGTAGGTTATATCCTACTTATAGCCCCATAGAGGTCCCCTCAAGTGGGGTTTGCCCGGTAAGTAGGTTAGGACTTAGGTCACCAACAACTTTCTGACTTGGCCGAACACCCCCTCCGTTGGCAAAGCAACGCTCGAGGTCCGAGTCAACCAAAAGTCTGCCGCGCGGCCGCGGAGCTTGTGGTAGGTGGGTGCAAGTGCACCGAGCACACAGCCTCAACTCAGTCACCCTCACGTCATGGAAAACAGGGATCCTTACATTATACACCTGAACATTGCCTTGTAAATGGTGGTTTGCCATTAACTTGGTGGAAAAAGCCACGTTTCAAATGGTTGCACAATGTATCTTTTCAGGAGCCCTGGAAAACATCCCCCTGTGTCTGTGTCCGTCAAGGTCCTTCTCAAGCCTTTGGATCATATGAATAGTACCGGGGCCTTAGATGTTCACACCATGGACCAAAAATCCTCCTGTGGACTTATGAAAAAGGGGCCCTTTAGGTTCAACTTTCATGTGGAAGGCCTACCCTTTTCTCAGTTGCCCAAAGGACCCAGAACTAAAAGGGACCTGTACTAAAAATAGACCAAACTAGGAAAACCAAAAGGTCAAAAGGTCGGCTTTGGACAACTGAGTTTTAGAAGGCCAACCAACTCCTGAATGAAGGCCCTTTGAGAGGAAACCAGCGGGAGGGGGGAGCCAAGGGAAGCCTTCGTGGAAGAAGCCTTCGGCTGCACCAAAAGGGCCCGTGGATGCGCACTGGGAACCCTAAACAATGAACAGCTGGGAACCTCAAAATGGCTCAACTCGCTTCCTGGTGCAGTACCCTGAAAACAAGGTGAAAAGGGTACTGTCAGAAAGCGGCACCTCACACATCTGTGCATATTCTGGGCAGCAAATAGTCGAAGTGCTGAACACAAAACCACGGACTCCGACCCCACAGTTCAATTCTAAGGGGTGGTATCCTACCAGGTCCTCACAGAATCCCTGGTATCTCCGACTTCGGCTCCCGCTTTAAATTAGCAAAGTTGGATTCCCCCCACTTCCTTGCCACCAGCTAGTCGCACACAAAAGTTGCAAATGACTGGGTTCCAACAATAATGCCACTTTTGCAGGTCCATGGAGGTCCTAAACAAGAGGGCATTGGGGGGCCAATGCTTTTACGGGGAGGGTATCGCACACTCAAACACACCTTACTCTCTTCTTGAGTGGATGGGCCAAAGCAAGTCAAAACTGTTTGTTGACCACTAAAATGGCAACCAAACCCAAAAACTAATGTCCTAGTTCCGGAACTCAGAAAGTGAGGCTCAATGGAAACCCCACCACTAAACGAACTAAACTTGGTTTCTGTTGACCCTTCTGCAAGAAGTGAGTAACTTCTTGTGGATTTCGTGGGAAACCCCTTGATTTCAACCAAGTCTAAAGATCCGTTGCCCACTAGCAGTCAAGTATCCTATTTCCAGATAAACTGCTTGTTTCATTTGGGATTATATGGGTTAACTTCCCTAGGGTGTTCATCCCAGCTCAAGTTAAATACCGGCTACGCCACCAACATGGCAACCAAACCCACAAAGCTGCAAGTCCGAGTTCCGGAACTCAGGAAGTGAGACCAATCCTCGAGAGCCTAACAAGGAATTCTGCCTACACCCTGAGGCCACCTAAGGAACGCCCGATCTGTTGCTCACCACTGGCCACCAAACACGACAAGACTAAAGTCCGAGTTCCGGAACTCAGGAAGACCCAACCACTCAAGAAGAAACCGCCAAACCAAGTACCCAAACTGTTTGTTCACCGCATGGTCCAAACCCACAAAGCTGAAAGTCCGAGTTCCGGAACTCAGGAAGTGAGGCTACGGAAAAACCCGACTGAAGGAACGAACACACCGCCAAGCCACTTGAAGTGGACGCCAATGACAAAAGAGTAAGCCAATGACCAAACACACCACCACTTTGGAGCCCCCAAAAAGGAGGGAATTGGGGGAGCCCTGTTATCCTTGAGGGACTTTTTGGTTTCACCAAAAAACGATGTTGAGCTGACTGAATGCTTCGCTGAATGCTTCACCGTGGGGAGGGTATCTTACCCCTTAAAACTCCAAGGATTGGGGAAGTTAATCTTTTACAGACATATAGCCCATGTTACCCCCAAAAAGTTACGAAAAGTTATGTTTTTAAGAAGTAAGGTATCTCACAGCCGCCGCTTCTTCCGGGCCGCAAGGCTTTGGCCGTCGCTCGACATCACAGCCGCCGCGTGGTCCCGCTCCGCATGGCCGCGCCTCGGTTGGGATGGAGGCCGCGCCAAGGGGCCAAGAGACGGGAATCGTTTTTGGAAGGGGTACCCGTTGTGTTTTTTCTTCCGGGGGGGGGGGGGTGGTTTAAAGGGAAACCACAGGTCAAACTGAAATCCATGCTTTGTCGTTGTTTTTTTCCTTTTTTTGTTTCTGGGAGCCCCTATTCTAAACTAAGGGGAGCCGGGTTGGGAGAGGGGGGCATTTTGGGATCCCGTGAAAAAGGAGGAGGGGACCAACAAACCACCAAGCTTCGATTCAATTGAATGTTGGACGCTTAACATCAGCAGAGGATTTAAACAAAACCACGGTGTGTTTGCAACATGTGTCGGCACCATCTGTATAGCAGAATCAACCTATCAACAGGACATATTGCGTTTCTTTCCTCTCCAGTGGCTCAGAAGCCAGCCACTGACATCCTGCTTTTCCAGTGGCCAAGGAAGCAAGGAGAGCTGACTTCAGAAGATTTCAGAAGTGAAACCCACCTCCTGACGAAGGAACAGCGAGGCACTCGTGGCAGGAAGAACTACAAGCTCCGCGAACACATGGTATCGAGACCCGGGCCATGTCATGGCGATCCCTTTTCTTTCCCAGCACCACGCGAATACCACAGCTAGGGCAAAATTTGGGGGCGCGGAGCCTTCGGCACCAAGATCTGCGCCCAGAAGAATCATCACCAAAACCTGGTACTGGGGATCCTTCTTTCTAGAAGACCTCCGGAACCCCGGAAAACGGATCCGGATTTTGGAAAGGACGATGGTTGAAAAGAAGGCGGAAACCAACCGCTAGAATCTGTGGTTGGATTTGCCCCTTGACTCACCCCATTTTCTGCAGGATGTCCCGGCTCCAAACGGCCAATCGGTGCCAAGGCGAAAGATCGCTACACTTCAGGCGGGCTGGCAAGTGTCAAAGCACTCCAAGTCGTGGCATTTCTTGAGATGAACTAGGCCCCTTGCAAAAGGTGCAATTGAAGCCTTCTAGACAATCAATTGCAACAGCCAAGCGGCCGCACATTGGCAAGCAGGTCTGCCCAAACTTGCTGTCAGGAGAAAAAAACAGCTAACTTCTTTGGGTTTCTACGCAATGTCTACCCGAAAACTTTGCGGCTCGGTGGTTCCTTGATCCCTTGCTAAAAACTAAAGTCTGGGGGGATATGTGGGTGTTGGGTTCAAAGGAGAACCCCTGTTTCCTTTTAGCTTTCTGGATCAAACCAACCCCAAGGGTACGCTCAAAACCAGACGTACCCGCGGTTTAGAAGGAAACCCAAAGAGAAAACTACTTCTTTGTTTGCTTTTTTGAGGGGGCAGGGTGGGGGGGTCCCTTTCCACACCCATATGTCATAAGTCCCTCCAAACCCTAAAAGTTGAAACATCCAAGGATATAGCGCCTATTTGCAGCTTGAGCCCAGGAACCAGTTTGGAAGGCTCCCTCCCAAACAAGTCGAACAATTAAAAAAGTTCGCACCCATGTCCCACCCGACCGGGGCTTGGGCGTTCTTCCCTTCGAAGAAATAATACATATATATATATATATATATATAAAGAAGAAAAAAGCCAACACCCTCCGCCCCAACCCGCGGATACGCCGAGGCGCCCACTTCTCAAGGGCACCCGGAGTTGACAATGAGCCGTTCCTGGAAGATGTGAGATGTGAGGCACGGGCCACGTTCTATTGTCTAGGTCCTCCAGTAGTTTGAGGTTAGAATAAGTTGGTACCCAATTGTTTCTGTAGTTTATGGTAGTAGAATAACCCAAAAACCGCTCAAAAAACGGTGTGAGAAAGCTCGCTACTGGGGGACCTAGTTGTGATACCAGAAAGTGGGGCGCCCTGATGGCCTAGGAAGTCGTCGACGTCCGTTAGCGCGAAACACGACAAACCAACAAAATGCAAATCTTTTGCCTGCAACCGCGGGCAGCAGAGGCCGTGTCAAAATAAAGATTTGGACCTCCAATCATTGGTTTCAAGTCCGGTGTCGCTTTTTGGAGGCGACCCTTTCTTAGGGCCGTTTTCCTTCACCACAAGGACTCAGGACAGTCACTAGATTTCCCGCTCGGAACCCCCGAAGGAAGCCAGCGGTTCTCGGTCTCGCCACATGCCAGTCCCGCCCACCTATGGAATCCCTAGGCGGGCGGGGTCCAAGGGGGCTTCCTTAAGACTTCCTGAGGAACCTTCTACCCAAAAAATGAATCAACCAGATCTGAATAACCCAAAAGGGGCGGAGCCTCAGCTACCTACTCCATGGATTCCATAACCTGACTTCCTGAGTGAAAAAAATCAGAGAAACTTATAAACACATCTTTCCAGTAAGTATCGGTTCCCTTTAAGCCTAACAGGGGAAACTTGAAAAAACCACAAACATATTTCAGCAAATGGAAGTAACGCGCAACACGGTAACCAACAAACGGCTTGTCTCTACAACCGCGGGCACTACGGGCCTGGAATCTTCCCAATGTGCGTGTGTCAAAAACAGGGATTTCCTCCAAATGGTTGGCGTCCTCACCTGGGAATAAACATGTTTCCCACAGTGAAATCGATTCCCTGTAAAACCAACAGGGGAAAATCAAACATTTCTTCAATTCAGCAAATGGAAGGAAGTCTACAAAACCACAAGGCATTCTAAGAAACCTTAGGGAACCCTACAAACATCTCGGGAACCCTCAGGCCCTAAGGAACCCGAAAGAGGCTCTCAACTACCCATACCCTGTAGCGTACCTACCCCTTGTAGATAAAGAAGCGGTTTCTTCATCCGGGGTCTGGGTTACCAACCCCCAAACTGGGCTGCCCTCAGATCTCCTGCTAGAAGCTTAACTGTTAGCCGGGCTAACAACAAAACCAACTAAAACCTAAAAATAAGGAACCGGATGGCAGGGCTTGCCACCAAGCCAACCACAATTTGAGCCTTACTTTGGCGTTCGGGCCAAGCTTGTAAGTGGTTAGTGGTTCAATGGAAAACCCATTCGTTGGCAAAAAGTTGAAATCCTGACATCCAAGCCAAATGCACCAAAGTGTTTAACTTGGCGAATCGAACACCCAAGTAGCAAAAGCAAACACTAGGTCTTCCAGTCGAGAGGACCTGGAATAAGTTGGTACCCGATTTTTCTCTGTAGTCTATTTTAGTAGGGGAACCCAAAGCCCCAAAAAAGGTTGGTGAGAAAGGGCACTGCTAGGGGACATAGAAAGCCTCCAAGAGTAGCTCCCTCCTTGGAAGCTCTTGATTTCCACTCACCAACCTTTTGGGGCGACTGAACAACCTGGGTGCTATAAACCCTTGTCCAACATTCTCACCCGAACACATCGAGCCGCAACCTGGGCCCCCCCGCGCTCCACGTGGAGCTTGGAGCCCGCCGGCAGCAGCAGCGCCACCCGGGAGTCCACACGCACTCCGCGGCCGTCCACGTGCCAGGCGCTCTCCACCTCTGCCGCCCGCGGCGGAAGTCATCCAAGTGGGAGCTGAACATAGGAAGTTGTGTATTTATATGATACCTGTATATGGTACCCCCTCCCATGGACCCGGGTTTGCTGCGTTTGACCTGTATCTTTCATGTGCGTATATATTTGCATTTATGTGTGTATGTGTATAAACATAAAATTATGTATGTATGTATGTGTGTATGTGTGTATGTATGTATGTATGTATGTATGTATGTATGTATGTATGTATGTATGTATGCATGTATGTATGTATGTATGCATGTATGTATGTATGTATGTATGTATGTATGTATGTATGAACTACCTTTGTAGTATATGCTGTAGCCAAAAGGCTAAACACCTATGTGGGGACTTTTCAAATTCCATTTGAATTGCAGGTCACTTTTAGTAACAACATATTTGTGATCTGTATTTGTTTACAGTAAAAAATACACTATGCATTTGTATACGTCTCACTTCCTGAGTGGATTGACTAAAGAAGTCACCAAACTGTTTGTTAACTACAATTGACTTCCCACAAAGTTTAAAGTTCAGGACCCCCTCGGAGTGAGATGTATTCTGTAAATGTACTTAGGCATGTGTCAAAATATTAGCGGATGTTGTTTTTTGTTGTCCCATTAAAGCCATTAAAGGAGCCCCCCAAAGCGTAGCCACAAAGAACACAGCCCCATGTCCAGACGTAACAAGGTCTTTCCTTCTGGCTTCCAGAAACAAAAACACAATTGTTGGAAACTCCTAAAGTACTCAATTGCTCGGTGGCCATGGGAGGACAAGGGCATCCTTGTTGTTTGATTTTAAAAGGTGGGTCCTTCCCAAAGGAAAGAGGACAAAACGGCGCCACTGTGTGCGTGTGCGCGTGTACCAAAAGAAGAGGACTGCAGAATGGACTTTCCAAAAACGAAAACGGTGGCTGCACAAAAACCTCAGGGGGGGAGGGGGGGCGAGGCAAGCTGACCGATCAAAGGTTTCACGACCTCCTGAACCAAATCCCGAATATACCCAAGGTGTAAATCAAATGGGGCACCGGTTCCTTTAAAAGGAACTTCCAGACCCCCCCTGTCAGGTTCCATGTTAATTGGTGGGGGGGATATTGGCAAACAAGCATGATATGATGATTCTCCCATCGTTTCAAAGTGGTGCAGGGTTTTGTCCGTCCACAGTATGCATCTCGCACCATTTTGGGGGTGTTCTTTTTTGGGGTTCCCCATGTTTTGTGGCTTTAAAGGGAAACCAAAAGGACCACCACCACCTCTTGGGGTCCAACTCCACCCATTTAGTAGACTCCTTCTGTGGCCCCCGGCCCAGGTCGCATCTCCTGGGGTAGCTTCCCACTTCTCGGCAAGAAGCAGAAACTCAAATCCCCAAACCGTCAATCCAAACCACCAACTAAACGGAACCTGAAAATTGGATGTTGAACCCGAGTGCGCAGTGGTCAAACATTGTTTTTTCTCTAAACATGTCAACAACAAATGCCCAAGTGTCGTGGGTACCGGTCACGGCCGGTTATCACCTAGTAAGAAGGTTTAACCATATTGTAGTATCTTGCGGATTCTCAGATCAGATGTTCTTCGCCCACAGGAAAGTGGGTTATAACCACGTTCACTGGTCATTGGTGCTCACTGCGGATAGTTCCCTTACAATGGCCAGATTAGCTTCTTACCTGGCGTGGGCAGGGAACATTCAAGGAATGTGAGCCCAAAAACCGAAAGTTCTTGGGAGCCACCACTCGAAAGCTTCAGTAAACACCGAAGAAGTGGAGTCCTGTCAATTTACGCTTGTAAACCAGTCCTTTCAGGTTGAAACAGCGGCATGGGTAATACCCATGCCGCTGTCAACCAATTCCCTTCATTCCCCTACAGGGTGTGGACAAGAGCAATCCCCATTCCCTTTCGGTTTCAGCACCTTCTGCGCAATTGGCAAACGGGCAAAGGGGCGAAGTCCTCCAATTTTCTGGGTTCAGACTCAGATAGCGCCCTCTGCAGTGTTCCTCGGTAACATGCGTTCACAGACCTGCGAAAAGGATGGGGCAGCGTGACTTGGGGACTAACCCATCCACCTCAACTAGACCCCAATACCCCCACCACCTCACCACCCACCCCACCCACCCCACCCACCCCACCCCACCCATCCCACCCCACCCACCCCACCCCGCGCCTAGGGCCTGGCGCAGGGAGGTGTCCACCTCCTGCAGCGCCACCAAGTCGCAGCTCCCGGCCCAACGCCTCACCGTGGAGAGACGGGGGAAGGGGGGGGGGAGGGCAGCTGATTCACCATGGCTTAGGCAGCTTAAACCCTAATTTAAACCACTTACTGCTACAGTAAGTTGTTTAAACCAGGGTTTAAGCCGCTGCTGAGAAGCTGCATTTTGTGAGCGTGCCAATGGTAGCCAAAGGGCGCGGGTGTTGTACGGTTGCTCCAGGACGCATGGGATCCATATCGAGTGCGGTCAAGGTGGGATCGCTTGGTTTTCCATGAGCACATGACTCGAAGCCGGCCAGAAAAAGCGAGGTTCTAGCCATAGCTATAGCCAAGTTAACATAAGGCAAAGTATCACCCATTTTCAGTTGTGTTATTCCCAATCATAGCAGGCAACATACTAGATAAACTACCAGGTCTTTGCAGAACCCCTGGTAGCTCCTTAGCTCCCTCTTCAAAGGCCAATGTGCCCCAGCTCCCCGTCTTTCCTCACAGGAAGGCCTTTCCTGGCAGAACTCAAGCGGCATTCCCAGGGGGCCTGACATGATGACCATCAGCTTCCCTGGGATTGGAAGACAAAAAAGGTGCTTTGCCAGGGCTCCCTAGAACATTGGACACTCACTCCAAGCTGGAGACTACAACTATTTGTCTAAGCCAAAGGGGAAACGCGGGTCTGACTCAAACTGGGGGCACCCCTAAGAAATTGGGGCTGCCAGTTCTAGGTCCTCCAGTAGAGGTTAGAATGAGGGTACCCTTTTTTCTGTCGTCTATTTTAGTAGGAAACCCTCCCCCCTCAAAAAATAAGTTCACACCTAGCTGGGGGACCTAGCCAACCTCAGTTGCTCAAAGGACCTGGAACTGAAAGGTGATCACCTTTTGGGGTCATGACTAAATATCGACCAAAATGGGAAAACCAAAAGGTCAAAAGGTCGACCTATCCAACATGGGCGGCGTTCCTTTTGCTACAACATGTCAAAACCACGTGGTTCCCCAACCGTATCCCAACCCCAAACGAGTTGCCTCAAACCCGTGCGGCCTGAGCTCCTCAGACTGCAGCTCCAAGCGCAAGCTCTGCAGCAAGGCATCCTGCCTCGAGCACACGTCATCACCCCACGGTACTCACTTCCGATTGCGTGGATTGGTCCGAAAAAGTGGCCAAACTGTTTGTTACTTCCTGAGTATTTTGGCCAGGAAAAGTTCCAACTGTTTGTTTACCATTAACATGGTCTGCCCGAAAAGTTTGGTCCAGGAACTCAGGAAGTGAGGGCGACACAGGTGGTCTCCGTTGCGTGGCCCCCCTGCGTTCCCAAGGATGACTGCAAAACCCCCTGCCAAAAAAGTCGGAGCATTTCTGTCTTTGCAGGTTAGCGGGAAATGCATCATTTTCCCCAACCAATCAAGCCTGTAGATCCAGCCCAATAGAGTTCAAGGAGTTTTCTCATGCAAATCAAAACTCGCGTAGGTCGTCTCCGTGTTGCCCGTGTAGCGTACCCAAAACAGGGCCGTCATGGAACACATGGAAGGGGACCTGGATGTAGGCTTTGCCCGATATGTCCGAGTTTTGCCAGGGCTTCGTTTCAACCAGAAGCGCAGGTTATGAATTGCCTATTTACTTGGGGCGGCCAAGGCAGGTCTGGTCAAACCAACCATGATGGTGCCTACCCAGGGAAAATGGGGTACACAAGCAAAATGACCATTGCACAAATAGGTCCAACAGACCCCTGCGAAAAGCAAATCACTATTTGCAAGTCAGCAAGGAAATAGTCTTCCAAGCGGAGTTTGTGCATTCTGGTATTTCCTTGGTTGCCCCATGTTCCTGGAAATCAAAAAGAGTGGAACCCTGTTTGGGGGTCGATCATTTTTGGTAAACAGAACTCGGGCACTGAACAACTCGGAGTCAGTTCGTCCGTTCGATTTGTCCAACCAAGCTTCCCAACGGTCATGTCGGCAAACAACGGCATGTTGTGTTTGAAAAGAAACAGAACCGAAGAAGCAACAAGCAAAGCAAGCACGCGCCAAGGACAATGGAGTAGAACAACCGCGATTAGCACGACATCCCAAAACAACAGTGCAGGTTAGAAGAGTCTCCCTTGAGAGCCCCCCCTTTTGTTGCCAAAACCAGGCCGCCGGTAACCATGAGAGAGAAAGGGGACTGTTTCTTGGGTAGTTCTCCCTCCATTTGATGAAGTGCCCTGGCAACAATCCATAGTTCCAGTATAGTGATAGATTCCCTTTGACGGCAACAGGGGGAAGGATTTACCCCCCTACAAATTCACATGGGCTGCCTCTTTTGGGGGGGTTCCGGGACCCTCCTTTGGAAGGTTGCTCTACGAGTGCAAATGGGTGGGTTGTATGTGGTTCCATGTTAATCAGTAGGGGAAGAATCAAAGATATTCATTTCAGCAAATGGAAGCCGTAAAGGTACAAGGCGTTCCCGCGAAATGAAGAAACTGCTCTTCTGAAAAAGAACAACACTCAAATCAGGTAAATGTTGATTGGTGCTTTGGATGAGTGGTGTGCATTTGAAGCCCTGGTTCTTGTAGAGGGTAAATGGGAAACCACCTTTCCAGCTTTCCTCCAATTGGTGGCTTGGAGCCGGATCGGTGGTTTGGAGGTGTTCCTTCCTTGGTTTCCCACTTCCCTCAACAAAAGCCAGGCCACCAACCAAAGGATACCTCACCTTTTGGGATCCTGAAAACATCCATCCAGTAAACCGTAAGCAGGGTGAATTCGAAACATGGTTGCGACTGGTTTACCCCTATGACTTGTTGTGCCATACCCAATTCAACTAAGTCCTCCAGCAAAGAGGTTAGAATAAGGGTACAAACTGTTTTCTGTAGTCTCTTTTAGTAGGGGGAACCCCCCCCAAACAAAAGTTGGGTTAAAAACGGCACCTAGTCAAAGTATCTCGGTTGCTCTCTGCTTCCCTGCTAAAAGTTAAACTGTTAGTGGCTTTAATACGGGAAACCCAAATCCGTTCGCAAAAAGTGAAGGTCCGAGGCATCCCTCGGCAACATGCACCAAGGAGGTGACCGACTCCGACCCGATCCGAGCTTCGCTGGCTCGGCATCGGATCCGATCCGAGGCTGCGGCTCTTGGCGCGAGGCGCCCAAGGCTTTGAGCCCCGGCATCCAGGGGCAGTCCTTCTGCACATAGCTCCCCTACCGCGGCGTCTTGCGCGGTTTTGGCTCGCGATTCGAAGGCCACAGGCGAGCGGGCCAGAAGACGTTGGGCTTTCTGAGGCGACCTTGCAATTCAAGTCGTTTCAGGGATCCTTCACTCGAGAGAACGAGGGAAAACGCCTGGTGATTGAACATATTGACAAGAATGATGATTGGAAGGAATGGGACATCATAGAAACTCGCCGGAACGTAGTTGAAAGTTTGCCTGGACCCTCAAAAATGACCCCTAAAAATGGGTTGCGACCCAAGATTTGGAGGTGCTTTCCCTTCTCCCGTTAAGGCTTTGAGGGCCCGGGTGATGGCCCGGGTGGAGGAAGGACCTCCAAAACACGTCCCTGGAAAGTCACTGGTGTGGTTGCTCTATACCCATAGGTGCAACCTACTTGCAAAGTAGGACTCACTTTTGCCCAAGGGACCCGAAAATAGTAGGGGAAGTTACCTTATGGGACCTTGGCCAAACATGAGCTATGGGAAAAGCAAAAGGTCAGGTCCGGTCGATTCGCTTTGGACCGGCGAGCTCAGTGAGGCAATCTTCGCAGGGGGCTCCGGTTTGCCCCCGTTTGACCCGATCGTAGCGCCTGGAGCCCTAGTAATGAGATGCCAAGGGAAACTAATCTCGCCCTTGGCTTCAGCTTGGGACTTTCTTTGCAGCCCCCCAACAAGAATCAAAAGACAAAACGCACTTTAAAGGGGACATGAAAAGAGCGCGTTGTCTGAGCTGTCCTCAGATCCCCTGCTAAAAGTTTAACTTTTAATGGGCTAAATGGAAAACCCCACTCAACACAAAAAAGCTAATAGCTAAGGAACCGGATGGCTGGGAGCCACCAAGTTGTCTTTTGACTCATTGAATTTCCACCCCACAACTTTTGGATGAACAGTTGGGTTCTGGCCATCTTTTGGAGGCAAACGCCCCCGTCACGCGCACCTGTGTCTTGCTTTGTCTGGGTGTGTCTTGTTGCGGGTACCCTTCGCTTGGTTGGCTGAAAGAGGGGAAGGAAAGGAAAACCACAACTTTGGGGGGTCCCCCATTTTGACCATCTTTCAGTGTTACGGGGTAGCACATAGAGGGTCTGCAAATAGAGGGTCTGGACAAAGCAATTTACCGCCGCCTGTGGCTTTGCCTTCTCTGAACAAGTACTCGTGCCCGCCAGATGTAGATACGTAGAAGGTGATCACCTTTTTGGGGGGCCATCACTTCCAGCAACTATCAGGGAACACCCGCGCAGCGTTTCTAGGACGAGGATTAGTCTGTCTCGACTAACAATTTGCAAAACTTCGTTGCTGTTTACCCCCCGGCAAAAAGTTTACCTTTTTGGGGGTTAAGCGGAAAACCCCTTGATTTCAACCAAAGAGTCAAAGTCTAAAGATCCAACCCAATAGCAGTCAAGAAAAGGGGAAACGAAGAGGTCAGATCCGGTCAATTCGCTGTGGGCCTCGGTGAGATGCGCTGTTTGGCACTTGGACCCGCCCCAAACGATGGCCGCTCATGGGCTTTTCAACACCTGAGAAAGCTCAAGCAAAACCGCGGGCGAGGTCGATTCAATCAGCCGGGTTCCACTTGTTGAAACAAACGCAAGGACACGGGGGGGGGTCATGTATGTGCAGAGTGTCTCAAGACTCTTATTCGAGCCACAAATGGGCAGCCTGGTGCTTTTTGTGTTCCCCTCTGCGCGTTCGAAATGCGAGAGATGCAAGCTCCAGGCTCCCAAGACCCATGGTTTGCGGTCTTTTGGGGTCAGAGGCCCTCGCATTTCAGGTCTTGGGATCCTAGGGAAGGGGCTTTGCCCCTCCGCAAAAGCCGCCGCAGGGCTCAGCGTTCTTAAACACGAATTGTCCTTCCGGATTCCTTCCTTTTCTGCTAGAGTTTTGCATCACATGCCCCACCCTGGCTTCAAACAACCCAGAAGTTGTGCTTTTGCGTCCGGTCTTCTCCTACAAAAGGGGCGTTGCCCGTCCGCAAACGCCGGTCTTCCAGTCGTCTTAGGACACGGGGACCACCTGGCCAGCTTCCAAGGTGTCGCGGCTTTCCGCGTCTGCCAGGGCCTGTGGCACGTGCCGACGGCTGTGCAAAGCGCATAGGCTGGAGCCACACATCCCCCACCGACCTTCCTTGGGTGCTGCAACGACCCCCCTGCAAGAAGTGAATCACTTCTTTTTTTTCTTTTTCTTTTTTTTTTTGGGGGGGGGGTAGGAAAACCAAACTTGATTTCAACCAAAATTTAAAGTCTATCCAACCCAATAGCAATCAAGCATCCATCGAGTTCAATGCCACTAAACCGCGAATCCTTGAGTGGCCATGTCCTGTTGTTCAACAAGAAGCAAACCATCAACGCTTTGCGCAAGTGGAAGAACGGACGCAAAAGCGCAACTTTTGGGTTGTTTGAAGCCAGGGTTGGGCATGTGATGCAACAACTGACCGTGGGCGCCTAAAGACAAGGGAGCCCCAAGGAAGCTGTTTAAACACCATGCGAAGCATATTCAATCGGATTGTCGGCCCTGGTGCCGGGGTGCCCTCGAAAAAAAAAAAAAAAGGCGTGTGTTTGTTTTGGGTGCAATCGGGTAGGCGCTCGATCTTTTGTGCGAGGGAGGATATTGAGTCGGCCGCCCATGTCCGCTCAAAGTCATCTGGAGAAAACACTATTCCTGTAGTGGTATATTTCCTAAAGAGTAAAGCATGAGTAAAACTCTTCTTAAGCAATTGGGCGAGATCAAAATCCAAAATTCCATACCCCCAGTGAACATCCCAATCCCAACTAAAAGAGGGGCAACCTTCTTGTTCAACCTTGGCACACTTCTAAATTTAACCTAAACCTTTTTTTAACCTCCGCACATCTTATTTGAACCTCATCACCTTTAGAGACTAACATGGAAATCAACAATTCAGTACCCCCAGTGAACATCCCAATCCAGCCACTAAAATAGACTTTTCATGCGTGGCGAATTCGCCTACCAACCAAACTGAGAGTCCCAAAACGGTTTTGACCCAGCCATCTCGCGGATCGGATCGGATCGGCGAACAGTTGTTGCTGAACAATTCGCCTGGGCTCGGCTTTTTGGGTGGTCTTTAAGGGGAAACCAGGAGGAAACCCACGTTTGTCGCGTTTCTTTGGAGAGGTCCCTCAGTTTGAGCCAAACCCAGGTACAGCTGAATCTTGGATTTGCAAGATGACCCTTCGAACATGAAGTCGGGGATTCATGTCCACTTCACTTTTGCGGTGGTTCCCTGTTAACTTGGCGTTTCCCAGCGAATCGTCCGGTTCCTTCGGGAGTTTATTGGTTCTTAGTTGGTTTAGAGTTTAGTGGTTTAGTTTCCAAATTTTACGCACAGCTGAGCCTCCCTGAGTTACTGCACTTTAAACTTTGGGAGAAGACCATATGACCACTGCACATCAACCCAGGAAGTGAATGCCTTCGCTAGGGGAAACTTGAATGGCCTTCAGCTCCTGCGCCGTGTTCGCCTTCATCTCCTCGGCAGCGAGTTGCGCTTTCGCCATCAGCGCCACCGCCCGCTGCTGTCGGAGCTCCTCCTAGCGAAGCGAAGCAGTGGCCGTGGCTCGTCCTTTGTTGGAGTTGGGCGCCTAAGGTTTTCCTGCGGGTTCAAAGGGAAACCCAAAGCGCAACCACCATGTGCTTGTTGTGTTGTTGTTTTCTTGGTTCGGGGCGGGGGGGGGGGGGGGTTCTCCTACAACAAGAAACGCACACATAGCCCATAAAACCTCGAGGCTCGGAGCTCGGGTGGTCTGGGGGTATCCATCTTAGCTAAGCCTTGAGGTGTTTTGACATATCCGATGAAACAAGAACAGAAGCCCTTCTCTGTTCTCGTCACACTGTGGATGGACAAAATCCTGCACCACTTTGAAACCATGGTTGAAACCATAATCTGTCCGTATTTACAGGAGAATCCTCAGCAACCAGAGTTTCTTAGGTGGTGCCTAAGAGGATTTCATCCACAGTATCTTCGAGGTTCTTGCTGGCCCTGCAAGGTCAGAGGTTAGAATAAGCTTGGTACCAGCCTTTTTTCTGTAGTCTACTTTAGTAGGGGAACCCTCCCCCCCAAAAAAAAAACGGGTGAGAAGGGCGCCAAGTGCTGGGGGGCCGCCAGCGCTCCGCCCCACTCCTCGTTGGCTGCGCCCACGTCCTGGTGCGCCGAAGGGGGCCCGCCGCACCACTGGCAGGCGAAGCCGCTCCTCGGGTGGGCAGCCGCCGTCTCGCGATGTCAACCGTTTCGGTTGAGCTGGGTAGGTCTCAACATAGGGGTCAGGAAACAACCCCTCTAAACCGGCGGCGTCCTTCTGTTTTTGCTGGCTTGTTTCTTTGTTTGCTTTTTTCTCTTGGGGGGGGGGGTCTGAAAGCGACCAAAAAGGGACGCGCTCAAAAAACAAGCCCGGGTCATCTAGGCCTGTTGTTTTGTTGTTGGGCACCCTGCTTGGGCATGTTCTAACGGGAAACCAAAAGGACATTTAGCCATTTTTGGCTGTTTCCCTAATTGTGAGACAAAACCATGTTCGTTCACTTTCCCGCTTCCGCTTCTCTCAAGGAACGGGATTGCCTTACGGCATACGTAGAACTGGGAACCCCAAAGCGCGCCGCCTCCCCACACATATTGGGTGTGTTTGGGGGGTCCTCAGAGGTCTTACCCCAAAAGCATGCGTGGTTGTTGAACAGGGGTCCGGAAAAAAACTCTCACATTCCCCGGCACCATTATGTGTTGTTGGAAACGAAAGACTTAAAGATACTTAACTCAAATGCCTAGTACGGAAAAAAGGGCATCAGTTTTTGGTTGGCTGACTTTAAAGGAATCGGAACCACTCCAACGAAAATGGAAACAAGGGCACCACTGGGCAACTGAGTTAAGGAACTTGAAGATCATTGGCTATTTAGCACACACATACCTTCGCTCCGAGCTTCATGTCCGTCTTCTGCTTCTCAGCCAGGCTCGCCTTGACTCTCACTGGCAGCGCGGATAGGTCGTAGCGGAACACGTGGCAAGCACCTCCCGCTCAGATTGTGGAGTGGAGGAACACCCTCCAAATGGATCCACGCATCCACCTAAAATCACCTGGCACATGTAGACCCTTTTGGCAAAAGGCTGGCCAAGGTATCCTTTCCTGTTTTGGGGCGGCGTGTTTGTGGCTGTCCGGGGCAGGTTTACGAACAGAACCAGTTGCTCGGTATGACTTTGTCGGATAGCAACGGATCGGGTGTCCTTCACCCCTGATCTAGTGTGGAAACTCATCTTAAGCGCGTCAATTTGCCTATGATGCAGGTCAATCCTTGAGAGATGCCGTTGCAGGTTCTCTTGGAACCAACGCCAACCTCTGAACAAGGAAGACATGTCCTTCTGATAAAACAACCAGCGGCCTGTTGTCAAGGGTGGGAGTGGTCGTTCCGCTTCTGTGACCCTCGACCTTCTTATCGCTCCAAGGAGCTCCTGTATTTCGATTGGCCCAAATAGCTTCCAAGACTTACCCCTTAAAACCAAGGATTGGGGAAGTTAATCTTTTACAGACAGATAGCCCATGTTACCCAAAAAGTTGAAAAGTTGTGTTTTTAAGAGGTAAGAAGATGTTTTCCATCCCCGAACCACTCCGGTATCCTTTCCATAGCGGCTTGTCGTTGCATCACCCATCAGCGCCCTGGGGTAGCTCTTTGGAGTGGAAACCATAGTTTTTGGTGCCGTGGAAGTGGAAAACACGACTTTTCCAGAGGAGTGTTGTTTCAATAAGCCGCGCTTGTGGGAGTTTGCGCATGGTTGGTAATTGAGCTAGGCGAGTTCTCTCATGACCAACCTCTCTGTTCCTTTGGGTGCGTAACCACAAAGCACAAGCATACAGCAAATGGGTTGTTCCAACTGCATACAAAGCGAGCTGAGCATCCAAGAACCCCTGGCCACGACCATGGATACACGGGTATAATCTGCAGAAGTCGGCTGAGTAATTAAAGCGGCGAAGGGCTGCGACAAACAAGCCTATCTCTATTCTCATCCCCATGACTACTTTACGGACGGACTAGCAGTCAAGTTTTCTACCAGGTCCGCAATCAGAACGCCTGGTAGCTCCTTAGCCTAAGGCAATTTGGACCTTGGCTCCAAATTCCAGCCAGCTACTTTTCCAGAGCCGTGACCTGCATTTGCGTTTTCGCCCCCAGGAAAACAAACCTATGTCCAGTTCCCAATGAGAAAGCCAACAGGGGGAAATAAAAAGCAGTCCAACAAAGGACAAACAATATTCATTTAAGCGCAAATGAAGATTTGAAAAACCAACAGGAAACCAAGAGGGGAACAATACTATATTCCTTCAGCCAACAAATGACCATACTGTGGATGGACAAAAAATGCACCACATAAGAAGCTCTGGAATGGTCAGATTCCCTGTAAATACCAACAAACAGTGGTTTCAAGCCTGGTTTCTTGGGTGGTGCGAGAAGCGGATTTCGCAACCATCCACATGTTCCATTCATGCAGGGGAAACTATATATATATATAGAAAACGGTCCAAAGACAAAAACAATACTAATTTGACCGCAAAAGGAAGATGACCATCTCCATGTTTCATTTTCCACCTCCGGCCTTGTGTGCTGCCGCCCCGGCGTCGTCCCCAGGCATCCACCGAGTAGCCCTTCTTCTCCGGCAGCTTCTCCGCCGCCCCCGAGTCGCGCCACCACACGGCAGCCTTCTCCTGAGGAAGGCCCCGAGCTTGGCTGGAGTTGGATCTTCTTCAATTTGCCCCAGGTTCGAGTTCTGGGGGGAGAGGGGCGGCTGGGGGGGGTGGGAGGCGGGAGACCTCTTTTCTTGGCTGGAAGAAGGGGACCCCAGCTTCTTTTTTCCCCCCCTTCGCCTGTTTTTCTGGAAAACAAGGCGGGCCCCAAAAAAGCAAAACAAAAAAAAGGAACTAATTCTGGGGTGGTTTGCGGGGCCCCGAAGCTTCCATTTGGATAAGGCCCCAGTAAAAATGAGAAAATATTTCCAGAGGTGAGGAATTCCTTTTAAAACCAAGAAGGGACAAAAAACAAATCTTAAGCAACTGGAGGGAAGTGGTTTGGAGCCGAATCGCTGGGGTTGGGCTCCGTTGTTCCGCTGCTTCCTGGCTTCCCCTTGAGAAGAACCAGGGGTTCGTGTACCCGACAAATCCAACTCACCAAGGGTGACCTGACCGAGCTTTCGGATATTTGGGATGGCTGCTGAGTTAGCTTCCCTCTTGGTGGTTTGGATGTTTCCCATTTTTTCCCACAGGAACCAAACTACCAAGCTGGGGTTAGCTGAGCCAATGCTGCAGAAAAACAAAAACTATTTAGTAATTTAGTGACCATTGATTACCAAGGAGAGCAGCAGGCTTTCACTCGTCTCAGATTCATGATGGGGTCGGGAGCATGGTTTCCTTCCAAACACTTGCACATGTTGGCTTAACTCCCTATGGTTTTGACCGCAGCTACCAAACCCAAGTTGCGTGTTTTGACGGCACATGGTCCATTGCCAGCACCTCACCGCCCCGCATCACTGCTGTTTGCACAGCATCGGAAACAGCAGTTGTGAAGGGGGGGGGGTGCTGGTGTTGACTTAGAAGTACAGCAGCCCCAAGTAACGGAGCCTCATGGCTTTCGCTCCTTTAACCCACAGATTCAGCTCGCCGATAAAACTGGCAAATCAAATCCTAGATGCCGATCCTTGATAACCCGTACAAGCGGGCGCCCCGGCTCCTTCAAACCCATCAAGCCATCAAACCCAAGGAGTCTAAGAAGTCCAATTCCCACAAAAAAAACGCGCGTTCTGAGGCCTGGAGCAAACAGAACAAATATGGACGGTTTGTTCTGGTGGGTATCCCTTTTACAACCATTGTGCGGCTCTGGACCTAAAACAAAACGCCCCTATCCATCCGTCGCGTTCCTATTCGGCACCCAAGTGTCTACTACTTCGCGCGCAGGGGTGGACATGCGGCTGGTCATGCGCACCATTTCAGCCAGGATTGCCTTGCGGACTTCTGTCCTGAGAAAATGCGAGCTTTGGCCAGCAGAAGTTGTCAAAGCAAGCTGTTTGTTTCCACAGGGATTACATTATACACCTGAACATTGCCTTGTAAATGGTGGTTTCCCTGCATTTTGGTGGAGAAAGCCATGTTTCAAACGGTTGCAACACGTATCTTTTAAGGAGCCCTGTTCTATATGGGAGGCTCGTCCTTTTTGGTGCCCCTTCTTTGGGTTTGTCTTAAAGGCAAACCAAAAGGAAAACCACGGAGCATTTGTGGTTCTTGCCTTGCTTCAGGGTGACCCCCAAGACAATACACACCCGCATGGCCCGCATGCCGCAAAGAAGCTTAGAAGCTTAGAGGCAGCCCACTACTTGTGGCGGTCCCTCTGTCTGCCAACTCACCTAGCACCAGTTTGACCAGCACATGCATGTGCATGTAGGTTAACATGTCAAGCCTTTGGCCAAACCGAGGGAACTCCTGACCCAACATCGAACCCTGGGAAATGAACTCATGGACTAAAACCTACGCTTACCCAGACCCAGATCAATATCCGGTTGGTCAATCAACTTTGCCACATGAAGCTCCTGAAAGCACCTGCAGGAAGCCAAAAACACATGCCCCCAGCCTGCATCATTCGCTAATGTGAATCCAGCCCCTGCATGGACCTCAAAACCCATTCACAAGCGGGGTCGTGCACCTGGTTTTAACCCCGGGCTGGGTGACTACGGTGGTTCCTACTACCACTAAACAAAATCTGAGTTGCCCCTTAGGGACCCACAAAACAAAGGTGGCCACCTTTTGGGGCCAAAACACAAAAACCAAAAGGTCAGATCCAGTTGATTCGCTTTGGGCAATTGGAAGCTTGCTTGCTGATGCTCAGCAGGGAATGAGGGAATGACCCTTATACACCATCCCTTGTGGTTTCCTTTAAGGGGACCCCTTGGCTTCATTCCCTCATTTCCTGCCATGCGTTCCCTAGTGATGTTTAGCTTTGCTGTTCAAAGGGAATCCACAAGATCCTTCCGTTGGGTTACGCACGAGTTTGGTCCCCTTTGAAGTGGCTTCCCTGAAGGGATTGTGAATTCGGATTGCAAGCTAGGCAAAGCGATGTAAGGGTGTCACTCCGAGGCGCTCTGCGAGTCCCAGCCGTGATGCGATCCTCTTCAACTCCTCCTGGCATCATACGACAACATGAGCCCCGCCCCCAGTGTTCAGGCCTCAGATCGGTCGTGCCTGTGTTTTTCGTGCCGGCGTGCCTGTGTTGCGTGTGTGTGTGTGATCTCTGTGGAAGGGCAACCACCTATTGCCAAACCCAAGGCATACCTTTGGACATGGAGGAGGACCTGAGTTGGTCTTGGTTTTTGAACCAGGAACAAACGCTTTCAAAACATGGAAAGAGTTTGCAGTTGCACAAAGACCATGGCGGGGTAGCAGCAAAGGGAAGCCAGTATCCAATATAAAGGAGTTCCAAAAGGGACTGAACAAGAGGCTCGGATTTCAAGAGGCATGGATGCTATGCCACCATTGCAAGCTTGCAATGCCTCTTGTACAATAATCGCCATACTGTGGATGGACGAAATCCTCTTAGGCACCATCTAACGAACCCTGGAATGGTCTGATTCCCCTGTAAATACCAACAAAAACCATGGTTTACCATGGCTTCAATGTGGTGCAGGATTCTGTCCATCCACAATACCTCTGTGGCGTTGAGTGATTTATCCCCAATGCAACCTACTTGCAAAGTAGGGCGTGTTTCAAGGGTAGTTTGAAACCTAAGCCTAGGACCCATAGGTGAGTTTTCCTTGGTAAGGGTGTGCTCTTTCCAGGTTGTAGAACGTATATAACCTTTTGGGCCCTTGACTTGCAATGGGAACCATGGGGAAACCAAAACGTCAGATCCGTTCGATTCGCTTTGGACAACAAAGCGATCCCTGTAGGATGATCCAACCTTTACAAAAAATGACCAAAGCAAACAACAGACGTGCTGTTACCATTAGAATGGTTTCCCAAAAAAACAAAGTCCAGGAACTCAGGCAGTGATCCAAAACCCGCTCCTCCACGCGGCGTTTTGCCTGCTCCGCCTCCACTTTGCCCACCGCCGGTGACCAAACGCGGAAGCCGCGCTCCAAGCGCTCGACTTCTGCCAAGGCGCGGCCGCAGTGATAGTAGCGCAAGAAGTTCTGGTCGCCTGTGGATTTGGGGAACAGGCCGAAGAACATAGACATCACTCGCTTTGCATTTTAAGGGGTGCTGTAATTTACTAGGTCCATAATCAGAACTACGGGCAGCTCCGATTTGGGCTTCCTTTTTTTTGAATCGGCGAATTTGGATACCCCAGCTCCCTTTGTCCGGCTCCCTTCCGACCACCAGCTAGACGAGCTTTGCATTTTAAGCTGTGCTGAAAATCGCTGTACTTTTTTGTCGGGATGCTCCCTAAACCACCAGAGGAAGGTGATTTTGACGAAATCCTTCGATACACCTAGTTGCTGAGGGGAGTGTGCTGTGCAGGGCAAGGGGCCAATCATGGCTATAAAAGAACTGGGTGCGTCTTTACTTGGTGGTAGTTGTTGGGGGGTTGTTATAGAGGGAAACCATTGGGGGAAACACCCAAGGAAACCACACAATTTGGAGACAAACCTGTTTGACGATTTAATCTCCATTATACATGTCAGCCTGTCCTTGAGCCCCAAAATGTGACCCCCCCCCAAAAAAAAAAAAAAAGAACACCCGTGATGAAAATCTTGGGAGCTCCTCCCTTCCATACGTCAGTGATAACTCTCACGGGCCCTTCGTAGGCTCGCAGGTGCCATGCTTGAAGGTCTCTGATGGTTTCCGTGGAGGGCAGTTTCCTTGAACACATTGGGATTGAGCACATCGCCCTGACAGGGTCCGCAAAGCGCATTTCGCAGGACGCACCGGGCGCGGGAAAGGGGGCTGCCACCAGGTCCTCACAGATCCTCTGGTAGCTCCCAATTGAAAGTCTCTTGACATCGGCAAATTTGGATACTCCCAGCTTTTTTTCTGGCTCCCTTCCAACCACCAGCTCCGACGGGTCGGTCCCGTTTTCGGGCAGTATGGCCCATGGCCTCGAGGCTTTCTGAGCCCCGGCTATGGTCTCATGAAAACCTCAGCTGGAATGGGCCATCCCCACTGCGACTTGCTTTCTACTGCACCATGACTTTAAGAATGGCAACTCTCACATCTCTCACAGAATGTGAAAGCTTACTTCCCTCCCCTCATTTGGCAGCAATACTGTGGGTGGACAAATTCCTGCACCAGGTGGGTGGTTTGTCCTATCAAAAAGGCTTCATCCAGCCCAACAGGTGCGAAGTGGATTTAGTCCACAGCATGACCCTCGCCAAAGAAAAGCGGAGGACCACCGTTCTGGGTTGTTTTACCCAAGAAAGCTGCTTCAAGCCTCAAAGTTGAGTTTGAACTCTGAAAGTGCCCAAAGCCCCTCCGAATATGAAAGCCTTTTTGGAGGAGTTCGGCTTGCAGGGCTCGATGTTCCTCTTTCTGGCGGTTGTTGATTTGTATTTCTGATTGTGTCGTGTTCCTCCTTTTTCTTTTTGTTTTGGCTGGGGGGGTTCGGCGCGGGTACGGCCTTAAGGGTGCAACGCTGGAACCCATAAAAGCCGATTGAAAGAAGCAGTAGTACATTGTATCCACGCGAATCGACGACAACAGCAAAAAGCCTGGGAGATTCCAGGTGTTCACCAGCTGCTCCTGCAGAAGTTTGTCCACCTGCGCGTGGGCGGCTTCGGTACCTTTGTCTCTATGGGCAAAATTCCCTCCACCATGATCTGCAGCATATGCACATGTATATATGCACACATAACACCTATATATTCTCGGTTGTGTTCTGCTCCCCTGCTAAAAGTTAGACTTTTAGTGGTTTAATGGAAAACCCACTAGTTGGCAAACAGTTAAAGTCCTAACATCCAAGCAAAATGCAACAAAGTATTTGTATATACATGGAGATAAACAGTCGTTTGTTCCCAGGAAATGTACATATATATACATATAACACATACTACCGCATTGGAAGGCCTCACGGCCCCCAGTGCAACTCACACAACTTTCTGTCTGTATATCGTGCGCACGTGCGCAGTGTTCCCGCATGTGAATAGGCGCAGAAAGGCAGGGACAGAGCTGCAGACACTAGGAAATCATATACGTTGTGTGTTCACCGCATTTGTTTGCATAATATTGCGCTTGCATGCTACATGTACTTTCACATTCCACGGCAACGCACATATACATGCAAATGATCAGACCCATGTATATCAATTCCAAAAAAAACAGGCAAGTATAAATTGCCTTAGGCAACAGGGGGTTACTCACTTTCCGAGTGGGTTGGCCAAACAAAGTCTAAACTATGTGCTCACCACCAACGTGATCTTCCCAGAGAATTTAAAGTCCAGGAACTCAGAAGGTAAGGAAGTTGGCTGTCCTCAGATCCCCTGACAGTGGCTAACTTTAGTGGGTTAAACTCCGATTCCCAACCACTAAACCAACGAAAGGCTAAAACCTCAGGAACCGGATGGCCGGGGTTCCCACTAAGATTAGGTCTTAGATTCCCTCGCTCCAATTAACATGGAACTTAACAGGGCCCGGTCCCTTTAAAAGGAAGATGGTCCAAACCACCCCCCGAACGTCAGGCTACATGTTCCTCTTAGATGCCCAGTGGCCAGGTGAAAAAGCGGGCTTTTTTTTTGGGGGGGGGGTTGGTTGAGTTTAAAGGAAGCCCTTCCCCAAAAAACGGAAAAAAGGAAGCAACCTACTGGGCAACTGGGTACTTGGTGGGAGGCTAGGTCCCTTCAACAAACAGAAGGCGCCAAAAGGGGAAGGTACCCAGAAGATGTTTTGCCTCTTGCCAGTGTCAGTTGCCAGGTGAGTGGTACTAAAACCATCTACCCCGAACCATGTAAAGAATTGACAAGGCGGCTGCGCCCGCACCCTTTTTTATGGTTGGGAAAACTTCCCTTAACCTTCATCTACCCGGGTTTTGATGGTGGCTTATACTTCTCTGCACCTTCTCCCATAGGTACCCTGACCATGAATTTCCTGTCGAGAGCAGTGTCAGTTGCCATGTTACTTCTAGGTTCTCCAGTAGAGAGGTTAGAATAAGGGCAACCTCTTTTTCTGTAGTCTATTTTTTTAGTAGGGGAACCCTCCCCCAAAAGGGCAAAAGGGACCTAGACTTGGTGGGAGGTCAGGTCTCGATATTTTTCTCTTCGCCGAAGGCGCCACGAAGAGCATGGCCGGGTCCGCCATGAGGAACTGCGCGGTGCGCTCCATGGCCTCGTCGCTGGTGATCTGGCAATTGTGGCCCCCGGTCTCCGGCACGTACCTCCGGCTGCCAGTGCCGGCAAGGCAGGGAATGAAGGGATGGCTTTCCTCTGTCCAAGTGGTACGGTAGCAAAAAACGGTTTTTTTTTGGGGGGTTGTTTTTTGTTTGCAGGCCCCCAGTAAAAAATGAGCAGAACCGGAAAAGCCTGAACACCTGACAACTTTAAACAGAAACATGCCATCAACTGTAAAGTCGAAGACAACAAATACCGAGAAAATTGGAAAAAGGGATTGGGAAAAAGACGCAACATAACATGAAGCAGCAGCGCGGAGTGTTGCTGGGCGTTTGGCAGCGGCCAAAACTAAAGGTCCCAATTTGAAGTCGACAGAAACAATCAGCAAGGACAACCAACAGGAAGACAAGCCCGGGCGCAGCTCAAGACTGTCACCGACTTTAGGCCAAAGCATAGAACATAGCCGCTTCGTAGAGGGCAGCGGTCCCCACGCAAGAAAATGGGCTGCCACACATGGAAGATCACCATCCACCCAACTCTTTTCTGTAAGTGGGCGGCCACAGATTCTCACTGGCTGAGTGGATGGCCAAAAAAGTCCAAACTGTTTCTTTACCACTAAAATGGTCCAACCCCAAAAGTTTAAAGTTCATAAACTCAGGAAGTGATTCCAAGTCAAGAGACAGGATAGACCTTTGAAGATTGGCGTTCACCATCTCAGATCCGATGACGGGCGTGAGCTTGTCATCCTCGAACGTCCCGCAAACCCACACACACACACATGTCAAAATCAAAACCCGGTATTAAAATGGTCTACCCAGAACCATGTAAAGAATTAAAAAGGCGGGCGCAACTATTTCTGGCTGGGACTGCCCCTTACTAACCTTCATCTACCCGGGCTTTGATTGTGGCTCACATGCAGCCTCTCTGCCCCCTGTGCCAATCTTGAATCGAGCCTCGTGATTGATCCGGTACACCCCCGCAGTTTGACATGAAACCCGAAAAACGTGCCCCCAAAAAGGACTTTCCTCCAAGGAAGGTGTCTTTGGGGTACCCTCCTCCAGGTCAAGCATGGAAGCTCCCAGGACCTTTGGAAGACTAGGTTCCATTTCCAGAATCCTTCTGGGAGCTTCCATCTTAGCGTGAGGGAGCGTAAGTCGATACAGTACACCCAAAGAATGAAGTAAACCAAAAAAGGCGCTCCCAAAACTGGGCTGCCCCCAGATCCCCTGCTAAAAGTTCAACTTTTAGTGGGTTAAATGGAAACTACCACTAAACACGAAAAAGCCAAAAGGCTAAGGAACCGGATGGCTGGGAGCCATCAAGAAAATAGGAGTTTCCTCCAAAGAAGGCGTCTTTGGGGTACCCTCCTCCAGGCATACAGAATCCTTCTGGGAGCTTTCATGTGTTCCCTCCAAAGGTGCAAGGCATCAGTCCCACTTTGAATCACGGCCAGCCGTCCTTGGCGTTGATCAGCAGCGTGCCCACCGCGACTTGCCGGATCAGCTCGTCTGGGATGTTCACCACCGCCACCACGCCGCGGATCACGTGCCTTAGACAAGGGGACAACACGCCTTTTGGCTTTTGGGGGGGGGCTGCTGTGCAAACTAGGCTCCCTACATAGCTGTGGGTCACAAATGGGTGCCCAAAATGGAACCCTGCTAAATGGAAACATGGACCAACATCTGCGGTCCCGTGGTTTAATTTTGACCCATACCCATATACATTTCATGCAACATTCAACCCCAAACCTAGGACTTTTCAACATGCTCACCTCCATCACTTTAGTCAAGCGCGAGAGGAATCGGCTTCTGAGCACCGCGGGTGAGTCAAGATGGGAGGCTCCCTAATACGCACTTCTGATCGAGAGGGTTGGCAACAAACACAACCGAACATGTTGTTTGCAACTAAAATAGTCCAAACCCAAAAAGTATATAGTTCAGAAACTAAGCTGCAATCGGACACAACTACCACAGGAGGAACGACTACCATCTGGCACTAGGGTTTTGGATATATGAACCACCAAGCGTTGAAGGTTGAATGTCTTAACCCATGCGTGTAACCCTAGAATGAAAGCCACCAAGGCAGTACCCAAAGAAGGGACAGGAAACGTCACTTCTTGCCACTTGCTGCTGGGGTGCGACTCCCAGGTTCGCGCATCCCCGGCAATCCTGGCGGCAAAGAGCCGGGCGAGCTACAATGTAAGAGTCAAAATGGCGGCCGTACCCATTTCTGCCACTCATGTTCGAACAAAGGAGCAGAATCTGCGCAAATCAATACTGTGGATGGGCAAATCGAATGCTGATTCCCTTGTAAATACCACAGAACCATGGTTTCTCATAGAAACACAGTGGTGCATAATTTCGTCCATCCACAGTATCATTCCCAAACTGGATCAAGGGAACACCTGAAAGAAGTTCATGAGCTCGAGCTTGACCTGCCGAATTTCTGCGCTCGTTCTGCCCAATTTCCCCCCGAAACCCAAAGCAAACTCAACTTAGTCCTTTGAAGGGGGGTGACTTGCCAAATTAGTGGTACCCTTTTTATTGGGATCCAAAAGGAAACCAACCACCCAAAGAGAAATTCCGACTGGGTGGGTATTTCTGTTAAAGCACCTCCAACATAATGTGTTTTTCCATCTTGGTTTCTTTGCAAAACCAAACAAACAACGAGTAAGAACTCCAAGAAGGACAGACCCGAATGATCAAAAAAATATGCGCCTCATCCAATTGTCGTAGGCGGCTTGGCCCACTCGGGGCGCTGCCGCGCACAAGCACAGGCGCTCCACGTGCTGTGGGTACTGCACCGCATACCTTGGGATCCAAAATCGGCAAATCGGCCGGGGACAAGAACTATTGAATGGGTCACCTGGACCCTCAAACTACCTTCTAACAAGGGACAACTCCCTATAATGGTTTTGGGTAGGAACCAATATAAGGGTAGCTTGAAAGTAGTTTACTCTTAAACTTAAGAATGCGTTATTGCCTCAAAATTAGGTTGTCTTCCAATTTTGAGTGTAGTTTCGGGGTCCAGGTATTGTCCAAGTGACTTATAAATAGTGGCACCTACTTGGGACAGTGGGCTGAAAAAACATACGCATCCCCTTTTGGTTTCCCGTTGGCTGGGTAAATGAACTACTTTTGGTTGCCTTTGGGCACCAGTCTGAATAGGGGGGCTGAGGGACTTACACATGGTCACGTACTTGAGACGACATCTGGGAAACTCGCAGTAATAGTCCCAAAGCCGGCCAAAGAACCAAAGCAGTAGGGCAAAATATAAGTGGAACCTGCTCTGGACAAAGGCTTGTCCATCCGCTGTTGGTTTCCTTTTCGGGGCATTAAGACATGGTTGCTACTTAGCAAGAAACAAAGGGTTCCTTATAACTTCCCATACGCATCACCCCACCGGAACGAAACTCAGATATCAATGGGCCAACGAGCGATGCTTGAACTGGCATTTAACATGGTCTTTGGTCAGCCCATTGAAACGGGGCCAGCCCTGGTTACGCAGCCAGCCCTGGTGTAAACATGTTAAAAGGGGCAACTGGGACCTTCATTAAAGTTGAACAAAAAGAGGCAAACGAAAGGAACCACGCACAACTTGTTTGGCAATATCTCTCATGACCATCAGCCTTTCCAGGTATGCCTTCCACGCAACATAGAAGCCAACAGGTGACTTAAAACTATCCTTGTCACACTCTGTGGATTGGCTAAACCAAGTCGAACACTTTTCTCCGCCAAAATTGACCCCAAAAAACTCCCAAGTCCAACTAAGCAACTAGGAATGGTCAGGCAACCCTTGATTTGTGGTTTGGACTGTTGGAGTTGGATTTGAACCCGGGGCTTCTGTAAAAAGCAACTAGAAACTAGAGGAACGAAGAGAGGGAAGCCCTCAACAAGGAGCGCTTCTCAGTTGTCGAGTTGGAGTGAAGGGAAGCCAAAAGGAGAACCACCATTTTGGGAGGTCCAAATCCCCATTTTGAGAAGCAACTACTGTTGACCACGGGGTGCGCTTCTCCAATAGTGAATCCCCAGTTTCCAAAAATAGCATCTGAGTCACTCCCAGTTCCATTTGCTTAAGACCCCTGGAAAAAATGCAACATATGTCCAGTTGTGAAATCGATTCCCTTTCAAACCAACAAGTGCAAACAAACTTCTTAAGCAAATGAAAGTGAACGCCCGGCCGCTCCCAATCTTTCGCTCGGCCGCTGCAAGCCGACGGCCGCCCCCATGGAGTGCCCGCAAATGCTGACCTGCCCCGTGCCGCAGAAGAAGCGGCGGACCTCTTCCACGTCGGAGACCAGGTCGTTCATGTTGACGCTCCTGGCCCAACAAGTTGGAGGCGGAGTTTTGGAACAAAAATCCAGGACTGAACCCAAATCACCCCAAAACACCAACCCAAACCAGTTGGTTGTGGGTCGCCAAAATGGAGCCCTGGTAATTAGACACATGGACTAAAATATGCGGTCCCCTGGTGGCTTAATTTTGACCCATACCCAGTTGAAACTAGACATTGGGGGGGAAGCTCACTGAAAAGGGAAAACCTGGTCGTTTTTGGGGATCCTTCTTGGTGCTGAAAACCGCCAAAGCCCGAAAGAGACGGCTGGTGTTCGGGATTGGAGCCCTGCATGACCGCGCCGCACTTCCTTATCTGGGTGATAAGTTGAGGATCTGAAAAGACTGAAAGACCTTTCACTGGGTCGTGGACATGGCCCACCATTTCTGCGGTACAACCGCCGAGCCTTCCCAATGATTCATGTTCAAGTCACAGAGAGAGCGCCTCCGTACATTTGACTTGTATCTACAAAGGCCCGTGCTGGTACGCTCACCCATTCATACCTCACCTGTGTGCGGACGGGCGCAACTCTACAAGAAAACAACAAACCCAAGATGCCCAAGACAAAAACCACTTTGCGTCCCCCCGCCTGTCGGTGGTGTGCTTGTCCTCATAGGAGAGCGGGAAGACCTCAACGGGGAGCAGCCTTGTCAAACCACTAAGTCACTAATGGGCCCCCTTAACCCTATTGAAGAATGAAGGGTTGTCTTTGAGCGGGCAGCTCGCATGCCGATGCCAAACCCTGCCACCATATGTTTAGGTCTTTCCCTATATAGATCTATGCTGGCGCCACAACTCGCTTCGCCCCTTGCCCCGGATCGGACTGGGCGATCCAGTTCCGTCCTTCCTACATCCTTCTCAGATGCAAATGTTGGGGCCCTGTTGCATTGCGCGTACCCAGGCGTTGGAAGCATCTATTGGAGGAGGAATCTATGGCGTTCCTTGCGGACGCGCATTCTTTGATGCTCAACCAACCCAGCAAGTGCCTTGGAATCGAACCTGCGAACCTGTTGCTTTCCACCGCATTGACTCAAATTCTATAGTTGTTGCTGCGGAAAACTGGGGTCACTTGATTCTGGCCCTTCATAAGAAGAAGCCACGGATAGGCAAGTTCCATGGGAACGTTGCAACGAACCTCTGGGCTGGGGTATGACCAAATTTACGATTTTCTTTTCCACTTCGGGATTTTGGGTAGTTGAAATGGAGATCGGTCCTGAAAGCAAGGTCCAGCTAGTAGAACAGAAAACATAAGTGCGCCGTTCCTGGGCGGAAGGCCAGCCCCCCATCCTCCAAAACCAGCGGAAACCATCGCCTGGAAGCGGTCGAGGCTTTGATCCTTAAGTTTCTTCAGCTCCGCCGTCCGCGCGTGGACTTGGATCTCCGCCTCCACGGGGCTCGGGGCATTCTTGGCATCCAGTGACTCATTTCAAGCTGGAATCAGTGGCCATGCGGTGTGTTATACCTCTATCTCCAGTTTCAGTCCAAGACAAGTAAGCATGAGAAGGGAAGACTAAGACCCTCAAAGCGACCCTCCCGAAAAGTTGGAAGAAACCCCTTTAAGGATCAGAAGGGTTCTTGATAGCACGGTTGTGCGAACCTTTCTTGGGGGAAGGGAGCTCCACAGTCAACGAATTGCACATTTGAGATCCTTGCAGAACTCCTGGTAGCTCCGCTAGGCTCCCTCTGAGGCAAACTTGAACAACAGGCTGGCAAAAAGGAGTCTGGGAACCTTTCTTGGAGGACCTCCAATGCCACTCCGTGTCCATCACTAGTCACTTTATCTTAATTGGTGGTTGGGTTTGGTGGTTTGGATGTTGAGGGGGGTACCTTCCCCACTTGGCTTCAAAAGCCAGTGGGGTTCAAATCCAGATCCAAACCACCAATCCACTACCTTTGGTTTGGAGTGGTGGTTTGGATCATTCGAACCCCTGGTTCTCGTAGAGGGTAAATGGGGTGTACCACCCCAGAACGCTACCAAACCACCAATTCGGCTCCAAACCACCAAGTCAAGGGAAGCTGAAATGATTGGTGTCCATTGATTAAAAAATCAAACAGTGATGCCCATAACCGCCGCTTCTCGCCTGTAAAACCCACTCCTGGGCTATGCCCCGCGCCTCACCCAGGCTCTTGGAGCGCTGCGCATAGGCCTCTGCCGCCTCCATCTGCTGGAAGACGCCTCACAGGGGACACCCGCACCCCAACCCCCCCCCCCACAAGAAACGAACAAACAAGTCCTGCAAATGAGGCCTTAAGGCCTTGGGGGGTTTTCGGTTTGTAGCTGGGTGATTCAAAGAGGCGGATATCCGGGATCCCGATTCACATCAGGTAAGTGGGGTCTAAACCTGGCAAACACGCACACGCACATGCAAGCGCACGCAGCCTGGCCTATGAGGACCAGTGTCTCCTCTGAGGCGGACATGCTCAGCGATATGCAGTAGCTGTCGTTGTCCTTGACCTCCTGCACAAACCTCAGTGGCAACCTGAATGCTCTCGACACGCGGGGGGTTGTCTCCAAAGGGGGAAGCCCAAAGATTGGTGTCTTCCATTTGCTCAAGCGCCCTGGAAAACAAATAAAACGTGTCCAGTAGTGATAGGTTCCCTTCAAAACCAACAAGGGACAATAACAATGACTAGAGCATGATTGTAAGCAAACTGACATAATGTAGTCATGAGTCATGGGTATCAATCGCTTTGGCATCACAAGGGGCAATAAAGGAAAGAAACATGAAACATACATGTCCAGTAGTGTTAGGTTCCCTTTAAAATCAACAAGAGACAATAAAAGCATATTCCTTTCAGCAATCGGAAGTTGTCTCTCTGCATGTTGTCTTCAACCCTAGCAGCGGTGACATCAAACGGCCGACAAATTCCCAAATGCACTTCCAAGCAGGGAAGGCAAAGCAGAGGTCCTTGACATGAATCGTATACATATCCATATATATATATATCTCATACATATATATACATATATCGCATAAGTATCTATATATATATATATATTACATACCATCCGTATATACAAACATATATATGGACATCAATATATACGTGCAACCCCTGCAACCAGGCAAAATGCCGAACAAAAGACCATCAGGGAAAGACCACAATGAGAAGCTGGAGGTGCTAAATGGACCTAGCTGTTGTGTCCTTCTGCGAAGGGATTGTACTCGGCAGGAGGCTGTTGCCAGGGGGGTCTTTTTGCCACCTTTTGCGGAGACATGATCGAGCCCCTCGTAGTGAAGGATTCCTTCTTGAGGGGGTCGCCAATTTTCTCATGAAAGGTGGCAGAAAGACACCCCTGGCTGTTGCCCTTTCACCCAAGTTGGCCCATGCTACTGAACTGGGAAAGGGGACTCCCCAGGCAACAAAGCTGGATGCAAGGGATCTATCTGGAAGGGTCTGGATGCTTCACAAGGGATCTATCTGGAAAAAGGGTCTGGTTGTTCATGCTTCTTTTCGCCTGGCCCAAGTTTCGGCTTCAGAAACCTCTTTTCGGATTCCCTTTGAAGGGGAGCAAAGGCGGGTTCTTCAAACAACTGTTGCAACCACCCCTTGTCCAATCCCAGAACCATAGCGAAACTTCGGAATGTAATCATTTTGGGGGAATCCCATTTAGGTTGGTTTGACATGTTACGCACAAAAGGCCACAAGGAAACCAACCAATGTTGATCCATATTGGGGGTTCCCCCTTAGGACAAGCCCAAATGCAGGGTTCCACTTTTTGACCACCCCAGGGTAGACTTACAAACCCAGCGGTAGTCAAAAAGTGGAACCCTGCCCTGCCCAAATGCCCGTTCCTAAGACATACTCCGTGCTGCTGCTCGCAGGCGTCCGAGTTGAACTTCCTGAAACGGTGCACTACTGCCACGTGCAAGGCGTCGCTGGACAAGACGTCCTCAGGCGTGTTTTGCTGAGGTCTTACCTTTCTGGGTGTCACAGGTAGTTGGGTCTGAACAAGTGATAAGCCTACACATCCCCTTTTTGATGTGCGTTTGGATCGCTGCAACTTGCAAGCTACTCCCATCCACGCTGTTCCCTCTGCACGTTGCGATGCACGCGGTTTGCCGTGGCATCCTCTGACCCGCCCCTAGCAGCAACTTGGCTTGAGATCTTTGTTCCCCATGTCCACGAAAAGGGCGGCTGCAAAACGAAGGAACCCAAATGGGCAACAAGTTGAAAAGGTGAGAATGGTAAGCTAAGTCCGGCAATAAGTAGTGAAACTGGAACAACCCTGCCCTCCGAGGCACGTTGTGAAAGGATGCCGAGCTCCTTGTAAGCTTGGGCGCCTGCCAGGAAGGAGGTGGAGGGACCCTCCCATTGAACTGCTTTCCAGAAGAAGCAAGCAGAGCAAAGCAAAGAGGCTAGCTGGCCTCATGTAAAGCCAAGGGTATAGCCTACTTACATGAGTTGACCATCCAAACAGAATAAGTGCAAGGCAAGTAAGCCCAGGTAGCAGCGTGTATGGCTAGGCTATAACCTACTGACCTGACATGGGTTGACCATTTGTATAAGGGTTGGGCTGCCACGAACAAGCCTTGGCTGTCCAAACGCGAATCAACCAGACCGCATCTGGTAGTTATCCTTGGCCCATTTTACTCAAGGTCTCAGAAGGTTTGCCTTCATTTTCAGGTTCTGTGGGCAGGTGAGTAGCTGCATGTCGTGCATGTATCGCCATTTGACTGTGGGTCAAAACCAATGGTACCATTTTGGTGTAGGTGCACCACCCAATTTTAGTCTATTTTAGTGGAGATTCGGATGTTCACTGGGGGTACGGGCTTTTGACCCATGGCCATTTTTTGTTGCTTAATGTCGGTTGTGCAGGTTGTGCAGGTTGTGCTGTTGCTTCATTTCTGCACACGGCGCTTGGTTGTTGTACACTCTTTCTTGTGTTGCTTTGTATGTGTGATGTTCGTATAGTTGGTTGGCTGGCTGGCTGCTTGGTTGGTTCGTCGCCTTATTATTTGGGTTGGTTCCCTTACAGCCACGTAAGCCAACCTGAGTCGCAATGAAGATCGGTTCACGGAGCCAACCCAAACAAAAACAATGAAACATGGGCCAACGCTCACTGCCTTTTGGTGCTAAGAAGATCTACCAAGATGGATGAAACAAAACAATGACTGAAACTGGGGGACTGGGCGCTCAAAATGGGTATGTGAGGCACGGTCGAAATTACTTACTTATGCCCGTTTCGCTACTTACTTTGAGAGTCCCCTATCGTTTTACAGCGTGTCCATTGTATTCCAGGGGTATCGTTCTTTTGAGAGTCCCATCGTTTGCCATGGATTTGGGCATTTTCACAATAGCAATGAAACGCCGAATACTGAACTCAACAGAAGTAAGTTTGACAGTGCTTCATGTGTCAAAACAGGCGGCCGCGTAAAATGGCTTTCGGGTTCCTTTTAAACTAAACCGCAAAGCTTTGGTGCCTGCAAAAAGAAGAGACCTACGTAATGTTGACCCCATTTTTGTTAAACGTCCTAACTGTTCCCTCTAGTGATGACACTAATGAAAAAGGGGAGACACCTCCCAGTCAAAATCAAGCAAGGGTTCTGCTTAACCCGGCATCAACCTTAGATGGCGAGGCCCATCTGACCCGGACCGCGCAACATGGGCTTCATCAGCTAACCCTTGGTTGGTGGTTTGGATTGGTGGTTTGGGATTTGACCTCCCCGTTTCGTGCGCGCAAAAAAATGCAACACAGGCAGCTGGCGAGGCAGGCCCAACTGTCAGCCCAACATGGGCTTTGGGTTTTTCGCGCGTGTTAAACAAAATCCATAACACAGACCCAAGAGAGCGAAGCTTCGGGTTTTTCGTGCACGTCAAAAGGTCGCACGCAGACCACGCAGGCAGATGGCGAGGCGATCCCACCACCGCCTTTTCCAAGGCCGGCTGCTGCAAGTAGCTCAGCTCCTGCAAGCGCTGCCTGGGGCCCAAGACCTCCATCAACTCCAGTGTGGCACCGGGGCAGGTCTGTGGCCGGCGAGCCGGTGAACGAAAAGGTGCGGGAAAAAACCCGGAAAATAATCACGCCGGCAGCTGCGAAGACTTATGGACAATTCTTGGAATTGCTGTAGGTTGCGCCTCTCTTCTTGAGTGGATGGGACAAAGGAAGTAACCAAACAGTTTGTTTTCAACACTAAAAAGGACGTCTCGTAAAGTTTAAAGTCCAGGAACTCAGGGAGTGAGTTACTGAGGTGAACAAGGGAACCTACCTCAAAATTTTACTGCAGGATACCACAGCTAAAAAGTTGCACGCTCTTTGAGTGACTATAATTTACCGGTGTGGTGTTCGGATTGGTCGATTTGGCCCGACTTCATTCCAAGCCGCAACACAAAAAGCCTCTCCCTTGCCTGAGAAGGACCGCATTACAAGGTGATCACCATTGGGGCCACCGAACATGGACCAAAGAGGGGAAACCAAAAGGTCCTTTCTCCACAACTCATTTGCCAGAGAGAACCAGGAAATACAAACGCCAACCTTTTGAGACCTTGACTAAAAGTGAACCCAAACTGCACAACCAAAAGGTGAAAAGGTGGTTTCGCTTTGGACAAGTGAGACGCAGAGCCGCCATAGTTTCTATCATCATCGAACCGCTGGGTGTGTTTGGGTAACGGTATGATTGGGGGATCCCACAAGAGGGGTGTAGACAAACCCGGCTTGTGCAGGGATACTAGGTTTGCAAACAGGCAAGATGTTTTAGAACATGCTGTTCACCAAACTGGGAGGATGAATGAGGTGTTGGTGAATGCTTGCTTGTGCAACTTCCCAGCCAAAACAGACATGTCATCGTGCTTTCTGCCAAACATATGAACAATTAAACAATCGAGGTGTTCAACAAAAGCCTCAGAGCTTCCCAAATCATGCACTTCACGAATCAACTGAATCACAAGGTCCCTCCAGATTAGCTGGTAAATATGATGTGCAACGCATTGCCAATATGTATCTTTTGAGCAACCCTCAACCATTGCTTGAGAAGGCTTGCCCGTGTTTGAGGGTTTTCTTCGGCGATTTTTTCAAAGGAAGGCCAGATGGAAAGCCAGCACGTTTCAGGGCTGGCGGGCAAAAGCTGCGTTTTTTTCTGCAGAAACCGTGTTCTCTCGCGCATCAAACTCGGATGGGGAAACGCCCACTTCCAGGAAGGGAGAAAAGGACTGTGAAACAGTGTGGTACCCAAAGGGAAGCGCCCAAGAGAAACAAATCCCTGTGTTGAAGCGCTTTGTCAGCTTCCCCCTGCTTGGGAGACACACCCGTGTAAGACGCCGTGATGCTAAAGCCACGCAAACAGGAAAACATGGGTATGAGTGTCAACACTTTTTGGGGCTGCCCCCCCAAACAAAAACACAAGAGTGAAGGTCTTTTAACTTGCCCCCCCCCCTGTTGAACAAGGATCTCGAAAAAGCAACACATAAAACAGAGAGATAGAGGCACAAAGAGATGCAGCACCGCAATAGATCTGGAGATTGTGTCGATTCTTCGGGGCACCCCCCAACCAACTTCCCTCCCCCAAAGAAAAACACCAACTTAGATTGTCTCTCGCAGTTTTCCTGTCAACCATCCCTTCCAAGCGCCACAAATACCACGGTCCCCCCTCCCCCCAACCCCCCAACCCCCCTCCCCCAAAACCGGCCTCCAGTCGCTGCTCCAGGCTGGGCAGCGACCCCATGAAGGCCCCTAGGAAGCGAAGGCTCCAGAAGCTCAGCCGCACGCTCGCCACGCCTCGCTCGTCCCGTCGGCCGTCGGCCCGTCGGACGTCCCGTCGGCCCGGCGGCGGCGTCCGACCGATTTGTTCGCTCCGTCTGCAGTGAAAAACGCTTTTTTTGGTTGCGTGTGTGTGTGTTTTTGTTGTTTTTTTGCCGTGGTATGGTAACAACAAACCACGAGGGTTTGACTTTTGCACCCCCACGGACATAACGCACAAGAAAAAAAAATAAACAGAGGAAAACAACATCCCCTCGCGAAAGACTGAAATAGACCAGTTTCAGACATTTGGGTGCTTGGGAAGGGTGTTTTTCTTTGCTTTTTTTTTTTGGGGGGGGGGGGGTTGGGGTGCATTCCCCATGTGGGTTCCCCAGTCGTTTGCACAGTTGTGCATAAAACCTGTCGGTAAAAAATTATGGCGGCCAAGGAGAAAACCTTCTTTGAAGGGAGGCAAAAAAAATGGCCACCAAAAACATGGCAGAAGATGGGGTGAAAGTACCTGACACATGATGACACAACTGTACGTGGTTTAGCCACGCCCTTAGGGTCTGATCGAATGATCATAACCCAATTTGCAACTAAGCTGGATATTCATTACCCATGAGGGCAAACCATTCCCCTGGTTGTGGGCCGGGGAGCGATATGATTGTGTCAAAACTAGGTTTTCCTGTTGTTTTCCTTTGAGCCACCCAAAGCCGCTCCCCAAACAGGACACCCTCAAACAAAATCACACACCCATCTGTTGGGTGGGTTCAAGGGAAACCAACAGGTGCATTCACCAAAGAAACCCCTATTTGTTGGGCACATTTTGTCATTTTGGGGTACCATCAAAAACAAACACATTTTTGGGGGGGTGCCCCCCCCAAAAAAAAGAGAGAACGAGACAAACCAATTTATCGACCCGGAGCCAGCCCCCCGCTTCGACTTGGCGTCCGCCTTGGCGCAGGGAGACGCAGTGCGCCGCGGCCCCGCAGGCTTGCGCCAGGCGCAGCTCGGCCCGGGCCTTCGATTTGCGCCCGGGCGCTGGGGCGACGTGGGCGAATTCGCCCTCCACTCGAACCAGGCCTTCAGCTAGGTCCTCCCTCGGTTGCGAAATCTGCTCCCCCGCTAAAAGTGAATAACTTTTAGGGGTTTGATACGGAAAACCCATTAGTTGGCAAAAAGTTAAAGTCCTAACAGCCAAGCAAAATGCGCCAAAGCTCCAGTCGTCTGAGGTTAGAATCTTTCTCTCTCTCTCTCTCCAGCATCGTCGAGCAGGTCTCGCTCGTAGTTTGAGGTTAGAATAAGTTGGTACCAACTTTTTTCGGTCGTCGAGTTTTGTAGGGGAACCCTCCCCCAAAAAAGGGCTAACAGGAAACCAAAACAAACAACCCAGACGATCTGGCCGGGCCCTCAGAAAGTGTTGGGTTACCAAAACCTTTGCTGGAATTGGAACCCCAGCACAAAACAATATTTTTGTGCCTGGTTAGTTGAAAACAAAGGGGACGCCAAAAAAAGCAAAAAAGGAAAAGGGGAGCTAGTTCTGGGGAAGCAACGACCTTTCCAGATTAGAAAGTGTTCGACTTTTTTGTGGGTCCAATGGAAAATCCCACCTGTTTCAACCCAAAAGCTCAAGTCCAAAGATCCAACCGAATAGCCATGGGCCATAGAGGGGCTGAGACAGCCATGTGTGTGCTTGTGTGTGTGTGTGTGTCTTTGCAAGGGCCCTCCTGTTAGGGGAGCAACCCCGGCAAAGCTTGGGCGATCGCTTTGACCCCCCCCCATAAGAGGTGCCTCTGCAATAATGTCGTCTCCATTTCTGCTGGGATGCTCAAACAATACATTGTATTGTTTGAGCATCCCACAATGTCACAATCCCATTCTTTGGGATTCCCCCTGCCCGGAAAGTGCCCACAATCAAAACCAAAAAAAACTCTTTGTAGGCAAACACTCTTCCACTCGAATTCTTTTTTGGCCCTGCCCAAAAAAGAGCTGCCTCTACCGCATGCGCTGCCTGACATGGCCTGAGGGTCCCACAGCCGCGGTGAAGGCTCCGAGATCTGGCACCCTCCAGCGGCTGAGGAGGGTGATGGTTTCGTCCACCATGGGCGCCAGAGTCCTTCCCAGATGTGGCTGGTCAAAGCCCTGGTTGCCCCCCAGTGAACATTCCAATCCCCACTATAGACTAAAATGGGTGGTGCACCTACCCCAAAATGGTACCATCGGTTTTGACCCACAGCCAGGTGAGTCACATCCTCAAAACCCTTTGGTAGATGGTTAGGTGAGCAAGGGACGATCCCCTGGCCAGAAATAGCTGCGGATATCCGCCTAAACTCTTGAAGCATGGTTCTGGGTAGACCATTTTGAATACCGGGTTTTGATTGTGACTCAGGTCGTCCGGGAGCCAATTTGATGAGGAAAATGCAGGCGAAAGTCCCCGTGTCAGAATTCACCATTTCACACCGCCAGAGGACTCAACCACAATGGAAAGGATCAAACCACCCACCTCCGCTGTGTGCAAGAAATGGTGCCAAATCCTGCTGCTCAATGCAGGGTTTGTTGTTTTGCTTGCTAAATCTGAGGAAAGGTGTCATGCTCCAATGAACATGTGCAACACGTGAATAAGTTGCCTAAACAGTAAGAAAATAGTTGTCATGCTGCGAACCGCAAGATGGCTTGTTCGGAAAGGCGCGACCAAGCCCAAGGTTCTCATGAGCCACAACTGAGTTATAGTCGCCTTTCGGCACCTTTCAAACCGGCTGTCGCCAGTCGAACAAGGGGCCCGACTTTGTTAGAGGAAGGGCCGTCACCCCACTGACCTGAGTGGCCAAAGCTAAAGCTAGCCACTCAAATTGAGCAACCATGGGGAAGCAGTTCTCCAAGTCTGCCAACTCAACACCTCCCATCCGCGCAACTGCCATGGAACCAATTGGATCCTGTCAGACGGACGCTTCTCCGGGGAAAATATCCCACTGGCTGCATGGGCACGGTTCCCTTTTTTTTGTACGCAAAAAAAAGGGAACCATGCCCATGGAACCAGGGAGATAGGTTCATGGTTCCCTTAACAGGAATCATGATGTTCAGGATCCTTGCCAGGTGGATGATCCCTGGCAAAGCCCCAAGTAAAACAACCGATCTTTTGACCTAGCACATCGGTCGGGTGCGGAGGGGAAAGGAGCCATGCGATACAAACATAATAAATACATATATAAATATATAAATAAATAAAATCAATAAACAAGTAATGATAATAAATAATAGAAAAAACAAGAGAGAAACAAAAAAAAAACATCCGGCCTCGGGCGGTCGGAAGCCCCAAAGCCACGCTGGTCCATGATCACCACCTAAGCGACAAAAGAAACCCAAAGCCGCAAGTAGAAACTCACTGAGAGTTTCAGCGTAACCCAACGGAACCCTTACCTCAATGCTGTGTAATATGTTTCAGGTGATTGAGGTTCTTGGGTTCCGGGGGACTTTCGATCGCCCCAAGCACCTCCGGAGCTGTCCAGGTGCCACCGGTTTGGCTTCGGAAGAGCAACCCACAGGATCCAAGTTCCTCTCCCAACCCTCCGCAACCGCCTTTCCCACGCTGTGGATGGTTGCAAAATCCAGAAATCGCACCACCTATGAAACTCTGGAAGGATGAATCCCTTGTAAATGCCAAGAAACAATCTTCCCATGGTATCAAAGTGGTGTAGGATTTCGTCCATCCACAGTATGACCCCCAAAAATAGCATTGTTAAGGGGTAGGATCAGCTCCGGGGTTTCCGTCCTTTGCTTGTTTGCTGCACTCATTATGGACTTCCACATCGGACCAAGCGACCAAAACGTGATTGAATTGGATACAAAGCCACCCCTCCAAGCTACCAAACCACTCCTCCACGCCGCCCCTCCAAGCACAAAGCCAGCCCTCCAAGCTACCAAGCCACCCATCCAAATGGCCTCAAACACGCCAATTGAGGGTTGTTCCTTCTCTCCTCCAAATAAACCAAACACCGGGTACATCGACCTTTCCAGGTTGGGATCAACAGGAAAAGGGAAAACCCCCCGCTCTGACCGATGCTCAGTGAATTTTCATGGGCAAAAAGGACTCCTTGGTTGGCTGGTTGAGTTTAATGGGGGACCCTTCCCCTAAAAAAGTTGCCAAAAGGGCGCTCAGTTGCCCAAAGGAACTACTACTAACAGGTTAACCTTTTGACAACAACTAAATGGGAAAACCAACTGAGGGCGGAATCCACTGATTGCAACTGGCTGATCCAAGGCGCGTTGATTCGCCTCGCCAGCGCCCGCGCGAACTTTGCGCGCCGCACTTCATCTGCCGGGCCCGCGTCGGAGAGGTCCAAATCTGGCGGAAAGGTTGGGTGGGTGACCCTCCAAAACGAAGACGGCTGTAGATAGACTTTCCGCGAGAAAAAACAACAACAACATAATGTATGTTCTCTAAAAAGTGTTTTGTTCTGAGGAAAGTAAGAGTTGTTCTTTGTGTTTCGTTGTTTGAAGGAAACAACAAAAAAAACGTGTTTCTTTCTGGAGCTTCAAAGCCGTCCAGGTGCAACTTGTCCATGTGCTTTGAGGGGGTTGAATGATGTGTGGTGATTGGAAAGCTGTACGATTTGGGGCGTCCGAAGCGTTCAAAGTACCAAAGTTGGGAATGGGCTTCCATGGAACTTGCGGCTTTCGCACCAAACTAGTGCAAGGCCACAACCGCTTGTGGGCGTGACTTATTGAGAGGGGATCGATCCTGCATGCTTCTTTATTTGAACGGGCTCAAGGGCCTGACATGAAACGCAAGCAATCTGAGGGCGGCCCAATGTTGAAAAAGAGCCATATGGCCATGGGTCAAAACCCTGGTTACCCCCCAGTAAACATCCCAATCCCCACTAAAATAGGTTCTAAAATGAGTGGTGCACCTATCCCAAAATGGTACCATTGGTTTTGAACCAGGCCGTATCTGCTCCGAATGCTCTGAATGCCAAAGCCGGCTGCACTTCCCCTCTCCGGCTGAGTTGACTGGCCGCAGGCAAAAAAATCAAGCAGCTTTTTAAGCCTGGACAAAATTCATAAGGACGCCTGTCAACAAAGCGTTCTCATTAAGTTTTTGCCAGCGGAACAGGTAGCCCAGGTTTGCCCCCTAAATCCCCCTAAGCCGGGGGTTTGAACATCACCTCGTTTGCCAATCAGTGAGTGTGGCCATGTTAACATCAGCCAGTGAGCCAAGTCCAAGACCCGAGCCCAGCCTATCCGCAAAAAAAAACAAAAAACGAGTGGGGCTCAAACAAACGCCAGAAATCCATCGCGGATCGCGGGATCGCGGGAGGGAAGCGCGATCGAGCGCACCCCATCCTGAACCTGCTTCTGAGACTTTGATCAGGGATCCTTACATTATACACCTGAACATGGCCTTGCAAATGGAGACTTCCCTTTATTTTGGCGGAAAACAACATGTTTCAAATGTTTGCAAGATGTTTCTTTTAAGGAGCCCTGGTGATCGATCGCATGGGCCAAGGGGGAAAACTTGGGTTTGCGGCCAAGGACCTGAGGATCGAGATCGAGAGGCAGGGCCACGGGGTGCGCACTTGACACTGAAGCCAACATACCTTCACTGTTCTTGGCATGTGTTTTGGTGTTCTAGTTTCTTGAATCGTTCTGTTCATTTCTACTGGGGGTCTGCAAAAAACAAAGTTTTTTTCGCTACCAGACCAAGAGTGGAGATAATACTCCAAGGCAGTGCAGTAGGGAGTTCGCACGTAACTAAACTCGAATCTTCCGACTCAATGTGCAGATGTCTCTCATATGGTGTTGCCTATGTCGCACAGGACGTTTCACCCAAACACAGTGCTGACACCAGTACTTTTCGACTCCTTGGAGCTTTGGTGTAGTCGATCAACCTACTGTTTGCTTATTACTGGGGTGAGTCCCCTTATTTAGCATGCGCATAGCCTCCATTTGCTTAAGTTTACAGGAAAACACATCTCCAGTAGTGATAGATTCCCTTTAAAACCAACAGGGGAAAACAAAAGCACAAAAACCTCTTAAGCACATGGAAGATCGCCTGCCTACGTGCAACAAAAAAAGGGAGCGCCCGAGTACAGGCCCCTGCCTCCGAAGGCCTCCGGCTGGAAGGGTTTGGTCCTGAAAACTCCTTCCTCCCAAAACCCGAGGTTGGCGCCTCGGATGATTCCGCGTGCTCTTCGATTCGCGAACTCAGTTGCCCCTTAGGGACCCAGAAATTGTAGGTTCACCTTTTGGGACCGTTACTAAACATGGACCAAAGATGGGAAACCTAAGCGTCAAAAGGTCGATTCGCTTTGGGCAAGTGAGTGAAAGGTACCCGTCCAAGCATGGAAGTGGATTCCGAGGGGTTCCCACAAAGCAAAGTAGTCGGCCCGAACCGTGCGATGGTCAGCTTCCATTGTTGGGAGGGTAAATAAACAAAAAGTTGCTTCCTGCAGCTGCACAAAATTCACCGGCACCGGATGGGCATGGATGATACCCCTTTCAACTTCCGGGACAAATCACATACGCGCTTTAAATAGATTTTCCTCCCGGCTCCATTTACCAGTCCGATTCAAAGGGTGTAAGAATACGCCATGGGACGCCCCTGGGTTTAATAGGTGGGGACATATCACTGTTGGAGGGAACACCCGCTAAGAATAAAACCAGTTAATGGCAATCAAGAATCCATATTTCAGTGGATTAAGCATCCGAACAATGGTTGAATCGGAACCCTTCCTTTTAAAAAAAGGGGGCGGAATCCACTGGGCAACTGGGTTGAGATCCCAAAAACGCGGCAGAACCAGCGGACAGCGGTCTCTGCCATGGCACCCACACCGTGCAAACAGATCGCCGTGCGGGCGCGAGGGTCTAGCGAGTTGTCTCCACGGGGGCCGCCCAGCAGGAGGCGGCAGCGCAGCCTCAGTCCGTTTGGGCCAAGTCATGTAGCTGTTGGCTTAAGCAGGTAGAAAGGTGCAGGGATTTTGGAGGTATGGAGGTTGGGAGGTCTTATGTTGGCGATTTAGAGGTTTTGAAGCTTTAGAGTCTTTGAAGGTATAGAGGTACAAAGGTTTTATGGAAAAACAAGTTTTATACCGCAGGGGTACTGCCTATAACAAGCTTGTAGTGGTTGTACCTCCAAAACCAAAAATCGCCACGATTGTGGGCTGTAATCAGGTCGCCTGGTAAAAGCATAACTTGTGAGATACATAGAAACTACCACTGAACCCTCAAAACCTAAAAACCAAAGGGAATGGCCGGGAACCACAAACATGTTGACTGTTTGGCCATTCTGTTTATACCCCCATTTGTTCACACATTCGTTTGCACCTACGGTCAAGCCCCAGCGAAGCTGATTGGATTGCAAGGGTTAGAATCGGGTGTCTGTTTAAAGCCGCATTTTTGGGGGTCCACAAAAAAAAGGACGCACCCAATTGGGGAAAGAAGTGGGGTTAGTTCCCCTTTCCGTGGTGCAATCGATTTTAGAGTGATGTTAGTCTTCGGTCGAGACTCCTCGTGCCGTCGGTGCCCAGGACGTAGAAATATCCATCCGCAGCAGCTTTGATAGGAGCCATGGCCAGTGAACCCGATCCAACCCTTTACACGAGCCAATGGGATGCGCTTTCACGCGCCCAAAGGCTAAAATGCTAGTCATGCGCCACGTGTGGGGGCTACAAGCCCAGTGTGCTTCTGCCTTCTGCTGGCTTTTTGGGAGTTAACAAGCGCTCCTTAGAGTAGCTCCTTACTTGGACCCATTTGGGGGTTCTTCGACCCCTCGGGTTTCTGGGTGCAAAAGGAGCAACAAAGAGAGCGCACCCGGTTCGCGTGTGTGGTGGGAAAGGCACGATGTAAAAAAGAAAGAAAAGAAGAAGAAACAATCCCCGGACTCAAAAAGATCTGAACACCAAGCAAGGCAATACAAGACCGGCTGCTTCTGTTTCTGCCTTGGACTGTAGCCTCTACTAATATGCTTGTGGGCATTGCTCACTGTACACCTGGCCTCTTGGCAAGGCTGCAATGGCTGCAGCAATCGACTGACCCATGGGACACACGCCACTGGCCTTCTAGATGGGGAATAGCAGGGAAATCGGAAACTCCTATGCACGGCCCCTTTTGAGGTGTCTTGGTTCGCCCAGGTTACAAACGGCATTTCTTCTAGCAGCAGACGAATCGAAACGCCCACCGACACATTGGGCCCCAGCATCTCTAAAACATGGGGCGCCATCTTGCCAACGAAGTCATCAGATAAGCGCCTGATATCCGGCATTCTGCACTGGGAGGCAATCCCAGCCCTGTTCGATCGTTTCTTGTCCTGCTGGACGCACCACTTCGCATGCATCCGCAGGACCACGCCACTGATCAGATCGAGGGTTCCCAAAACTAGGCAATTCTCCCATTCAAAAGGGGATAATATTCTCCCCAGATCAATCCGGAAGGGGCTTTCTCACTTGCCAAATGGGCAGCCACGTTTTAGATTCACTCATCCCAGGGCCCCTCCCGAGGATGCGCCCGCCACCACCCCCAGCTCCCGGGTTTTTTCTGGCCCTGCCTGCCGATGCTGGTTCCAGCAGCCCAGCCGAAAGGACGCGAAGTGCCGCACATGTCGCAGGCGCGGTAGCATTCGGAATTCCGATGCTGCACACTTGACTCAGTGTCGAATTGGCAGTCCGCTTAAAAAGAATAATACCCTTTCCCGGTTAGTTCCCATTTTGTTGCCGGTGGGTGCTGGCGGTGCACCGACCCTGACATTTGCAAACAGGAACCCCTCAACATGGGTTCGGCTGTTCAAGGTGTCCTTTGGATGCCTTTGGAACATTGCTGACATTTTGTGCCACCACCTCACTTTTCGGGTACCCTCCCTTCAATCATAGCTGACGCTCGGGTTCTGGAAGACGAAAGCTTTCCTTTTCTGAAACGCGAAAGTCCACTTCCATGGTTGAGAGGGTGCCATACTTTTGACCGCCTAATCTGTATTTCAAGGTGCCAGTTGCAAACCCTCGCAAAGCCATTGGCGATCAGCCCATGGTTTAGCCTGCAGGGCGGCGATAGACAGCGAGCACAACGCCGTGCACAAAGGCCCAAGCAATACGGACTTGTTGTGTAGCTCTCCTGATGAAACTTATAAACTGTGGATGGACAACATCCATTTCGCACCACCTAAGGAACCCTGGAATGATGTTTCGCTTGTTCTATTCCAACAAACAATGGTTTCCAAGTGGTGCAGGATTTCGTCCTTCCACGGTATGTCAGGAACCCCTCCAAACTGGCATCCAGAAGCCCAAGCGTGCTAGCATCTAGCTTCCTAGGACCTCTCCCAATGAATCAATAACTCTGCAAGTGGTTGGCTTCGTTTTGAGCTGCCTTCGAACATTCCCAATCTTTTGCTGCTGCTTTTGAGACACACACATTCTAAGTTATACTGTCAGCCGGCAACTCGTTCATTCTGCGCCATAATTTTCAAGCAGTTCCTCGACCATCAGCAAAACATGACTTTCAGCATTCTTGTGTTCTGGCAGCATGTCACTCTGAGACATGGATGGTTTTCCAGAGCGATGCTTCCCCTGTAGGTTTCAACCATGGTTCCAAAGTGGTGCGAACTGGATTTCGTCCATCCACAGTATGTCACCCTAAGGGCTCATCCCCTATGGAGAACCTGCAGCAGGACCCAAAACCCACCGCGGCAAGGTTGAAGCCTCTGCATGCTAGAGGCCACTTTACCAGCCATAGACCATAGATGTGTGAACAACTTGGGGGAGCAAAGTGACAAAACCAAGTCTTCACAGTCCAAACTGGACATGACAAACATCTCATTCGTCCAAGCGCATGCCCCTTGTGCCACCCACGCGCCTAAGCAACCTGACCAAAAGGCCCACAGGTGGTGGAACTGGACACCAAGTAGTTTCTTCGAGGTGTCAAATTTCATGGGCTCGTACTGAGGGGGGGCAAAGGGTGCTACTCCAATTTAATTACGCAATACTAAGTTGAATCAGAGGCCAGTAGTTTACTCTTTGAACAGCTCAAGGCCCGTGGGTAAAGTTGCAGCGATGGATCGATGCGAAAAACGCCTTGCTCACCTCGGCCGTGACCTTAAGGCACGGGGGCGTGGGTGACAGCAGGGTGATCCGTGCCCGGTTTTCAGCTTCCAACGAAAATGGTGGTTTGGATTGGTTTTAGGAGGGTTTCCGATTTACCCTTTGGGGGGGGGTCAAATCCCCGAAATATCAATCCAAACCACCAACTGGGGGGGTTACCTGATTCTGGGACGTTGACGTCCGGTCGATTCGCTGGCCACTAGGCCAGTGGGGGTATGAATCCTTGGCAACAAGCAAAAACGTGTTGACAAGACACACATGGCTGTGCAAAAATGGGTACTCCAGATGGGTTGCCCTGGTACATAGAACCAACTAAAACCTGCGGTCCAATTCCTGGTGGTGACTCATTTTGACCCATACCCACATGAGACGTCTCAAGTTTCCATATGTTTTCCTCAGGTTCTTTTCTTTGCTTTGCCTCCCCGTCAGGTCAGACTCAAAGCACCAAGCCTGCCAAGCCATTAGGAATCCAAACCCCTGGATGAGCTTCACCGGGGCGGGGGGGAACTCCATTTGGATCCTTCACATTGGTGTCAAAACATAAAGGGCCGAACATCCACAAAGGTCCTCCAGTGGAGAGGTTAGAATAAAGGTACCAACTTTTTCTGTAGTCTATTTTAGTAGGGGAACCCTCCCCCAAAAAAGGGGTGAGAAAGGGCACTACTGGGGGACCCAGTAAACAAATTTGGCGTGTGCTGGGGGGAATGGTGTTATTTGCTTAGAGTTGCTTTCTTTATGTTTGTTTTTTACCCGCGGGCCATGGCGGGCTTCCCAGGAAGCCTTGGTAAGTCGAATTTTCCCCTTCGGCTGACTAAGCCCAGGCAAAGGGATCGTTATGCACAAAGGGTCACGGGTTGCCAACACAAAGGGGGCGAAAACACTAGGGCGTAGGTTTTCACGGTTAACTTGGTTGTCACCTTGGAGTCGTAAAAATATGTTGCCACAAAAGGACAGCGGGTTCCAAGAAATCAAACTCGCTTTGAGATATCTTTCAAGAGGAAATAAATGAGTGCTTCTTTCAGGAGCTTGCACGGCCGAAGTATCCCCCTTAAATGGGGGGGCGGGGGGCACCAACCTGCGGGAGTCATGCGGGATGCATAAGGGAAAACGACTGTCCCCAGTGTCGATCGTGAACTCTTTGGGTGGGTTGGCCCAAAGTTCCAACCCTTTAACACTATGGCACTATGGCCTTACGTACCGTACGTCCAGGATCCGCGGTCCATTTGCCTTCCACAAGAACCAGGGCTTCGCATCCGAGTCCAAACCACCAACTAAGGATTTATTTGACCAAAACATCTATCTAGTCCAACCCAAACAAATAAATCATGTGTGAAACCTCTGGGGCCCCGCGCGCCGATCAGCGGCAGGCTGGAGCCACTCAGCTCCGCGTCGCACTTCCGGAGCCAAATCCCCACGCCCTGACACGTCCCTAGTCTCCCGCAAAGCTATGATGACGGTCGGTGGGGGCCCCCAATTCCATTATTCCTTCAGCGCGTTAAGAAATTTTATGAAGCAAGAAATCAGACCCTCAAATAGTGCAGAAATCAATTATTTCAGACTCTCGAATGCTCCAAAAGCCAAATAAAATCATGAAAGTCATATAAATGAGAACAAACTGGGTCTATGGTGACATCATGTCCGTTAAACAAGGGCCAACATAATTTGAAGAAACTTATAAGACTCGGATGCCTATGGTCATCCCCCCAGCTGTAGGGGGGAGGCGGAGCGGGGGGCCCCCAATTCCATTTGCCTAGTCTTCCCAATAAAGGTCACCGGTCACCCCCCCTCCCCCAATTCCATTTTTAAGGGGGTGGGAATCGAAGGTCTAAATAAGAACTGAGCTGTCCTCAGATCCCCCGCTAAAAGTTTAACTCAGAGTGGGCTAAATGGAAAACCCCACCGAGCACTAAAAAGCTAAAAAGCTATGGGGATGGCTGGGAGCCACCAAGATCTATACTGTGGACGAAATCCTATTGAAGGCACCACCAAAGAAACCATGGAATGATTCCCCCCTGTAATTAAATACCAACAATGGTTTCCCACAGCTTCTTAGGTGGTGCAAGATGTCGTTCATCCACAGTAGAGACGCCATGTCAGTCTGTTAAATAAGGGCCTAAATTTTAGAATAATCTGCAGAAGCATATAAGTCCCATGCCTATGGCTAGGGTGAGTTGCGATCCCTCTCCAGCCGAACCCCCGGACCACAAAGAAAAGTTTCGAACCCCCGGACCTTGTGGGAAGAACAAGTGCCCTCTGGTTGACTTGAAAGGAACCTCCTGTCCAAATCGAGGACTCAGTGCTCCCGGTTGCCCGGCATACCATCATGTAAATCCTAGGGGCAAGAAATCTTGGTCACCTACTAGAGCGGTAACTGGAAGCACTGGGTGAAACAAGCGCGGCAGAAATCCAAGTATGAACATGTCAAAACAAGACTGAAACAAGCCCAGCAATTTGACGAGCGACCCAAGCCCGACCTTTTGATTGCCGCCCGTGAACGGGGTGCACCACAAGTGGGGTGACAAAATGGAGGTAACTCTTTCTACCAAAAATCTGCCCGGTGACATCCAAAGCTTCCGCGCTGGAAAAGAGAGTCCGGTGTGGTCTGATAGCTCATTGCCAGATTCTTCTTTCGTCCCAAAATCGAAATGGGGTGTGTGGAGGGGAAGCACTGCTCAAGGGAAGCGGCAGATGGAGCGGGCAAGGGGATCTTGTGAACACCCCCCTAACTCCCAACGTCTTGGTGCTGGTCAGGCTCCAAGCAAAAGGTCACTAGACCTGTAGGGTGTGGACAAGCCGTTCGCAATCCAAAAATCGGTCTCTGTCAGATTCGGTCACAAAGAGCAGCCATGACTATCGGGGAGATGTAGAAAAGGCCCGCGGCGCTTTACCACATGGCCTTCCAGTGCCAAAACTACACGCTGAAGAGGTGAGGCCTCACCAAATACAATAGCGGGTACTGGTGGGTATTGATAACATGTAGTTTCAGAGGAATGCCAGGGGTATCCAGGTGAAAGCCACAACACGAGCTTCCTCTAAAACCGTGCGGTTTTTGGAAAGCAAGTCCATCATCTGCAGTTGAAGGGCGGTATCAGTCTACCAGGTCCACAATAAGAACCCCTGCAACACGCTGTAGCTCCGAAAGGCTCGCTCCCTCTTCAAAAGCAAATCTGGACACCCCTCCATATTCATCAACCCCAGTTTATGAATAGGGGGGTGCCCCTGGGGTTGAAGTTCAACGTGGTGTCGACTTTAGAAACCCTTCCCTTCCCACCCGTCCGACCTGAACACGACGGCCCCCGTGCCCGCTTTTGGCTCTTCGCCTTGGCGGGCGCCAGGCGCTGAGACACTTCCAGTGAGGCCTTGGCGCCTTGGAAGTCCCCGAGGTAAAAGAGCGCCTGGCGATCGCTCCGACTCCCCGCGCCGAGCCGTCCCCTTGTGCTCGAGTGGACGGGCCAAGAAAAGACCCTTGATGTACGAAAATGCCAACCAAAGAGCCGCTGGCTCGTGGATGGGCCCTTGATGTACGAAAATGGCAACCAAAGAGCCGCTGGCTCGTGGATGGGCCAAACAACAAGAAGGTACCGGAAGTTTTTTTTGTTTGGGTACTAAAATGGCAACCAAACCACTAAACTGGCAAGCAAACCCAAATGGTGCCTGGGCCCTACCCAGGACAGCGAACACTTTCTGGGCTGTGGGCCCCCACCCGCCCCCAGAGCCCTCAGCCACGATCGGCAGGAACTGCAAGCCTTGCTCAGCGCAGAGCTGAGCCGTGTTGAGGTGAGCACGCTTGCGGGCCTCGTAATCTGTAGCTGGCCCCGCCGCCCAGGCGCCCCCTGCGGCAGCAGCTTGTGGGAGCTGTCCAGGACGGAGTCCACACGTCACGGCAAGATCACGGGCGGCAGGCCCGTGAATGCCCCAGTTTGCGACCCAGATGTCAGCAGGGCGCCGTCCAGCAGGGTTGGGCACCCCAGTCTCTGGAGCACCGTCGGCGTCCAGCCGGGGAGGAAGGAGGCCAGGCTTTTCCACCTCCACGTGCAGCCCTGCAGCTTGGGCGCGACTGGCCAGGACAGTCCGCAAGCGGTTGTGTCGCTTGGTGCGGTCCCCCCGCAAGGGCAGCACCGGGCGTGGTCGCCGAACCTGTCCGCCACGCCGTCACAAAGGGGGCAAGGCCCATCGGCGGCGGTCACGGCAAGGCGAAGACGCATCTGCGCCATGGTCCGGAAGAGGAGCGCGTCCGCGTGCAGGTCAAGGGCGGCGTTGGGCACGGCCTGGAGCCACGCCCCGGCCCCGCCAGCCAGCAGCAGCTTGAAGTGGGTTTGCGGCCCAAGAACTAGACACCGCTCTTATCCCGAAAGCAATAATGTTGGGGTATATCTATGTTGTTATATATATATATATATATAGATAAACTGCTTCCAAAGAACCCTTCGCGATGCTTTCGGGGAAAAAATGCCACCCTCATGGTTTCCCACAACACATGGAAGTGGGCATGGCTTCTGGAAGACCCATCCTCGGATTTACCGGATCGAACCGGGTCTGAACTCTGCCGGCAGAACGACCCCCTTCCAGTAGAGAGCCTCGGCTGGCCGATGGGCCCGTGGCCCAGGGACAGCCACAGACCCCTCTTTAAGCACAAGCTCCCCTTGCTTTGAGTCTCACTGTCTGAGTGCATTGGCCAAAAAATCAAGCCACACTTGTTGTTTACCACTAGAATTCCCACACAAGCAAGGCCTGAAACTTGGGGCGTTTTTTTGCACCCAGGGCCTTTCCTCTTAAATGAAAGTGCTTGCTGACAAGCCGGGCGCAAGCATATGAAAGAGGTTCCTCAAATGGTAAGCCCGAGGAAAAGACAAACTGGTGAGCGAAACGGGCGGGGGGGCTCTCCGCCTGAAGGGCAACCTGCAATGGCCAAACCGAGGGACCCCCTGTTGTGCGGGACCCCAAGTGGGGATGGTGGTTTGGTTGCTTCCTTAGAACCAACCCCCAAAGGGCCTGTTAAATATTTTAAATACCACGAATATGTCACTGGCATCCCCTTAGGTTTCTTTTCCCAGAGAACCAAACAATTGCTAGTCTCGCTGTTGACCGCTCGAGAGAAGGAGTATATCATGAGCTCATCCCCTAACACGGGCTCTGTGTTGCATTGAAACCACCCAACCGCTGTTGAAGGTGCCGGCGCCAGTAGCCCTCGGCCGTTTTTAGCCGAGCAGCGATGGAGCACTTCGGGTCTTTGCTCAAAGCCTCTTCTGCGTCCTGCAGCGTCTCCTCAAACCTTGCGAGGAGAGGACCAGCTGCAACCAATCATCCAAAAGGTACAGTATGGAAGCGGGCTTCGGAGGTGTGGCGGCGACCAAAGTAGTCAATTCAACATTCAATCCCTTCCGTTTTGAACAAATAGGTTGTTCCTCAGGCGGGGGGGTTTGCTGCTCGATCGTACCAAGAGCCTGAAGTAGGTGAAACATTTCTGGCCTTCCCTGCAGTTTTGTGGTGCACCCTCTCAAACCCTCTGGTGCGGCGGGTTGTCCCCAAGATAAAGAGTTGTGGTTGGTGCACTTCTTCTACCTGGTCGGTGGGCAACGGGACAACTGGGCCCCCTTTGTTCTTTGCTTGTCAGGTGGTCTCCCCACTAAACATGCAATCTGTTTTATTAGTTCCGAAAAAAAAAAACCAACACTTGCAAAAAAAAGGCCCCGAATGAAACCAACACTTGCCAAAAAAAAAGAGGTTCCGAATGAAACCAAGATTGGCAAACCATGTTAAGAATTCATGACTGGCCCCAGTTGCAACCAGTCTCCCACAAGCATCACTTAGCACCCACGGGGAGGAACCTGTCTCACAAACCGATTTCCCAAGACCTCGTCCCGACGACCTGTTGAAGTAGGGAGTGTCCCGCCTGAATTCAAATCCGAAGCTACCTGGTCCATATTGATTTAATCCATGATGCCAAGAGAAGCATGCCCGACGATTGCCCCGGTGTTTGCAAATCAAAAAACAAAGGCAAGGTCTGACTCTGGTCCATATTGTTTTAGTCTATATGATGCCAAGAGAAGTGCCAGCTCAGCTGAAACCACGTTCAACCTCCGCCAGTTTCTTGACCCAAAGCGCTAGCCCATCCTTTGCCGCAAAGAAAAAGGCCGCAGCGAGCCCCTGCCGTTCCCGGCTTCCTCGGCCCTTTTTCGCGGCTCTCCGTGCGGAAAGGCAAACCACGCGCCAGCACCTCACTAGCTCCTTGCGCAAATTCCTCCGTTGCACCAACCTAAACTGAAGAACACAGAAACGCTGGGACGAACGCCTTCGGTTGCAGGCGCATTGCACATTCAGAGGCTCTTTCAAGTGGTGGCCTTTCCCTTGGCTTTCGCAAGACAAATCAACTAGGTCCTCCAGTAGAGAGGTTAGAATCAGGGAACCCTGCGCCCAAAAAAGTAAAAAGGCACTACTGGGGGACCTAGTCAAGTCCCGGACTTTGTCCTTTACGGACGGCGAAACTCACCCTCAGTGCCGCTCATCCGACCTGCCGCTCGGGAAGGGCCACTTCAACATGTGTCTGTGACTATCGTCTTCTGACCTGTGTGAGCGACCCCTCCCCCTTTGCTAATGGTCACTACAACTATAAGCATTGTTCTGGGGGTTGATTCCCCATTCTTGTCAACCCTCGTTCTTTCCAAAAACTGGCCGTTTTCCCTGGGTTTCCTGAGGTTTTCTAGAATGGGGAAAGTACCCCTAGAAATCCCTAGAATTGTTTCTTGCAAAGATTCCGGAAATCCCCGAATACTAGATTTAGAACAGTAAACTAGCGACTACACACCAGAAGGATACAAAAGCAATAGTCAACAAAAGCCAGAAAAAGATCTAAACATAAAGGGGGAAAACAAAACGACAAAAAAAAAACAGCAATAGAATGCAAAAGACACAACAAGATACAAAAGAGATACAAAAGCTCCAACCCAACCCACACCTGTGGCTGTCAAACTCCCCTGATTGGCCCCCGATTTCGTCCGAATTTTGGGGAAGGGCTCCGTTGGTTTAGGGAAAGGCCCGCGGGTGCTTTAAACACGTGCTTTTGGCCCCAGTTCATGGGCTTTTGGCCCTTCCTGACCTCCAAACGTGACTTCTAGTTACTATTTTTAGCCATGCGGGAATGAACCGGAAGGGGATTCCACCAAGTGGACGGATTATCTTAGGGGTCATTCCATTTCTCACCTCCTCGCACCAGCATTGGCTCACCCTTGAAACACTCACCCATATGCCATATGATCCCGGCCCCGCCAGGCAAAATCCTTCCATGCGCCACGCTAAAAAACGGACACCTCTCATTCCCATTTGCCCGCTGCAGTCGGAACACGAGGAGTCCCATGTGCCCGCTGCCCGTTGCGCTCGGAACACGAGGAACAGGAAAAAAATAGTTGGGCTCCAGTGTAGTCTGCCTTGCTGAGTTTCTCAGGAAAAGGGACATATGGAATGGCATGTCCTTCAAAAGGCCCAAGACAGCGGGTACGGCTTCAGACACCCTCAAAACGGCTTGCCCCCGCCTGGCACTGCTCAGGCCAAGCGATATCATCAGGCCTGCGACCCGAACGCGGGTCAAAGAACATGAGCTATGCATGTGTGTGTGTGTGTGCATGTGTAGATATGTTGAGCATGTGCGTTTTGAGGGTACCCGTTTCGGCTTAGACGGCGCTTAGTTTCGAGGGAAACCCAAAGGGAAACCATAAAATTCAGGGCCCTCCAGTAACCCCGGCTGAATCCGCTTTAGATTGACAAGAAGCAGCCATCGAAGGAATCAGCGTAAGATCGCAAAAGCGGGGTCCGTGCCAAACGGTTCGGGCAATGTCGGCGCGCTACCGGGCGACTGATGAACCTCAAAAATGGGTGGTGCACAATTGAGACAACAAGCCATGCAGTCATCCAGGGGCTATCAAGTTGGAACGCACCATGGCGCAAAAGCCGCGGCAAGGTCAGGCATATTCGAGCACTCACACTGCACAACAGCACATGTGCGTCAAGGAACCTAGATTGGCAGATTTGAAACTGCATTTAGGGATCGCCCGTTAAGGCCCTTCTGACGCTTCTGATGCTCAAGGAACCAACCTGTCAAAGTTCGACGGTAGTTCCAAGTTGAAAGAAGCGCCTGGAAGAGTTCTAAACAAATCGCTCAACACCGCTTTCGCCAACCAAACGGGCCAACAGCTTGATTGGCTTTGGAGTGGCAGCTGTTCATTTCTCAAGGCGCCTACCCGCCCGGCCAAGGGGGCAGAGCGGCCATCGAAGTGCCGAGACTGCAGTCAGGCTCCAATTGGCGGGAGGGTACCGGCTCAAAAAGGACGAGCCACGGATGGGCCCATAGGCCACCATGGTTTCAACAATAACGTCCGTTGGCATTTCCACAACTTACCCCTTAAAACTCCAAGCCCTGGGAAAGTTAATCTTTTACAGACATATAGCCCATGTTACCCAAAAAGTTGAAAAGTTGTGTGTTTAAGAGGTAAGACAATCCATCCAGGGTTTCTGAACGGTGATGCGCTTTCGAGATTTCAACCACCCACAGCATTCAGGGAACCAATGTTGTATCTTTTTTAACCATGGCACCCTTTGGACACTTGGAGGGAATTGCCGGGGGGGGGTTCATGTCTCAACTAGGTCTTCCAGTAGAGAGCTCAAAACAAGTTGGCACCAACTTGTTTCAGGAAATCTGTTTTAGTAGGGGAACCCTCCCCCAAAACAAGTTGGGTTAAAAACGGCACCGGGCTGGGGGACCTAGGTTTGGAGTGGCTCACAGGAGCTCCTCCTAAGCGGCCGTTCAGAAAGGGAAACCCTCCCACAAAAAATGGGTAATCCCCAACAAAAGTGGGTAATCCCCCTCAAAAAGTGGGCAATCCCCCCAAAAAGTGGGTAATCCCCACAAAAGGTGGGTACTCCCCCCAAAAAACGCATCGGTGAACACGGGCAGCTAGCTGAAACGCCTCGCCCACCACTCCAGAAGCGCTCAACCACCTCCTCGACGCTCGACGCGCGACGCGCGACTCTCGCTCGACGGCTCGCCTTGAGCTCCTTGGGCTTGACCTTGGCCGCCGCCTTGAGGTCCGCCAGCTCCTTCCGCTCCTTGGCTCTGACGCCGTGCGCAACGCGCTCGAGAAAAAAGTTGGTCGCTGTTGACCGGGGGCTTTGGTGGGAAAAACCGGCTTGAAATTTCAACCGCTAGAGACTTCTTTGCTGTTGACCTGACCTGGGGGTTTAGCTTAGTGGGAAAAACCACTGGAAATGTCAACCAAAAAGTGAAAGTCTAAAGATACAAGAATTGGCGGAGTTGTGGAGAAATGCTCGGCTTTCCTTTCGGTCCCCCTGAACAACAACAAACAAAACAAACAAATGGGTGGGTCGCCTGGTTTCCCTGATTTGTAGAGAATAAGGCTTCCTTTGGTCCCCTTTTCATACCAAAAGAAAATGGCTCCATTTTGAGAAACGTCCGCTTTCCTTTTGGTTTCGCTTTCTGGGCTGTCCGTTTTCTCATCCCCTGCGAACCGTGGCTAACTTTGCGTGGGTTTAATTCGGAAACCCAACGACTAAACCCATTAAAAAGATCTAAAAAGCTAAGGAACCGGATGGCTGGAAGCCTACCCAAAGGACATGGCTCCACACTCGGAAACCCCTTTGGCACCTCTGACACCAAAACAGGTCCTTTTGGAGGCCGGAACGCCGGTCTGGACGCTCCAAAATCATTGGCGGTCTTTGGGCGTTTGGCCTCTTGGAACATCAAACGATTTATCGCGGAAAGAACTCGTTAACATGGCACTCACCACATGTCACATGACGGAACCCTCTCTCATCGACATACTCGAGAGATCCAGAAATCGATAAGTCGATGCAGATACTCTCCCAATGCGGCAATTCCAGGGAATCTCAAGAACTGTTGGGAAAAGGATATGCCTTCTTAGAGTAGTAAGGTCATCACCACCTTAATGCCCAGACAAGGAATGACATATCTTCCTAGGGCCTGCTTCCCCATTCTGTTCAACGATCGTTCTTTTCCAAAACCAGCCTCGTTTTTATTTTGATGTTTAATAGTTTTCTGAAAAGATTTGTTTTCCTGGAAAGACTGGACTTGGCAGCTTCCCCAAGACTCCTGTTTCACCTGTCCAATGACTCGCCCAAAGCCCATGCCACAACTCGGCACCCGCCTTCGGATCCGAGTGCCGTGAGCCGAGGGGCGTCGGCGATCTTCACCAAGGTCGCTTGGCCGGCCTCCACCATGATGCCAACCTGATCCGTCATCCCAATCCAGAGACCATGTGAGTCATAATCAAAACCCGGTATTAAGATGGTCTACCATGTAAAGAATGAAGAAGAAGGCCGCAGCTATTTATAGTTACAATTGTCCCTTACTAACCTTCATCTACCCGGGTGTTGGTACGCCGACTTGTTTGGCTTTTGGTTTTGCCTTCTCCTCCTTTCCCCCTCGCCCCCAATAAATCGCGTCGAACAGACAGTGCGCGCTAGCGCAAAAGGCAAAAACGAGAATCCAAAGAGGGTTCTCAACAATACTGGGGCCCACATATTTTTTCAGTCCAGGACTCCAGAGAGGTTCTCAAAATGCTGGGCCCACACACACTCACTCTCTCTCTCTCTCTCTCTCCCTCCCTCCCTCCCTCCCTCCCTCCCTCCCTCCCTCTCTCTCTCTCTCTCTCTCTCCTCCTGGTCTCCACGGGGGGTTCGCAAAATATCTCCCTCTAAGGGGATGTCTCGCGACATCTCTCCAGAATCGTTCTCAACATCGTGGCCGGGCCCAATGGCTCCTGGGTGTCCATTGTCATCCACCAGGGGGGCCACCATTTTGAGAAACACGCGCAAGCGCTCGCTTTTCTGGATACAAAACAAGGACCAGTGCACAACATGAGGGGGTCCCCACCCAAAAAACAAATGAAGAAAACAGGGAACACTTCAGAAAGGACAGTGACATTTGAGGACGAAGAAGAAACAAAACCAAAGGGTGTTTGGTTGATTGAGGGTCAAGAGCACTCAGCTTCCCTCCAATTGATAATTTGAATAGGTGGTTTGTGTGGTTTCCCATTTAGCTTCGTATTTTGGGGGAACAAATGTGGGGGAGGGTTGTTCAGGGAGCATTTTGGATCCTCTAAAACTTTGTCGCAAGACACGGGCCAACATCTATTGGGGGGTGTCTTTTCTTGAGGGTACCCTGTTTTATGATATTTAAAGGGACGCTACGGAGAAAACCATCATTTTGGGGGGGTCGCCTGAAAAAGACAGACACATCCAAACCACGGACCTCTCCAAATCCCGGACCTCTCCAAACGGATTCCTGTTCCACCCTGCTTCAGATTTTAGGGGCAAACAGCTCACAACCCAGGCACCAAGACCAGACCGCACAATCGCTTCTCTGTTGCTTCAACTCGAAGCCTAATATCCCCGTGGGGTGATAACAACAGCAGCAAACCAGCACCTCACCAGCGCCCTCATATTACCACGACATGTGTGTGTATGTATACTGTATGTATAAAAGCTAGGTCCTCCAGTAGAGAGGTTAGAATAAGGGTACCAACTTTTTTCTGTAGTCTATTTTAGTAGGGGAACCCTCCCCCAAAAAAGGGTAAAGGGCACTACTGGGGGATCTAACACAACATGTGTGTATGTATACTGTATATATATAAATATATTATTAGTATCAGTTCTCCACATTCGGCGACTCAACACATTCATCTCGGCAATTTACTTCCGGACCAGTGAGCTCGCCATAACGCAGAAGTTGCCCGAAGGACCCAGAAATGAAAGGCTTTTGGGACCTTGACTACTTAAACAAGGGCCAACATGGGAAAAACAGAAGGTCAACAGGCTGGCGTTGGATGCAGAGATTGAATCCGCAGTTTGAATCAACACGGACATGGCGCAAATGCCACGAATCCGGACGCGCAATGCGCGGCCGAGTAGCGGGGATGGAGAACAAAGCCACCCCACAAAGGCAGTAGAAGATGCAAATCCGGCTGCCGGCGCCGTCGGTGAACTCGTCATTGGCCTTGCTAAGGACATGGACACGCTAGGCTAAATCGCTTCAAAACCATAATTCTAAACTTTGGGTGCCACTTAAATGGTTCAAACCCAAAAAGTATAAAGTCCAGGAACTCAGGAAGTGAGTCAATCTTTTCGGAAGACAGAGGCCGAAGTCGCCGAAAGGCCCAAAGCTCGGCTTGGAACAAACCAGCAGGACTAAAACGCTGGACAGGTTCATGAAGAATATGACCGGGTTGACAACACACGCATGGTCTGCCGATCAAGTTCAGCTTCCCTCGTTCGAGGGCGGTTTGGAGGTTGGTGGCTTGGAGGCTCAGGGTTGTTCCCAAGAAATCGAACCCCCCAAAGCACACATCCAAAAGCACCACCAAGGGGTTCCCTCAGAGGGCCATCTCTCTAAGCAGTGAGTGACTACTGTGTCACTTGCACAGCAAGACCCCTTGGTATCGCAGAAAGCGGCTCCAAAACGTACAATTGCTCACATTCAGGAAACACAAGCTGATGTGACACATCACCCAAGTTGACTTGCGCAAAAGCAAGCAGCTAGAGATTTCCAAAGGCAGATTCTCCATTGGGTGTGTCGTTTTTTTTGAGGGTACTTCTTCTGACCAATTGAGGATGGAGATGGTAAACTAACCAAAGAGGAGGAGATTCTTGAAGGTTTCGACAAGGTGTATGACAAACATCTATACGAGGAAGAGTTGGATGAGATGTTTAATGCTGTGAATACCGATAGGAGTTCATTGAGTACGCAGAGTTCGTGATGGGTACCATGAACAAGAAGAAGTGGTTTCAAAGGAAAGCAGCCATCGTATTGATTTATTTCATATTTGTTTTTTTTGCGGGGGAGTCCTCCAAAAAATGACACCCACTTTGCCGACCATCTTAGAAAACATCGCGGCATACAATCCAGCCATGAACCGTCGGAAAAACATGGGGCCTTGCCAGAAACTCCAACTGGCCCCCTTGTTTATCATTGTCAAAGTCACCCCCTAAGTGGTAGGTTGAGGGGACGCACCCCCATTTCTTCCATTTGCTCAAGCCCTCTGGAAAAATCAAAATATGTCCATGTAGTGCCCGATTCCCTTTAAAACCAACAGGGGAAACAATATGTTTAAACAAATGGGAGATTTGCTGACTTTGATAATCCCGAGTCCAAGCAATGACCCCAGTCCATGCAAAACGGGGTCTCCCTGACGTTGTGAGTTGGGACGCCAGGCCCCAAGCAACTTGAAGACCTGCTTCAAAAGAGGCCGCCATAGAGCTCCGAACATACGAGAGAAACCTCAACAAAGAAAGACAATCACAAACGAGCACAGACAAAAAAAAGAAAAAGAACTCAACAACAACAAAAAAAACGAACCGCAAGAAGCTCCGGCGGCCCGACACAAAAAAAGATCAACCCTGTTGGCTCCCACTCAAGGAGCCAAAGGGCACAGTGAAGGCCTGCAAAACAAAGGACAAGGCATGGGAGTCGATGAAGTTTGAACACCTAAAATCGGGGCCCTTCCAAATTCTTCCATTTGGTTAAGGCCCCAGGAACAAAATGTTGAGTAGTGATGAATTCCCTTTAAACACGGGAAAATTCAAAATGTTCTTAAGCAAATGGAGGCAAACAAACAACCAGCTACAAAAACGCGCCACAAGGCAAAAAACAGACGGCCGGAAGCACGTGCGCCAAAGCCAGACCTTCTGCCCAGCGGCCCATTCGCCGAGCAAGTAGATGCTGCACCAGTATAGCGCGTCGGGGATCGAGCCCATGTGCTCCTTCAAACTGGGCGGGTCCCAGGTCGAAAGCGCGTGTCTTTGACGAAGTGGCAAGCTTGTCTCATATCATGTTCAGTCTGGAAAAAAAAACCACCAGCGTTTCTTCTCAGAACAAATATTCCAAAACCGGAAAAGAAGACTTGGGCCCAAGTTGGACTTGTATGGTACTTCGCTGGTTTTACCCTCAGGTGAGCTCGCACAGGCAGAACTGACTACGTCGGGGCGTCCAAAGGAGAAGCAAAAGGAACCACTCCAAGGGATGCCCTGGAAAAACGCACGTATTCAAAGGCACAACAAGTCACAGACAGCCCCATGGGCTCAATATGGTTTCAAAGTCTCAAGGCTTTGCTTGGCACCAGCCACTGCTGATCAAGAAATACTTTGTGTGATGGCACTTTGGTTTCAAGGGGTTAAAAAGCCAGCCATGACAACCCTCAAGCCATTTTGGGTGGTCCAAATCCCTCCTAACGTCACATAACCCAAATGCCAATCCAACGCCTTTCGATCAAAACGCATAACCCAACCAAAACCGGCGCGATGAACCCGAGGACAAAGAGAGACCCCCGTTTCGAGCATCCATTCTCGCGATGCATGACCCACGGCCCTTGGGCGCCAATCAAACGTTTGGGGATGTCTGGCGCACAAAAGCTTCGCGCACAAAAGCTTCGTTGAACCTCGGTTGCGATTTTTTCTGCGAAGCCCTGCTAAAAGTTTGACTAACTCTCAGCGGTTTCATACGGAAAACCCCTCAAAGTTGGCAACAAGTTAAAGTCCTAACATCCCTTGGCAAAATGCACCAAGGGAATGACACCCGTGTAAAAGTGAGTATATATCACTGCCATCCAGACCTCCTTGCCAAACTGGGCTCTCAAAACTGCCAAACCAATGTCTTTTTTTAGGGACCGGCAAAATTGGCGGCTTTCCTTTTGGCTTCCCTTAAAAAACACGCACACACACACAAAAAAAAAACGGGTACCCTAAAAACAAGAGATTTTCAAACCCCAACCAAGTGTGTTGGCTCCCAAAAGGCAAACCCTGGCGGCTGCACACAGCCAGTGGCTGCGAGATGCTGTCACGAATTGCGCACACCCTGCGACCTCAATGTGGGATTGTTATTTTTGAGGGCACTCGTTTGGGGGGGTGGTTACGGGGGAAACCAATCCGAACTCACCCACTTTGGTTGTGCCCTATGTTGACACAGACCCAAGTGTGAACAGGGCTCCCTATATTTCCCCTTAAAACATCACCCCCCACCAAGGACTACTCACCTTTCATGGACCAAAAAGGTGATGTTTAAAACCACCACAAAGGGAAAAGGGACCTGTGAAACTCAGGAGGAAGAAAAAACAAACACGATCCGCGCCACATGGGTTACATGGACCGGTCCGCATCGGAGGCCACTTCGCCATCTGGATCCGTGTACATATTCTCCAGCCACACGAGGATGCCTCGCCAAGGAAAAACATCTCTACGCTTGGTATGGGCTTGCAAAAAGCTGACGGTTTTTTTGCAGCCCAGTAAAAATGAACAGAACCGCAAAACCAAAGATACCAAGAACTGTGAAGAGAAGCTACCCTTGCTCATTTGGAGGCGAGGAATATTGATCAACCAAATGCAGTTCTTGGAGGTATGGAGGTCCTACACCACTGTCTTTCAAGCTTTCATGGGCGGTACATAAGCGTCTACACCTCCAAAAGTCGTACCTGAACATGCCCTTGATGTTGGCCTGACTCCCAGCCTGTTTTTGGGTCCATGAAGCCTATGCAAAACGGAGGTCCAAAAACCAATCTTGAGTTGAAACACAGGGGCCCCACCTTTTGGCCATGTTGTGCGGGCCGCTTTTCCTTCCCAAATGGCTATGTGCTCAATAAAAAGTGGGCACATCAATCCCCTTTTGTGGAACTGTTGGGGGAAATTAAACAGTGTTGGCTACTTGGTGTCTGTTGCCTCTGCAAAAAGTACTATTTTTGTCGGTTTAGTGGAAAACCCCTAGATTTCCCAAAAAGTTAAAAGCCGAACTATCAACCCCAATAGCAGTCAAGGCTACTGTGCCCAGCACGCAGATTCGAAATGGGCAATACCCTCCCGCAAGATTCCGAAAGGTTGGTGGACGTAAACCATGCAAATGACCAAAAAGCAACATACATAACTCAAAAGCAGCATACCCAAAAGAGTCGTGAACATGCAGAGGCCTTTTCGGATACCCGGACAGGCGGCACGCCATGACACGCACACAGTCCAAACAGGTGCCCCTACTCTTGACCGTCCATCCTCAACAAGCGAGTCAATTCGATTACCCGCCCGAACAGCTTGATCCATTTTGGAGAACTGCAATGTGGGACCATTCCAAAGGCAAAGATCCAATTACCTTGTACTTGCTGGGAACTAGCCAAGACCAGCACACTGAACAAAGGGTTGGCATATTACTTTTCCTAGGTCCTCCAGTAGAGAGGTTAGAATCGGGTACCGACCTAGTTTCCCTTCGCCAAGAGATCTTTCCCGCGCCTTTTTCGAGACCCGTCCGTCCCATTGCGCGCCAAATCGGCCATCGGCCCCGCCTGCGGTGATCACCCAGAGCTGCAGAGAAATCACCGCGGGCATTGCCAAGGAGGGCAGCGCCGCCTTCATCGTCAGCTTCACCGCGTTCACTTCCTCGAAGTGCAACAAACATATGGCCGATCCCGTACCCCCAGTGAACATCCCAATCCCGACTAAAATAGACTAAAATGGGTGGTGCGCCTACCCAAAAATGGTACCATTGGTTTCGACCCACAGCCACATGTACGCTCGTGTTTGAGGCTCGGTGCCCTTGAACTCTGCCCAAAGAACCCACAAATCCAAGGTTAACCTTTCATCTAACTTTTGGGGCCAACAATCGACCCAATCAGGGAAACGAAAAGGTTGAAGGACGACTTTGGGCGAGCTTGTCCGTCAGCTTCCCGCTTATTGGAGGTGTCCAATCCAAATCCAAACCACCAAAAACCACCAACCAAGGGTTGAACGCCTGCCTCTGCACCCCGAAACTCAGGAACTGGGCTTCCTGGCAAAATAGTTGGTCTCCACCTTGGTTTCCGTTAGAAGAACCCCCCCCAAAAAAAACACGAAAAAAAAAACGGTACCCTCCACTCACTTGAGTGGATTGCCACCAAAAAAAAGAAAAAAGAAGAAGAGGCGCCCGCTAAGCTGGTCCAAACTTCTCCAAGTATCAAGTCCGGGGACCCCAGGGAGGCCTTTGAGCAGCCCGAGAAGGAAACTCACAGGTGATCTTCGAATCGGTGAAGCTGGCGACCAAGATGGGTTGCTCTTCCATTTTGGGGCTCCAGGCACCTCAAACTTGTGCGGATTTTTGAGGAAGACGTGAATGATGAAGATCCCCTTGAACCAAACCCAAGACCTCAAGTATGGTTGGCACTTGGACCCTCCGGGTTCCCAGATTTATGTAAGCGTCTCGATGGAAGAGAAGCCACTCCACCAACCGAAGAACTCTGAAAAAACAAACATGAGGGGAACCAAAACGTGGCCGGGAAGCACCAAGCAAAGGCGAGGCCCAGGGCTTGCCACCTGGATCTTCAAAAAGGTGAAGCTGGCCGTCAACACCAGTGGTGTTGACAAACTGGCCACCAAAACCCAAACACATGGCTGTGGGGCAGAAATGTGTGCCAAACAAAGGAACCCGGAAAAAACAAAACCTCCAAAAAGGGCAGCTAGTTCTGAGAAGGCTACCCCCTGGGAAAAATACATCATATATTGCCAGCAGTGAAACCAATTCCCGTTTAAAACCAACAGGGAAAAATAAGCCACAAACATGTTCCCTTGTTCCCCATAAAGGAAACCAGCAATTGGATGGTTTGTCTCGGGGGTCTGAAACCATTTCTCATTCCCTGATCGCGACAAGAGTAGTGTAAGACAGTGTTCTCTTCATGGTTTCTGAAAGTTGGTGCGAACGGATTTCGTCCATCCGCAGTACTCATATGGGTGTGGTTACGCAGCTTTCAGCTTCTTTGGTCCCATTTCCCCAGGTGCCATTTTGGTACATTTGTTTGAGCCACGGCCATATTCCAAGACTAACATCCGATGCCATGCCGGGCCGCGAGCCGACGGAGTGCCCCTTTTTGGAGTGCCCTTCCACCAGTTGGATAGTTTTGTTGGTGTAAAGGGGGTCGGAAACCCTTTATTTCTAAACAAGACGTATGTTCAATTCAACAAATGGAAGGACATCAATTACAACAGGAAAAAACATGGAAGGACATCAATTACAACAGGAAAGCAAAAAACAAAACATTCATTTCATTCATTTCATTTCAGCTTCAATGGAAGTCATTGGACACCGCTGCGCCTCCGCCTCCCAGCTTCCAGCTTCCGCCAGCCCTCCCGCTCCGAGCTGCGCGCCGGATGGCGGGCCAGCCCAAGACCCGGATCACCCGACAGGCGGCCACGGATTCGATGAAGGCCTCCATGCCTGGAAATGTCCAGGCGGGCATGTTCGAGGGGGGAAAAACAACAACTGGGTGGTTCTTATGTTGCTTGGTTGTTGTGTTATTTGCTTTTTGCCAAAAAGGCTGTTGTTGTTTTTTGGGGGAAATAGGGGTTGTTGGTGTTTGGTTGGTGCATTTTGCTTGCATGTTGCTTGCTTGCTGTCGATTTGGGTTCCGATTTTGGGGTTTCTCTCTCTCGCTCTGCCGTTGCGTCCACAGGGTCTTGACTCAGCAAGGTTGGTTGGTTATGTTTGTTGATTTTGGTTGGTTTGTTATGGGTGAGTTTCGTTCATGTTTTGCTGATTTTAGGTTAGTTGGATTGCCCAAAGGACCCAGAAATCAAAGGCCTACCTTTAGGTTGGGACTAAAACGGGATCCGGTCGATTCGCTCTGGGCAAGTAAGAAGTGTTTGGCTTCTCTACAAGAACCAGAGGTTCAAATCCCCAAACCCGTCCAAACTGGTGCCGTATTTTTGGGGGGATCGGGAGGCGCCCCCAAAAAAAAAACCTAGCAACTCACCTACAGGTCCCCACGGCATTCTCACTTTTGGAGGTTAGGAGCGGCGGACCCCACGAACTGCCGGCTGTCTCTCTTGACTTGATGCCTCAAGGAATTTATACTTGGAGCACTGCAAGAGGAATAGCTACAGCCCCCTCCGGTTGGGTTAGAAAAGCCAGACATCGAATTGTCTTGGGCATGCCTTGGAGGCAAGGTACTTATTTGGAGGAGTGACGACCATACTTTTGTCTGTCCAGTCAATGAACTAATGTGGTGAGAACGAACGGCGAACATCCATTTACACCTATGATCACAAGTGCCTTGAGTGGATTGTAATCAACATTGCTAACCACTTGCTCATGGACAGAAATGGCTTGCCACAAAGGAATTCGCAGAGTGAGGCGCTGACAAAGGAACAGGTGCACATGAATGAACTCCTCTGCAAGGCGGGCAGGGTCAGGTTGCAACCCTGAAAATGGCAATAGCTCTTAACAAGTATCTAACAAGGGCACCCTCCGAAAATCACACCAACATGAAGCAAACAATACCAATCTAAATCAGTGCCATCTACGTCTAACAAAACTAACCCAAAAAGGACACCTATGGCTGCCTCTCAACAACTGGGCTTCGCGCCAAAAAGTCCGCGGGAATTTCGATTGCGGGCCCAAGGAATCACAGTATTCCGCTCGCTACGCCCAGCAATTTCCCGAGGGGCCGCAATCCGCGGGTGTAATCACACGGGTCCACACTTCCCACAAAGGTAACACCTGTGAGAGGCCGGTGGGAGGCTACCTGGCCTCTTGAAGGGGCCCCCTGCAAGGTGCTATGTAAGTGGGAGTGAGGGCAACAGAATCTATGAAGCAAAGCAAACAAATCATGGTTTCCTTCGAGGATACATCCAAATCCAACTGCTACAAGGTGATCCTCATTGATTTTGTGAGCTGTGTGTATGTGTTTATTTGCTTCCCTTTCTTTTTTTTGTGTATGTTTGTTTGTGTGTTCGTTTCAATAGGTATAATGATTTATATACTTGGTGTTTATTGCTTGCTAACTGCTAAATGGCCCGAAAATGTGTCCTAAAAGGACCTAGGTATACTTGAGCCGGTGCCCTAACCCCGCCGCCCGCCTGGGTTGTCGTTTTGCACCGCCGTGCTTTGCAGCTCGAAACGAATCCTAAGCCGAAGCAAAGCAGAAACTTGATCACGGGTCCCCCAAATATGTTGGTGTCCCTTTCATCTTAGACCTGTTCAGTGAGGGAGGGGGATCATTTTCGAACACCGATTTTGGATCATTTTCGAACACCGATGTCCTGGATCATTTTCGAAGTGGGTCATTTTCGAACACATGGGGGGGGCTATCCTGCGGCACCCGTGGGGTGGGGTGGGGGGTGGGGTGGGGCAGTTACGTTCGCCTCTTACTGCGTGACCGTGCCACTGCGTCCTGGGGTGGGGGTGGGGGTGGGGTGGGGCAGTTACGTTAGCCTCTTACTGCGTGCCTGTGCAACTGCGCCCTGGGGCTGGGGGAAGGGGGCAACCAGGAGGCTCCGAGTCCCAAGTTACCTTGGCTTTCTGAGCTAAGATGTCCTCGGCGACTTGCGCCCGTTGGCCCCCGTAAAGCCGTGAAAACGCGGCCTAACGGCCGTAATAACTCACGCGGGAAACTGAAAGGCCGTTACTACTCCGTGAAAAAGCCGGGAAAACTCGTGAAATTTCAAGCTCTGAGTTATCTTGTCCTCGCGACACAAAGAAGATCCTTAGCTCATACGGCCTAAGTAACTTGCGAATCGGAGCCGCCTGGAATTGCGATCGCCGCTTACTGCGTGGCGGCGCAACTGCGTATTGGGGCTGGGGGGGGGGGGGGGTGGGGCAGTTAAAAGCTTCTTGCTGCGTGACCGTGCGACTGCGTCCTGGGGCTGAGGGGGATGGGGCGGGGCAGTTACGTTCGCCTCTTACTGCGTGACCGTGCGACTGCGCGCTGGTGGTGATGGTGTTGTTGGTAGTGATGATGACGATGTTGATGATGCTGGCCATGATGATGATGATGATGATGATGATGATGTTGACGATGTTGTTGATGATGATGATGATGACGGTGATGATATTGATGATGATGGTGATGAGGATGTCGATGGCGATGACTTTGACGATGTCGATGATTATGGTGATGTCGACGTTGATGTTGATAATGGTGATGATGTTGTTCATGATGATGATGATGATGGTGATGATGTTTGATGATGATGGTGATGATGAAGATGTTGGTGGTGATGTTGATGATGGTGATGATGATGTTGGTGTTGATGTTGATGATGGTGATGTTGTTGGTAGTCATGATGACGATGTTGATGTTGATGTTGATGTTGATGTTGATGGTGATGGTGATGGTGATGGTGATGGTGATGGTGATGATGATGATGATGATGATGATGATGATGATGATGATGATGATGTCGCTTTGCGTTCCTTGTGCTTTGCTTTCCCGGGTCTACAGTTCACGATTGTCTCCCAAAACCACGGCGCCATCCCTGTGCTACACATGCATCGTGGTGCGTGTTCGTGCGCCTCATCGTGGTGTGCATGGACACTTGGAAAAAATGGCCGTGCTGCTGTAAATCACATACACTTGAGCAAAACCGCGTTCAAAAACGAGCCAAAACACGCGTTCAAAAACGAGCCAAAACACGCGTTCAAAAACGACCACCTTCCCTTCAGTGACTCAGGTGTGAAGACGGAACTCTTTTTGCGGTTGACTCGACCATGTTTAGTGGGTTCGCCAAACGAAAAAGGGAAAATCATTGGTGCAACTGAGCCGCAGGCAGAAATGAATGAGATCCCTACAGAGAACAGAAGGCCCACCCTCTCGACATGAGACCCATCGCTTCCCCTTGGCCAGAAAAAGCCAAATTCCCTACAAGTTCCATGCCATGGTTAAAAACAAATAAACAAAAACAAACAGAAAAAAAAAAAAAAAAAAACGTAATTGGCTAATGGCCATGTTTTTTTTTCTCAATATGGTTGCCTCAATAAGATCCTTACACTGTTTTTTTTCTACATTCCCTACTAAGGGTTCCATAACCATCCCTTAGGCCATACCCCAAGTAAGCAGATCATTTGGCACAGGTCACGGACAGAAGTCACTAGATGTTCTCGATCCCATATGACTGCTGCGTTGTGAAGACAACCGATGGATTTCACAAATTTGCCCCGCCCTGATGGGCAGAAATGGCACGGTGCTATGCCCAATAGGGGCCCATGTTACCCCTACAGACAATGCTAGTGAAATTCACTTCCTGGATTGGCCAAACAAAGTCCAAATTCATACTTGCCGCGCAAATGGATTTTCGAACAACTACAGAGTCACAACTTCCCTCTAACTGAAGGTTTGGATTGGTGGGTTGGTGGTGAAGGAGGGGCTCCCCATCTACCGTCTACAAAAGCCAGAGGTTCAAATCTCCAAACCACCAATCCAAACCACCAATTAGGGTTACCTGAAAGTCCGGGAACTGAAGTGAGGAAGATTGATCATTGCTCATGCGATAGCTTGTTAAGGGGGAGGGGTCAGGGGGGGAGGCGTCAAATTGACCAAATCACGGTGTTTTGTCCAATATCGCTGCGGCAAAGTCTGCTGAGCTCGCTAGTGGGTTCAAGCAACAATCTTGCTCAAATGCACTCACTAAGGCTTACTAAGGCTTACTCAAGCTTACTAAGGCTTACTAGCCCTTGCAAAGTGTTAGAAAGCATTGCTGAGCAACAGTGCATGGTTGATGCTTTCTTCCTTGATTTCACCCTATCATCATGTGACAAGTCACTTCATGATGGTCGGTATCAAGCATACAAAGTCGATCATCCGCATTGGCGTGGTGAAAACACCTGCCGTCACTGAGTCACCGTCACAGCGTGGCCAGTGATACGCTTAGGGATAGCCAAGAAACAACCCAGCTGGCTTAATTAGTGCAAGTATTTGAAAACAAGTGAAGATTGAAACGTGTTGGGCAAATTGCAATACTCCCCAGTCACACGCTCCGAGCACCTGTCGAGTTGAACAGTCACATTCTGAACGGAACAAGAGCAATTAGTTGCCCTGTGACGTCGAGGCAGAGTAAACGCCTCAAAAGCCCGCCTCATCAAACATTTGACGTCACCATGAGCAAGCGCCTTAAAACCACGACCGCCCCGGAAACCACTGAAACACGCAGAACTAGCTGCATTTCGCGGGGAGGCACCACGCTCCCTCCAATTGGAAGAATTAACTTGAAATTTGCGACTTGAGCGCCCCGTTTGTCACCCCAAGGCGGCGCGAGAGAAGAACTGAACTTGCCACAAGAATTTGGACACCAGCAGCTGACAGCTCGGTTGCTTTCTGCTCCCCTGCTAAAAGTTTAACTTTTAGTGGTTTAATGGAACACCCATTGGTTGGCAAAAAGTTAGAGTCCTAACAGCCCTGGGCAAAATGCGCCAAAGAGCACAGTCACATGATCTCCTCCCCCAAGGACATCAGAAGGCGCTAGCCATGAGGCCCTAAATCCATCCCAAGTGAAGCCAAAGGAACTGGAGATCAAAAGAAGCCAAAGGAAACCTGATGACCATGGAGCCCTTGTAGAGTGGACAGGCAAAAACAAAAAAAACTTGTGTTTACCACTGCACTGGTCTTCCAAACAAAGGTTGAAGTCCGAAACGGAATTCAGGGAGTGAGTTCCAAGCAAAGGACCTTGCCCCCACTAAGCTCGCCGTAAATTGGCAGCAGGGCTGTGGGAAATGGAATCCACTTCTGGGATACAAAAGGGCTTCTAAAAGACTAAGCCCCCAAATAAAGGGGGAGATTCCCAAAAGTATCACAAAGTGGTTGGATGAACCCCGAGTGATCAACTACAATCATTTTTCAGGCAGGGTCGAGGACTCGCTCGAAAACGCCCTCCACACCTCCCGGATTTGCCATGAGGTGGAAGAGGAACTCGATGGTGAAGATGGCCCCGGTGATCTCAGCGCAAACAATTTTCAGAAAAAGAACTCTTTGGATGCGGTTGTGTGGATCCGCCAACCTGTAGGAGATTAAAGGAGAACTCAAAGAGTACTAAAAAAGAACCTACAGCGGGATTAACAGTTAAAGTCCACAATCAGCGCAAATCCAAACGCTTTCTAGACGAACATGGGGTGTGTCTCATACTGTATAACAACCAAAACGCAATGGTCACAAAGGTAAGGCATACACGGCGAGGAAAGCCCCCGATGAACCAAACAGAACACCAGCAGATTAAACGCTCAGCTTTGGACAGCCGACTTTCGTTCCCTTGCCAACACCATAAAGCAAAACCAAAAATAAAAATAAAACCATCTCTACTCTTGGTATGGTAGCAAAAAACTTTGTCTTTTGCAGACCCCCAGTAAAAATGAACAGAACCAAACAACTAATAAACCAAAAAACATGCCAAGAACAACGAAGAAACGCACATCAGCCTCCCCGCAATTGGTTGTTTGGTGGCTTAGTGGTTCAGGTCACCTTCCCGTTTAACCTCTACAAGAACCCAGGGCTTCAAATCCCAAGTTCATTCCAAAGCAGCGAATCTGGGGGCCTACCGGATGCTTTTCATTTCCCTCTTAACTTGGTCTTACTTTGTAGGGGGGGGTTCAGGGGTACCCTCACAGAAAGAACTACCAAAATCACAGGCCTGGGGAGAGGGGGGGAGGGAGCCCAAATAAGGCCTTCAGGGCTTAGTCCCCCCCCCTCCCAGGGCCCAAACTAAACCCAAAACCAACCAAAAAACCCAGCAGGGCATTTAGGACTCGCCATCGCCGCTCGCCGGGGCCGAGGCGCCACCTCTACTAGCATGAGGCTGGATTGCGCCTGCGGGCCCAAGTTCTCGATCTCGGGGATGGACTCCAGCCTCAGCGAGAAGACCCGAGCTCGGAACCGATTTGGCTGTGTCTCTTAAAGAAAAAACCTCATGTCTTTGTGCCTTTGGAGGAAACCAAAAGGAAAACCAGGAAGGGAACCTATTTGGGTGTGTCTCTCTTAGGGGTACCCCATTTGTTGTCTGGTTTTAAGAGGGACCCCCTCTATTGCCCAAAACACCCAGAAATACAAAGGTTGACCTTTTGGTGCAATAACTAAAAATAGACAAACCTTGGAAAACCAAACAGTGAAAAGGTCGGCTTTGGGCAACTGAGTCTTAGGGTGTGTCTCTCTTTGAGGGTACTCTGTCTCCTGCGTTACCTCGAGCGTTGCCATTGCACATGATAGGCGCCCGGTCCTTCTAAGAGCAAGGTACCCTCCGACAGTTCCCATGCTAGTGGGAGGAAGGGTACCGCATGTGTTTCTGTTTTTTTGTTAAGCGAAACCAAAAGGAAAACCACTAAGTTGGGAGGCACATCCACATGTAACATGTGATCCGAATCACTTTTAGGAATGGCACCCCCCCGGCTTCCATTACACATATCCTGGGCAGATTAGTGCAATTTGCCAACCGGGAAAAGGAGCGAGCGATCCCTATATATGAAAGAAACCTTCATGGATGGCACAATGGCGACGTCATACATTAGATTCACATGCGCAATGGTCACCAGATCCGACTAATAGTCAAGTTAATAATAGGGGCTGTACATGACTTGGCCAAACGGATCCGCAACCTTTGCTTGGCAAAGAAGGAAAACAAAGGAACCCACAAATCCAAAGAGCAAAAAGGTTAGGCCCTGGCAATGAGGTCTGAAACCCCAACATTCAACAGGAATCCCACCTGCATGACATGTCCAAACCCAATTGTGAGAAATACATGAGATACAACATGGGAGAGTTGGATCGGCCTCCTGGCTTCGGTGGCAAATTCACTGTCCGTCTTCTGATCCCCAGTTGAATGGACAAAAACACTAAACCAACTAACAAACAAGAAACCTAAGGAACCGGAAGGCTGGGAACCAACAAGAAACTACCAAACATGTTGACCACCTCTTCAGCTTGTTGGCATCTACAAAGCGAGGGGTAGCTTCCGCGTTCTAAATCCAGCCACTCGCCGAAAACACAACAAACAACGCGCGGGAAAGACCTGTTGTTTGTCAAGAACGCATCCAGCCTCTTGCAAAAGTGAGCTTTTTCGCGGGATAGAAGCGATGACGAAGCAAAGCAAACCCAAAAGGCAAATTTTGGCGTTGAACAACGAAAACGACTGAGTCCCTAGATCCGAGCCGTGACGCTGGCACAAGCAAGCGCCCAGTAAGCTAGAAAATGGGGGAGCGTTTTCCACTGAGCAACTGGGATGTTGCAGGGCTCCCCCAGAAACACACTAAGGGGAAAATCCGCCACAGCCGGGCCAAGAAGTCGGGAATCTGGGGGCTGCTCTGCCCGAACCTGGAAAGAACCAAAACTATGATCCTAACAAACGTAAAAATAGGGATGCTGTACATGCGCAAACTGCATGCTGTTAAGGGGGCTAGGGGTTTGCTGGTTTGTTGGTTTGTTGGTTTTGTGAATTGATTAGTTATTTGCTTGATTGTTTGTTTGTTTGCGTTGCCTCTTTGTTGCTTGTTGGTTTTTACACTACCACAGGCGCAGCTTATGATTTCCATAAGCCGTGGAAAAGGCAGTAACCAGGGGCCAAATCTCTCATTTGGTTAAGACCCCTGGACATTTGTTGAAGAACATATGTCCAGTAGTGATAAGTTCCCTCTGAAACCGACAGGAGAAAACTAGAACATATTCTTAAGCAAGCGGAAGAAATGAAGGGCCGAGCCGCATGGTGTTCATGATGTTCACCACCAAGGCGGCCTGTGCTAACCCCATGAAGACCCGGCCCAAGGAGGTCTGCCGCTTCAGGATTCCTCGGGGCGCGGAGAGGGGGGGAAAAAAACAAGATGGCAAGGAATGAGCTAGATTCAGCTCTTCTAATTGGTCGTTTGGATTGGTGGTTTGGTGGTTTGGTGGTTGGGGGCGTGGTTTCCCGGTTGGTTTCTACAAGGACCACAGGGTTCAAATCCCCAAACAATGCAAACCACCAATGAAGGGTTGCCTGATACATGGGATGGCCCGCTCGTGCTCCCCAGTCCTTCGCGTTTTCGAGCCGCTTGGTTTTCCGTGGCAGCTCGTGAGTTGAAGGGTGGGGTGGTGGTGGGTTGGGGGAAACAGGGTCCAGGTAGATCTTAGTCCTGGTGCTAAGCCTAACACCTGCTCCTGACCAGTTGCAAACAAAGAACTCTGAACTAGTTCAGCCTCCAAGCCGGCACGTGCCAGGTTGGGAAGTTGTGCTGCATGCGGTGCAAATGGGTGTGTCTTCTTTTTGGAGGGGACCTCTTTTCCGTGGATCTTAACAGAAGGCCAAAAGGACAATACAATTTGTGGAGTTCACATACCAAAAAAAAACAGATTACTGTATCCCAAACTAAAGAAGTGAAGCGCCTGAGAATCTACTTGTCATTCTATGCCTCTGTGGCCCTGAAATTTGCAGCACAGAGTCGCGTCGCTGCCTTGGCGATCGTCACCTGGCAAGGCTTTCAGACGTTCAAACGGTTGCCGCAGAAACAAGCAGAACAAAACTCACCTGGCAGTTCGATGAAGCCCACAAAAACGTGGAAATATGGGTTTTAAAGGGAAACGATTTCACTACTGGGCACTCCAATTTAGGTGGGATGCGTCCAACGCCGGACAACAAATGATAGCAGCACCAACGAAAGGTCCTGCCCGTCGGTCCCACTTCATGCGTTTCTCCTCCTGTCGGGGTAGAGGTTTTCCTGCCTGACCTTCTGTTTAGCAGAACCTATTGCTGGCCTGGTGATCTGGTGGCATGGTGACGTTGGTGATGAGGTTTTTTGGGGTTCTTAGCTGAACAAACCTCAACCCCTCGGTCAGGGTTTCCTCCATTTGCCTTTCTGGAACCCTCCAAAAGTTGCGACCGTTGGACAATGGAAACCACGAGTGAATTGATCAGCTTTCGATCCTGGGTACTCCAGCGACCCCTGTAACATCGACGAATTTCCCTTTCGATTCCCAAGACAAAAACTGCCAACCAAAATTGAGGGTCCATGAAACCTGGAGCAACCCACCATGAAACCTGGAGAAACTCAACTAGGTCCTCCAGTAGAGAGAGGGTAGAATAAGGGTACCCTTTTTACTGTAGTCTATTTTAGTAGGGGAACCCTCCCCCAGAAAAGTTGGAAAACGGGCACCTAGCTGGAAGACCTAGCCAATCCATCCCACGGCCACCGTTTCCCGCGATGAGTTCCCCAGCTCGGTGCTCGCAGCTCGCCTTGCTGTAGACCAAGGTCTCCTGCGCCACCGGCGCCAGCAACCGCTGGCGCCGCACCCGGAACCGCCGCTGGAGCACCGAGACCTGGGAGCGTCGCGTCTCGCCGTCTCTTTGGGTCTCTTCGGGTCTCGGGTGAGCGGCTTGGACGGGGGCGGGGGCACTAGAAAACGGGGTTTTTTCATGTGGCCTTTTGGAAAAATAGATGGGTGTCCCTGGTAAATGGGGCATAAACCCCATCTAAACCAAGGCCTTTTTTTTGAGCAAACCAACCAAAAAGGACACCTATGGGGTTTTCTAGGGGGATCCATGGTTTTCAACCATCCCAGGAGCCTCCAAATGTGAGAATAGCTTTAAAGGAATCTGAACCACCCTTCCACCACCAAAGCAGGCAATTCCACCGTCCTTCTTTCCAAAACCCGCAGTTTTCCCGGGCTTTCGGGGGTTTTATGGAAAGATTGGGAAGGTCGCCCGAGAGGGTTTGGATGTGGAATCTGCGGAACCAACCTGTAGAACCACAAGAGTATCATAACAGAACCTGCCAGGGGAATCCACAAGAAGCGCATGCAAACCGTGTTCTAGAGCACAGTTCATAAAGGAACTGTAAACAAAAACAAAACCATCATTTTGGGGGGGAGATTAATAAACCCATGCTTATCAAACATGGGGGTGGCGGCCCCTCCAAAAGTGGTCTGAACCCCCACTAAAAAAACCAGTTGGACATCTCTTTTTTGTAATAATGGGAGTTTAGCAATCCTGGGCTCACATTAGTTTTGGAAACCTGGCACAGCCGTTCACCGCCCAGAACCTCCCCGCGTCGATTTTGATCTCGCCCGATTTTCGCGCCGAGGAACCGCGGTGACCATGACCTGCAGCCGCGTCTCTTTGGCCTGCTGCCGCTCCATGTCCTCGATGCGTGTAGGTGCGTGGCTTGTCTTGAGGGTACTTAGAGTCTCCATGACGCGAAATAAAAATGGGTCCGTGACCCTATTTTTTAAGCGTCACGGAGACTCCTGGTACCCTTTTTTGCGCAAGGTGCGTTTTCTTCCCTTTGCGTTTTCGCCCCCTGGAAAAATTAGGAAAACTATGTCCAGTAGTGAAATCGACTCCTTTTAAAACCAACAGGGGAAAATAAAAAATAGTCTTGAACAAATGGAGGTCTTTAGGAGAGTAATGTTAACCCCGGATTAATAAACCCCTGGTTGAAAAAAGAGGGTGTCCCCTTTTCGTGGGGATTCATCACTTTTGGAGGGAACACCCCCCTAATAATGCGACGGGTTTATTAATCCTGGGTCTCACAACAGGAAAACCACCATTGTGGGGGGTCCCCTAAAAACGACACACCCGTTTGGGGTCCCCGTATTTTGACACATATGCAGCATAGCAGTGTTCTATTCTATGCAGGCGCCTTGGCCGCATTGAGGTGCTTTCCAAATCAGCAGTCATCTTTCTATTGAAACTGTTTCTCGTGCACATACATAGCACAACCATGAACTATAGTATTCTTGGGTGGTCCTTGCCCGCAGTGGGGGGAAGCAACCCGAGCTACCCCAATTAAAAGACATAGTTATAGCCAGCCTACTTACCCAATTAATTTGGCTTGAACATCCAAAAAAGCACTGAAAAACACAAGGTGATCACCTTTGATGCCCAAGAGCATTAAATGGACAACAAAATGCAAAAACGCGGCCAAACCAAAGCTGCGCTGTTTGGGGCAACTCACCCAATAAATTGGCCAACAACTGCCCCTTGACTTTGTTGACACGGTGACCCCAGTGATCAAGCATTCCAGGATCTCAAAGGACCTCCTTGGAGGGCCGCGACACCCAAAAAAAGAGAAACAACAGCCCGAAAACAAAACAGACCAAATTACACACACAAAAAAAAACAAAACGGGGGGAAGGGGGTGTGTGTGAATCATCTTAACATGGCGCAAACCTCTTGCTTGGGGATTGAAGGTGAAACTAGAGGGAACCCCTCCCATGTTGGGGGCAGGTCCCCTATTCTAAGACACTCCACGGAAACGAGCCAAAGGTCAACTGGTCAAAACTACCAGGTCCTTACAGAACCCCTGGTAGCTCCTTAGCCCTCCTTAAATACAACAGACTTGGGTACCCCCAGCTCCTTGGCTCCCTTCCAACCACCAACTAGTCCAAATATATGACCATGTGCTTAAGCCCCCTAGCAAAACTGAGACGTCTAGGTCTAGTAGTGAAATTGATTCCCTTTAAAACCAACACGTGAAGTAGCAAACATAAGAAAATGTGTCCAGTGGTGAAATTGATTCCGCCCCCCAACAAAAAACTTCACTATGTACATACATATATACATACACACATACATCTATATACCCTCCCACCAACTAACATGGAATTGCAAAAAGGCACTTTCCAAGAGGAAAGTAGTCTTTCTACAGGGGTCTGCATATATACGTATACATACATACATACATATATATATACATTTATATACAAATGTATATATATATATATATATTCATTTCAGGGGGGTACACATACATATAAATATACACACACCGTGGCCGAGTTTCTCTCTCCGCCCCGAGGTACTCCACAAAGCCCCCGGCAAAGATCCCCGTGAAGGTGCCTGAAAGGCGCCGAGCCCGACGTTTAGGAACTTTCTCTGGTCGTGTTTTGTTTTGAGGACACAGTTAGATCGTAAGAAACAACACATACACACACATATACATATATATATATATATGTATATGCAAAAGTTGTTCACGGTCTATGCTCGATTTCGTCCATCCAAACAGTATGTCCCTTTGACTCTATTTGCAGGGGAAAACCATTGATAGCGAAAAGGCAGCTTTCAAACAGATTTGGCCAACCGAAGAAAATAAAGCAAATACACAAATCACACAAAGTCAAAGGCCGACTATATGAACCCAATATGCGAACATGTGTTTGACGGATTGGAAGGGTCAATGGTTTCCCCTTGCACATAAGTCCACAGTACAGGGCAAGCTGTGGATGGACGAAATCCATTTCGCACCTAACAAACCTTTGAGAGATGATTAACATATTCCCCTGTAAATACCCACAAACAATGGTTTTCCATGGTTTCAACGTGGTGGAGGATTTCGTCCATCCACACTACGTGTCAAACTGGGGAGCTTCCCCCCAAATTGGCGAGGTTCCTTGTGGCTTCACTTGAAAAACCAACCGAAAGGGTACCCTGAAAACAAAAGCAAGCCAAAAAAATCGTTGTTGTGACTGGATGGTCCAAAAAGAAAACCAAACTTTCTGCCACTAAAATAGTCGAAACCTAAATATGACAAGTCCATGAACTCAGGAAGTGAGAAACGGTTTGTCAGGGTTACTTCAACTTCAATCAGAAGCAAAAATCAGGGAGACGTCACCTGACGGCAAGGAACAGAGCTTGGTCTCCGTAACCCATGGGGCAGGGAAAGCCCCAGCAGTACCTGATTGTTGTCCGAGTCTCAGCCTGGCCTTAAGTCGACAACCAATTTGTGGAAGTCTACCCCCCAAAAAAAAACACCGAAGAAACACACAAATTGTCATGATATCATAGATCCGAATAAGGGTACCCTTTTTTTTGCGTGGTCTATTTTAGTAGGGGAACCCTCCCCAAAAAAAACATGTAAAGGGCACTACTGGGGGGCCATAGTGATCCATATTCGGCCTACCGGAAAAGATGGTAGCCTCCGGGTCCCGGATCTTGAACCCTTGAGGCCCTGGCGCGACTCGGGCGAAACGAACCCGATTTTTCCCCCCGAGCGCCTGTGCAGCACATGCCCACGATCAGGAAGACCTCGAAAATCGCTGGCAAAATGCGTGGCAATTCATTCAGGGAACTCCTCATTGGTTGTTTGAATTGAGGGTTTGGGGATTTGAAGCCCTTGGTCAACACCCCCGTTCCTCCAAAACATCAGCTAGAGGGAAGCTGAAGCTGGGGTCGCTAAAAAAACAACTCCACATATAGATATATATATATATATACATGGCTTCCCTTGTCCAGGGCAAAGGTATGCGAAGGGGTAAAAGGGTATCCGCAGCTCCATACATGGGGGATGTTCGAAAGGAGATTCGCAGAAAGGCCGCGCCAACCCCCAAGACATCTCAATGCTAGCGCCAAAGATTAGAACACACCAAAATCCCTTCGCTCAGTGTGGCTTGTGGTTGACCCTAGGTGGCTTCAGCTGGGTGAAACTTTGGCTTCAGTCGCCATCGACCACATATTCTGGCACCATATGCTTAAGCAAAGAGAAGGCTATTTCCTGGGCTTGCCCAAGAGGAGTTGGAAGAGTGGCTTCAGTTAAACCTTGGAAGGTTCTTCAGCCCAATTTGCAAGAAATGGTAGAAGTACTTGAGCATAGGTGTCCTTTTCGGGGAAATAGATGGATTTTCCTGGTAGACGATGAAACCACCAGGTAAACCAGGAACCGCCATCGATTTTCCGACCAAAACAACCAAAAAAAGGACACCAATTCTGACTACCTGCCTGTACTCTGAGCCCCCTTTTGGCCGGAGGAGAACCTAAGGGAACCGAGGTGCCTCCGTCCGATCTCAGGGATCGCCAGGAAACGGATCCCACGGGAAGAGCTCTGAGAGGCTTCTGGGCCAGGCCTCTGATGAAACAATCCAATGGTCCATTGCCAGGGTTTGGCCACCTTTTGCAACGGATGGCGAGGGAACTTCGGCCAATTTGTTCCCAATGTCAAGAATAGAATCATTCGCAGACTGAACATGAGGGAACTGGATGCAAGGAACCTTCGGTGACGTTGTAACCTAGTGGCGTTGCTAGTTGAAAGCAGTTTGGGAGCCAAATCGAAGAAGGCAACGTTGCATTCGATCCTTTCACTCAAAGGTTCCAGAAACCTGAGCCCAGAACAATGAATCACGCTTACAAACGGGGGACCAGGAAAGCATTTAAAACCATTTTGTCTTGTGGTGTCCTCCAAAGGTTCCGGAAGGATACATCCTTCAAACCCCCTTTAGGATCCGGGTCGTTGAGAGGCTAAATCTCCATGACCCTTTTCAAGGGGGGCATTACCCAAAATAAAGGGGTCATGGACCCATGGTTTGTTTCGGCTCGAGACTTCAGGTGCCCATCGCAGCAGCACGGCTTGTAGAGGGATGGGAATCCGCCCGCTTCCGGGCTCCACGCTTTTCGAGGGGAGCGTTCAGAAGCCGAGCGGCCAGGTGGACCGGCATCGCCAGACTGCTGTAGTTGGTGCAGGGGTAATCCTGGCAAAGTGATGCCAAAAAACAGATTTCAGGCGGGGAGGGAGGGAGCTGTGGGAGTTCATGGGATTTCCATCCTGACCACCAGGATCGGTCTTTCTTTTTTCCACCACGCGAGCGGCAAAAAACAAATTTGCCGCTGGGCTTGGAATCGCATTTCCTGCGACTCGATTCTGCCGGTTTCTGCCCTCTCGCAAGTCCCTGGAGGGCGCAGGCTCTATCGTCCCCAAGTTGCCCAAGGCGACAGGGCAGCCTGCCCTGAATGGTGGCTTAGGAAAAGGCGCGGTGAACCGCCCCTTGAGTTCAGGGCAGCCCAACTTCCAGCCAAATCACCACTTCCAGCTCAGCAGTTGCAATCTGCATAACAAATCTAAGGTTGTTGCCAGCAACGGTGCGCATATCCCAGCCAATTCCAGTCTGTTCAGGGGTCCTTCGTTTCAGACGATCTGGGATGGCCATGATGGGAAAACACCTCCATAGAATGGGAGAGAATGACGGGCCAGTTGCCAAGTGAGCGCTGTTCAAGAGTTGATCATTTCGGGTCCCGAACCCACAAAACCCAACGATGTTTAGAGAACGGAATCCATTGAACAGAGCCCAACGAACCCCTCAAAATGCAGCCTCTTGGGAGCCAGTGGTAACCTGTGGTCCATAAGGCATACCATCGTCAAAATCATCCTGAAATGTGCGGTTCAATAATCAAAACACCTCGAAATAGACCATATTTGTTCAATCGGTTATATAACCACTCACAATGCAACCAGATTTGAAGGGGCCCAAAAAACAGATACCATTGAGCTCCCCACGTGGTGGTTTGGAATGGTTTTCGGAGGTTGAGGGTTGGCTTTCCCTTCGAGAGCCAGGGGTTCAAATCCCAAACCAATCCAAACCACCAACACTTCCTGAGTAGATGCCCCAAAATTGTAACCACACTTTGGGTTCTCCACTAGAATTGTCCAACCCCCCCAAAACACAAAATCCAAGAACTCAGGAAGCGAGGGTTTGCCAGGGTTACTTCAAATTCAAATAATAACAAGGGTCATGACTACAAACGGACCAACAACCACAAGCCAATCCAAACCAATGAAGGCTTACCAGTTATTCTTGCTAAGCAAAAAAAATAACTACAGTTGAAAAACCAAGGGAACTGCAACTCAACAACCACAGCAACCAGCCCACAAAAAGCCAGCCCACAAAGCCCAGCCGATTCAGGGGGCCGGTAAAAAAGAGGCGCCGCTCCTTGAAAAACACGGGGAACAGTGGTAACCACCGCAACCAGCCCACAAAAAGCCAGCCCACCAAACCCACCCCTCAAAAACCAGCCCTCAAAAACCTGCCCACCACACCCGGCCCAATTTACGGCCTGCCTTCGACTTATCCATTTCCCATTTTTCCGCACCCGGTGCGGCAAAACCTAAGCTCCGCGCCCCGGTCAGGTGGATGAGGCCATGGGGGAGGCCCACCAAGACGTTGGCGAAGCGCGCGGAGATCTCCTCGTCCTCCGAGTCCTGTCGAGTCCGTCGCTTGCGGTCGGTCCATCCGTCGGCTCGGTTTCAGTGGAGGGCGAAATCCGGACCTGTTTCGCACCACCTAAGAAGCCAGGGTTGAAACCAGGGTTTGTTGGTATTTATTGGGGGTCATATCATTCTAGGGTTTCCCAGGCGGTGCGAAATGGATTTCGTCCATCCACAGTAGGATTTCGATCCATCCCGTCGGCGGGTTTCTTGGTTGCGGGCAGGGAATTGGCTCGGAACCCTCGAGAAGAAGGGGTTCAAATCCAAATCCAAACCATCAATCCAAACCACCTAAGGGTAGCCGGGATCATCCCCAAGGCGGGATCCATCTCGCTTGCATAGGGGTCCTTTTTGGGGAAAATAGATGGATTGCCTTGGGAGTCTAGGTCCTCCAGTAGAGAGCTTAGAATAAGTTGGTACCAACTTTTTTCTGGAGTCTAGTTTTGTAGGGGAACCCTCCCCCAAAAAAAGGTTCGTAAAAGGGCACTACTGGGGACCTAGTAGTTGATTGAACCACCAACCAAAAAGGACACCTATGGTCGCTCGTTTGTCTTGGCTGCGGTTGGCAGGGTTCCACTTTTTTTGACTACCCCCCAAAGTCGAATCTTTAATTGAGGGGTGGTTGATTTCCTCAAAACGGCAACTCCCGGGTCTAAGCCTACCTGAGGATAGCAAAACAAAAGGAACCCTGGCTACCCCTCCGCAAAAAATATTGAAGAGCACCCTCTCGCCAATTCACACCTGGAACTTGACGTGCGGGAAATGGTCCCTTTAAACAGGAGATGGTCCAAACCAGGAGCCTCTAAAAAGAAGACCATCCCATCTGTTTCCCAAAAAGTGCCCTAAAGGTTTCCTCTACTCAACCCACTCTTGGTCTTACTTCCGATCGCCCACCAAACGCAGCCGAACTCTTTGGTTGCCACTAACATGGTCCAAACCCAAAAAGCTTGAAGTCCAAGAACTCGGGAAGTGAGTGGTTGCTGTTGACCCCTCTAAGAGTAAAGACTGCTTGTGCAATGGGACATCCGCTTTTTCCGAAAAAGTGAAAGTCCAATGATCCAACCAAACAAAAACACTTTCTTCTGTCCATGGCTCCAATTTTGAGACCCGAAACCTAAACCACGGGTCCAAGCCACCAATCAACTCAACGGTCACCTGAGGTTTTGAGGGGTTCCTAAGATAAATACCACCTGCCAAACACCTCCTTGCAAAGCATAGACTTGCATCTGAAATTTTCGAAGTCATCGTTGCCCAGACCGAGGAAATGGAAGGAACCAGGTCTTTGACCTTGACTGTGGATGGTTGCGAAATCCGTTTCGCACTTTAAAACCATGGGAAAGCACAATTTGTTGGTATTTACAGAAGAATCAATCCATTCCAGGGTTCTTAGGTGGTGCAGGATTTTGTCCATCCACAGTAAGACTGGGTCAACAATGGCAAGATTCCAAGGGCAATTCGCTTGGGACACGTGGGATACCGTTTGAGGGATTGAAAGTACTCTTCCCAGACAAGGTCCGTGCAGTCATCTCACTTCAGACTGGTGCCAAGCTGGGGGGATACAGAAAGGAAAACGAGCAGGTGCACTATCTTTGTAGCATGTATCAAGGAAAAAGCGTGCGGTTTCTAACTTGGCAAGTTTGCTCACTTGTCCAACCTTTGACCGAACAAGCTACTAAGCTACTACGAACCAACAGTCACAAGGTCTGTAGGATGTAAGGTCCGAACCATAGTGCAGACCTGGACCTCCCTTGAAGCGGGCCCACCCGAACAAAGGTTGAAATGGCTTTGCAGGAACGACCCCCCCGAGTCAGGTCCATGGCAATGAGGGTAGAACAAAACAAGGTCCCTGGATGATATTTTGGGAGCCAAATAATGATCCACATGTCAGCAGCTTTGGGAATCCAAGACTATCTGCCGTAAGGATTCTGGATTGAATTTAAACAACCCACCCTCAAAAATACTTTCCCAGTGGTGATTTCAAGGACCACCTGACAAATACACTGACAACCCTCGAAATGCTCACTTTAAGGGACAGCTTTCAGAAGTCGCAACTCGGCCACAAACGGGAAAACGAAGGCTTCGCTTAGCCATCAGACAGGCCTTCTCGAGCACATACAAGCAGACGGTGAACATGTACCTGGAGGGAGGTCTGGGGATGTGTCGAATTGTTCTCCCCTCTGCGAATTCAGAGAAGGAACCGCGTGGTTCACTTTGGAGCTCACTAAACCAAGAAAACAGAAGGCTCTTTTGGAACCTCTGATGGACCAACCGGAAACCAAAAGCTCAAGTCACTTCCGATCGAGTGGATTGAGTTGAAAACAAAGAGGTCCAAACTTCGCGTCATTTACCACAATGGTCCAAGCCCAAAAAGCTCGACGAAAGTCCGGGTCTACGAGTCTACGTGTCTTACAATAGCTCGCAAACCAGCACCGACAACTGGATGTCTGAGAGTGAAAAAGGTCCGAGTTCCGGAAATCCCAGGTAGCGGGCTCAAGTTGGTCTCAACTTTCGCTTCGCCTTGAAAGCATCGGCTCGCTGAAGCCGCATTTCTCCCTGGCACAGGTGTCCTTGGGGAAATAGACGGATTTCCCTGGTAGATGATTAAACCACCAGGTAAAACAGGAACCGCCATCTATTTTGCGAGCATAACACGCGAGCATAACACCCTGGGAGAGGTTAGAATAAGTTGGTACCAACTTCTTGATGTAGTCTATTTCAGTAGGGGAACCCTCCCCCCAAGAAAAAGGGTACAAGGGCACTGCTGGAAGACCTCGGTTGTATTCACCCCTTTGATTTAGGGGGACCCTCCCCCCAAAAAAGAAACGGCAAACCGGGCAGGCCACTCGCTGGGGGAACTGCTCCACCGCTCCTGGGCTCCCGGGCCAAACGGCCACCAGCGCGTAGCAGGCCTTGCGCAGGGCCGGGCCCCGCATCCACACCACGTCGCACAAGGACTGGATCGCCGGGGTCCAGGACCTCCGGGCTCGCACTCCCAATGTCCATTGGGGGAGGCTCGAGGCTCCCCGATTTTCGTTTGGGGGTTTTGGGGTTGGTCTCTTCGATTTTCGTCTTGGGGGGGTGCGGGGTGGGGCTGGTCTCCCCCCTTTTGGTTGTTGTTTGTTTGTTGTTTGTTGCGGGAGAAGCCTGAAAAAAAGGTGGAGAAACGCACTCCGGGGAGCGTTAAAAAGGACAGCTCTCCCCTGACCTAAAAAAGGGGGGGGGGTGGGAGTCCCCCAACCATATTCCCAACAAAAGATAAACATGGAGCCATAAATGGAACTCTAGGGGTGCTCTCCCCAATTCCATTGTGAAACGGGTGGGGAGGGACATTCCACGGGGAAATGCTATACTTGGTCTTTGGTAGGTTTGCTAATTCAGTTGTGAGAATTGGCGCAGGCTGGTTTCTACAGGAATTTCTCGACATATGCAACTTGGTGGTTGAAAAGTATGTGGCCAATTGTAGATTTCCGGGTCTGCTGGTTTCTACTGGTCGCAACTATGGTTAGTGAGGGTAACTGGGCAAATGGCCTCACAACCCACGGCAACCCGCTTGCCCGTGGGCTTTTTTGCCCAAGTACCCCCAGCTTCCCAGGGACGAGGCTGGGGTGGGCCAAGTTTTTGAGTCGTTGCTGCTCAGCAAAAGAGCTCCAAGGGAGAAGGCTTCATTACGCCCAGTTCGTTGCTTCAATAAAAGTACATGTGGATGAAATAATTGGGTTACTAGGTCCTCCAGTAGAGAGGTTAGAATAAGGGTACCCTCTCTTTTTTTCCGTGGTCTATTTTAGTAGGGGAACCCTCCCCCCAAAAAAGTTGGTAAAAGGGCACTACTGAAGGACCTAGGTTCTTCTTTGAAAGCAAGCTTCAAAGGTCAGGAATCCCTCAATTGGCTTGGGATTTGGTTCAATTGGTGGCTTGGGATTGGGGATCCCAAGTCAGTTGGTTGTAAAGTGGGCCAAGGGTTTCCGCGCACCTGTCGACCCCGGCAGAGGATCTAGCGGAAGCCTGGAGGTCCCAGACAAGAACCATCGGAGGAAAAAAATCACCGGCGCTCGGTTTTGGGTAGTTAGTGTTAAATGGACCCCCTTCCAAAGAAACGAACATGGCGGAGTGGAATCAAGGGCCTGAAATTGGAAAACAACGACCACCAGCTGGAGGCAGATTTGAGAGGTCATCTCTTAATACGGTGTGGTCTGTTTTGATTGGATACCTTTTGGGGGTCCGAAGGCAAACAAGGCTCATCAAGTGGTATGGGATATGGGCCACTGGGCATCTGAAATCAAATTCTCTCAGCAAGCGGCTCCAGCATCATCAGCCGCATCAGGCGCAAGGGCAGGATCAAGTCGATCCAGATGTCGCGCCAGCCTGGAGGCTATCCCGGGATAGCAAGAGTAGGGAAAATGTACTTGGCCGCGGTCTCTCAAGAATGGGACCCCACTTGCAAAGCACCGCAACTCAGATCTGAAAGATGGCCATGGGTCAAAATCCAAATCGTGCCCCCTGTGAACATGCCAATCCAACCACTAGAATAGGCTAAAATGGGTGGTGAATTCACCTACCCCAAAATGGCACCATTGGTTTTGACCCAACAGCCATATGTAAAACACATGTCGTATTGCAAGGTTGATTTTGTAGAGATTAAATCCATCCAAATTGTTACACACACTTTAAGGCTATTAGATCAAGTTGTATGAAAATTGAATGCCAGTTTTGTTTGCTGTACAACTTGTCAACGGACAGGTCCTAGGTACGCCACCCCTTCACTACACTTAGAGGGGATCTAGGAATCAAATGCGCTTTTGCCCCTTCGGATAACCTCAATGCGAAGCATCATGCAGTGTGTGGAATTAACATTGACACTTGCTGGTTGCTAGTAGGGAATGAGGGTGCTCGCACAAACCATTCAAAGGAGCTGGAAATAAAAGGGTAACCTTTTGGGACCTTGACAAAACATGCACAAACATGAAGAAACCAAAAGGTCAGATCCGGTCGGTTCGCTTTGGGCAAGTGAGATGTAGTTTCACTCGCTTTCTGACCGAGTGAATTGGCCAACAAAAGGAAACAAACATTTTTTACCACTACAAGGGTCCAAGCCGGAACTCCGGGAGTGAGTGACAAAGGACGAGCCCTGGGCGCCCGGCTGGATACGCCACCCTCTGGGTAGTAGTTCGGGTGAAGACCGGCGTCATGCCTGTCGGCGTTTCTGGGGTGTCAAGGAGAACAAACATGGGTGTGTTTTTTGTTGTATAAGCGAAAAAGCAAAAAGGGGAGCTAATTCTGGGGAAGCAAAGTGATGGGTTCACTTTAGTGGTTTCTCTTTGAATCCACACCTGAAAGACCCACAATGCACGAATCGCCTCTGTTGGCTCCGTTTTGGGTAGAATTTCTTGAGATTGCGAAAATCAAAATCAAAATTTATCGGTTTCTGTTGTGGGTCATGCAAGTTCATGGGGGAGAGAGAGCCCAAATAAGGCCTTAACAAGCCCTTATTTGGCCTCCCCCCATTCATGTTTGACCCCTGATTTATCCGCCTTAGGGGAGTCCTTTTATTCGATAGCTTAAGTGGCCAACTGGCGCGCTGATGTGAGTTTCATGCCAGGGGCTCATTGTGCTACATCCTGTGGGTCGCATGGAAACATCAAGAAACGTCAAACCCACCCTGAAAGGGTTCACAGGATCCAACGCCAGGGGGGGAGGTGTCGGGGGGCTGCGGGGTGGATGCTACAGTGGCAACCGAAAGAGGCTTCAAACTGGCGTGCAAACGAAAGTGCGCGATTGCTATAGGAAAAACAGTGTTTGAGCCCTTGATTGGTTGGCCAGCAAGGGTGCCAACAAAATGGGTCTGGAAGTCATAGCATGATTAATCCACTTTTGGTTTCGTTGGGTACAGCCATGGTTATAAGCATAAGGAAAGTTGCGCCAGTCAGCCCAATTACAGTAATGATTGGAAAACCTACATGTCTAGCTGTTGGTAAATTGGAGTCCACAAAGCTAGAAAATGAACCACTCCCTTGGGTTGCTTGCCTCTAGGGGAGACAACTAAAAGTCACAAGCTATGTAGCGCCCAATTTAGCATTTAGCACCCAAACAAGCAGTGCCGCAAAGGATGCCGAATTGCTTGACGAAAAAAAAAAAAAGGTACCAAATTTGTTGTTCAATTCGCCTCCTTGGGGCTCCCTTTATATTCAAAGGTCCAGGGATTAAATGTCAACTAGATTTTGCCCAACCTGGAGCTTAGGCACATGGTCTTGAGCTTTTGGTAGGCCGGCCCTCTACTGCACTTCAGCCCGCCTCGAACGTCCCACCATAGGGGTGGATTCCAATTCAAGTCTTTTCAACCATCCTTCTTTTCAAAAACCAGCCATTTGTGCAGGGCTGTTCATTTTTCTAGAAAGATTAGGATCCCTGGAAAGAATGGAAATGGAAGGTAGCCCTTAGAACCATCCAACTTTCAGCTTCTCTCAAACTTGTGGCTTGCTGATTTGGAGCGCAGGGCTGGCTCCCATTTTCCCACCCGGACGTCAAATCCCCCTCAAACCCAAAGCACCACTCACTTCCCGAGTGGATTGGCCATAAGCCTTATTTTATTATTTACCACCAAAGTGGTCCAAGCCCAAACAGTTTAAAGTCTTGAAACGGAATTCGGGGAGGGGCCAACTAATGTTGACCCCATATCAATCAACCACAGTTTATCAAGAGGGGGTGCTCCCGTCCGAAAGTGATAAATCCCCACTAGAAGCAGCATCCCCATATTAATAATTTAATCTGGGGTTTATTCATCTGGGGCCAAACATTAAGGGATACCCAAATCTAGCAAACCTCTAGGGGACACTTCCCCATTCTTTCCAGGAAACCATCAGAACCCCAAAAAAACATCAGGTTTTTGGCAGGAACGATGGTTGAGAAGAATGGGAAATCAACCAGTATAATATATATATATATATGTATAATAAAAACTGGGGTTTATTCATCTGGGCCCCAACATTAAGGGACACCCACATCTAGCAAACCCGATGGCATCTCTCGCTCCTTTCGGTCCAAGGTGCAGCCACGGCGACAAGGTCTCAATAAAGGCCACCAGCGAAAGCACGTCCACCAGGCCGATGAAGGACAAGCAGTACCGCCCCCTCGCGGCAGAGAGGGAGAGCGAGAGAGCAGAAAACGAGAAGCACCAAGAAGCCGCAAAACAAAAAACAACAGCACAGCACAAGTGGTCTAGCCAGGTGGATAACACCCACACCCACAAAATACAAGAAGTGTAGAAATCTGGCATATTACGAATCAAAGATGCTCCAAATTCGTGCTTTCGCCATCTATGGTTTTGACAGGAAGCTGACCCTCTGTGCAACCATGGAAGCTGAGAAGGGTATTGAAAAACGATTGGTGACTAGTGAACGACCCCAAACGTCCACTTCCACGACTGGAAGGGGGGTAGGCATGTGGGTGTGTCATTTCTTGAGGATACCCCTTGGTGGCGTTTAAGGTCTTTTTTGGGGGTCCCAAAAACAGGAGAAAACCTTCGAAATCCAACATCTGAAGCAAGAATGGCCTCACCTGCCCAATCGACCTAAGGAGGAGGTTGGACTGCAAACCAAAATTGAGCAAGAGCGGGGAAGATTTCTGAGGTGGATTCTTCGAGTAAAGCCAGACCATTTGGCATCTGCGTGGCTTCTGGGGCACCTAAAGGGAATGGGTTTGTGTTTTTTGAGGTACCCTCCTGTCCTCGTTGCCATGGAGCCTGACAGAGTGGTCGTGGAAAACCAGGGTCTTTTGAAATGGACCCTGTGATGGGTTCCATGTTGGTGGACAGTAGGGTACATGTTTCAGTCAGGCTGGTTTAAAACGGAACCCAAGAAAAGTCACCATGGGGGTGTCCCAATTTTGACACATGCCTGAATGAGCCCACTCGTCACATGCAGCATTCCCGCACCCCGAACTCCTGAGCACGACGACTCGCATCACAAACTCCGCGAAGAAGAAGATGGTCCTCAGGCATTGGGTCTGGCAATTGGGCGGCCAATCAAATCCAGAAGGATTCCAACCCCATAGACAAGCCCCTGGCCAAAAACAAAGTAGCGATAGATCTGCTACAATGATATATATATATATATGTATATATATATATATATATATATGTATAGTAGTGAAAGATTCCCTGTTAAACAAAAACTAAGCCACAGGGGAAATGATCACATATTCCATCAGTGTGGCTCAACCGCGCCATTCCCCGGCGCATCCGTCTGCCTCAGGGAGTTGGCCTACGTGGGATTCGAATCCCAAAAGAAAGAGGTCGTGTTGGCATTTCTCACTTCCTGAGTTGATGGTTCCAACAAAGTACCCAATGTCGCCACTAAGATTCTCCAAACCCGAACAGTGTCAAGCTCAGGAACTCAGGAAGCGTCGAACTCTCGCTCAAATCCCGTGTTCAAAAAGGTATAGCGCCTGAGTTGGGCAATCACTTCAAACAAACACCGGATAAGCAAACACATGTTTCAAAGTGTGGCTTGGAGCAAGTCTGTTGATGTGACCCTGGCCCCATGTTGCCCCACAAGAAAACGTGGCTTAAACATGTTGGCTACCACCACCCTTTCTCACTGCCTGAGCAGACTGGCCGAAACAAGTCCAAACTTGTTCTTTGCCACCAAAATGGTCTTCCCAACATGTTTAAAGTCCACGAACTTAGGGAGTGAACTTTGTATGAAATTACTCTACCTAAACCTCGCTAAATGATTTCAAGGGAGACATGGCTCCCTTTACACGGAAAATGGTCTTCCAGGACCCTGCAGGTTAGCCGACGGGAGGAATAACCCTTCCACTTTCGAACCTCCAGCTCAGCTCTCCCCCGCAGCGCCGCAACGGCGAGAGCTCTGTTTGTTCCCGGCACCGCTCGCGAACTTCTTCCGATTCTCCTGCGATCGGGTTGGCGCTTCGCAACAAGGGATGTGACAATTTCTAATTCCTCCAGTAGAGAGGCTAGAATAATGGTACCCTTTTTGTCTGTAGTCTATTTTAGTAGGGGACCCCCCTCTCATAAAAAAATGGTAAAAGGGCGCTACTGGGGGACCTAGATTTCTTTCGAAGCCGAATAAATCATTGACCAAGACCTGTGGCCATGGGGTTTCCCACCGTGGCCGGACCCCAGGGCTCCACCCCCATGATGAGAGAATGGTTGTTTGCCAATTTGGATGACAATCCTTGGGGAAACAGGGATCCGGATGCATACACCGATCGAACATTGCAACTTGTAAAAGTATTTTTTCCAACTTTGCTTTGGTGTGGAGAAAGCAACATGTTTCAAATGGGTGCAACATGGAGATCTTTTAAGGAGCCCTGGTAAACAATGGTGGTTCTATGGACGCCCATTGTTTTAATGATGGTTTGAATTCCATGGCGGAGGTTGGGGGTCCCGAAATCCAATGTCAACACGCAGGCAGCTACTTTGTTGCGCGCTTCACTCTACTCACAGGTGAGTCCTACTCTCCAAGTCCTTGTCTCGGCAACGACTCGCTTTTTAAAATAAACGTTTCGTCCAAAGCGAGGGGCAACCCGATTAACAAGTGATTGCTTTCTCTCACAGCCTGCCGGTTTCACTCTTAGGGAGACCGGGTCCTGTGATGTTCACCGTCGAGTTTCCAAACCCTGACCACTTGGATGCTCAACCCGGCGTCAAACAAGTAGGTCCTCCAACAAGTTTCACTTCCCGAGTAGCCGAAAGAGGCCACACTTCTTGTTTCTCACTAAGATTGTTTCCCCAAAAGCTTGCAGTCCAACCTGGGGCGTCAAAAGTAAGTCCAGGAGCTCAAGGAGTGAGGTGAGAAGCCTTGGTTCCAATTGGGTTCAACTGGGGCTGGGGGAAGGCTTTCGGAAAGCCTCCCAACACCCCGCACCTGTTTCAACCGTCGGTGCAGCATCTGTTGGGCCGCCAGCGCGGCGTTCCTCGAGCGCCGCTTTTTTGTTCAGTTTGGCGTCCGGCGGACTTTGGCCGTCGAGCCATGTCCAGGCGGTTTCCTTGAGCGAACTCCAATTGATTCAACCCAAATCAAATCCATCAAATATCCTCTACTCATAAGGGGTGGGGGACCTGGAAAATGCATATCTGCAGTTTTAAGGTCCCCTCCCCCCATCCGGGAGCCAGGAAATGACACAAATATCATCAAATCAAATCCGTGGTTTTACCATAGGTGGCCAGATCTTTTGCGGCCAGGGGAAAACAAAGCACTTGTTTTTGGTAGTTCACTTACTTGCTCGTGCGAGAGATGCAGGGAATGAGACATGGAATGACCCTTCCAAACCCATCCAACTGGTGGTTTCCTTTACCGGAATCTCTGGGTTCAGTCCCACATTCCCTGAGCACCAGCATGACTAACACCAGTCAAGCCAAAATAATAAACATGGCTTTGCCCTACTTACCCGATATGGGTTGAACATCCGAAGGACAGCTTATTCGAATACGGGATGCTCGGATCCTGCGCTTCACGCGGGAAGGGCCACGAAAGCTTGAGCAAACAAACCGCAGCCAGCTCACCCCAAATTACAACCAGGGTTATAGGTATAGGCGGTAGGCGTCAAAGTTGCAAAACCCAAGCAGTGGCGTCACTTGATGATTCGTCCTTGAAACCTTACTCAACATGGGCACGTGGCGCACCATGCTCTGGCTGCGCGGCACTCTCGAGTAAATCAGCTTCTCCCTTGGTGGTTTGGTGGTTGGGTAGTGTCCCATTTGCCAGCTACAAGAACCAGGGGTTCAAATCCCCAATTCCCACCAACCTAAACCACTAATTCAGGGACACCTGAGTATCGCCTTAGCACACGCCCGTCCATATCCCTCCCATTTGGCGGCACGGCGCCGATGCTCTTTCACCTCTTCTGTTGTGAGGCTCGGCCGCTGAAGGTCCTGAGCCGCGTCTCAACCCCTGCCGTGTTACCTCGGATCTCTACTTGCCATGGTCTCCCTTTCACCCCCGTCGGCTTAAACAAAAGAAGCAACCATCCGCACGGGTTTGTTGAACCACCCAAACAATTTCACCGCTAGCCAACGCGTGTATGCCCAAATAGGACCAAGGTGTCCTTTAGGGAAACCTGAATGAAGATGCATCGATCCCCAGCTTTTGTACGAGAAGCTGATTTCCCCAAACAATAGACTCCAGTAGTTGGGTGTCTCTTGTCATGAGGCTAGCTCTGTGTCTTTTTGTCTTCCCGTTTCTTAAATAATGTTGACCCAGGATCGCTAAACCCGTCCCACTATTAGGGGGGTGTTCCCTCCAAAAGTGGTCTGAATCCAACCACTAGAAGGAATTGGACACCCCCCAATCAAACTCAACCAGGGGTTCTACTTAGATCCGGGCTGAACATTATAGTGGCCCTGGTCGAAGCGGAAAGCCGCCGATCCTCTTGGGGGACCGGAAGACCCGCAGTTGCTCGTGTGGTTCTGCCACAATGGACTGTGGGATGGTGGCGAAATCCGCTTCTCGCACCACCTAAGAAGCCATGGTTGAAGCCATGGTTTGTCGGTATGAAACCATTCTTTGTGGTTTGTTGGTATTTACAGGGGAATCATTCATTCCGAATGGGTTTCTGAACGGTGGTGCGAAATGGATTTCGACTATGGAGCCCTTCTGAGAGTCCTTTGACCTTCCGACCTCCAAGGCCTTTGCATGGCGAGGCGCCCTGGTGAGTTACTGGGAACCCCGGATCTAAGTAGAACCCCTGGTTGAATTTGATTGGGGGGGTGTTTTCTGGTGGGGATTCAGGCGACTCTTGGTGGGGATTCAAACCACTCGAGGGAGCACCACGAGTTGGACGGGTGTGTCAAGCCCCTCACCTGTTTCTAGGCACTTACTCAGACTTGACCCGGCTGGTCGGCTTGGGACTGGTGTTGACTTCTCAGTGGCCACAAGGGGCGCCTTTTTGTGTGTGTGTGTGTTGACTTCAAGGGGAGCCCTTCCCAAAAAAGGGAAAACGTCTGCCACCGGGATGGGAGTTTCATGACAGTCAAGTTTCACCTGATCACTTTGTTGAGCTTTCATTAGCGCCCAGCCAGCTCTATGGCCGAGAATTCCCTTTTAAAAGGCCGCCACAAGTGGCAGAGCTGCCACTTGCGAAGCAAATGATTCTCGATAGGCGATAGGGTTCCAGGGTTCCAGTTCTCTCATCCTGTACGTGTCCAGCACAGAAAAACCCCGGAATGGAAGAAACCTTCAAAATACAAGGCGAACCTTATGGGGCCATAAGCATCGATCTGGTTAATTCGCTTGAGTCACAATCAAAACCTGGTATTCAAAAATTTTCGACCCAGAGCCATGTACAGGAAGGCGGATCTCCGCAGCTATGGCTGGGATTGGCCCTAACCTTCTACCCGAATCGGTTTTGAGCACGTGGCTCGCTTGGGGCCAGGATGAGAACCTTCAACCGTCCAGGCCTTCCAGGGATCATCCTCCACCATGCCCAGTTTCCCCGGCCGCCGCGCAAAGGTGCCTGCCGATGCACCCGAGACCCCGGTTTTCTGGCTGACCCTTTCCGAGTAGATTGCCCGGTTTTCTAGGGTCCTTTGGGAGCCTGCGGGAGATTCCAGAAGAAACCACTTGCAATCCAGCGTGAGGATTATATAAGGAATCACGCTCGGCCTTCCCTCCCTTTTTTCACTCCAGCAAGTAGTTTGTACAAAACAGAGAAACTAGTCCGGAAAGTTTCGGGGTTGCTTTGGCATCCAACCAATCCAAGTCGGCATCACTTTCGGAAGCAAGGCGGAATCACGTCCTTGGTGCAAAAAAGTGGGTAGCATTAGAGCTAACCATCATCGGCGACTTGGAGAATGCCTTTCCACGTTCCCCTGCTCTCCGATATATCGGTAGCTCAAGTGCTTTAAGTTTATTGAACCACATGGTCTGAAAACACCTTTGCTTACGTGACATGACCCACGAGTGCTCGGTTAGAAGTGCAACTCCATCGGAGATATAAATGCGGGCAGTTCTTTCTGAAGCCCATCGCCCCTGCTGGCACACTTGAGTGTAGCTTTTAGTGTCAATATACAAGGCGGTAGCACCTCCCCTTCTCAAGGAGTAAGGCTTGAACCCCGTGAATTGGCACTTTTGGATGGCTTGGCTGAAGGACAACCTGAACTGGTATTGCGACACAGGCACAAGATAATCATGTGGCTTGGCTACGGAGGCCCATGCCTGCAACAGTTGAGCCGTGTAGATATGATGAATGTACACGTTTTCCACACCGGCATTGCGAGATGTCATTTTTGTCTCACCCAAATGAATTAGTACATGTGCCCCTGAGGGGATCACATGGCAGGCTTGTATTTTTAGAAGCTCACCAGTGCGCAGCAAGCCCCAAAAACCTGTCAAGAGGGCAAGAGGCATCCAAGGGGTGGTTAAAGTACATCCACACAAGACCTCAACTTGTTCTTTTGTGAAGGGCGGAGCCCGTGCAGGCAATTCATTCTGGGCCCAAGCCTTCAGCAGGCGCCAGGCCTGTGGTATGTGCCCCTTTACCGAGGGTTGCAAATGCTGCACACCTGATAAAGTATCAGCGGCCAAGTAGCGGCTTTCACCTTCTTCCCATAGATGCTCAAGATAGTCCGACAGTTGAACATCTAATTCAGGATTGGATTTAGCAAGCGCTAAGCGGTGGTTCCTCTGATACTGCAAGAATGAAGCAAAAGCACGATCATATCGGACTTTTGTGGCTGGCTTGATTATGAGGCTCTTCAAAGTTCCTAGTTTTTGCCGACGCTCCTTACGCACCCTTTCCTTAGGGGAATCCACTACGCAACGCTTGACCATTTGCGTTTGGACCTCCTGCGACTGGGTTCGTCTGCGGGGTTCAGGTGCGTCGATACGTATCCTAGGATCATGATGGAGCCACTTACCAAGAGCCAAGCTGACAATCGTTGCATCACTCGGCGCAACTTACGCGAACTGGACCGTCCCTTCGAGGAGGCCTGTAGCACGACTAGGCTATCAACCAAATGCACAAAACGAACAGGCGCCCGATGCAAACGGCAAACTCTCCATTTCACTGATGACAACAGTGCACGCAATTCCAACTTATTTATATGCTCTGGAAGCATACCTGTCACCCGTTTCCACTGCCAGTGACACACCGTTTTCCACTTCCACAGGCGCGGATCCAATCCCACTCTCAGGCGTTGATGCTGGGGCAAGCTGTCGTGTTCCTGGCTCAGGAGCAGGTCGGCTCCCTTTTGTGACACCAAAGTAGAGAGCTTTTTCACCAAGGATATGGAAAGGTCTGTGGCTTTGCCCATTCGCGGTCGTTCCCAGTGAGGGCGCTGCAGAAAACCCACTAGGTCTGGCGAAGCGCCGGGCCTCAATCGCTCTTCCAATTGCACAACGCTGAGGCGGGCACACAAGTTGAAAGGGCGCAAAAGAGACATCAACAGGAACGCGGTGACTCCTACAGACCAGGAGTTTCCCAGCAAACTGCATCGAGTGTCATCCAACAGCAATGGGTTAGATTTTCTTTCACCTTTTGGAATGCACTCTGCTGTGTAATCCAATGGGAAACCCATGCATGTCTCTCTCTCACGAGTGCTGAGGATTCTCCACCCAAACTTGCGATGCTTCAATCCATGAATGACACGATATTGGTATGGAGGGAATCTGTAGCGGTCCTTCTCCCACACCAGGAGCTCATCCGCTGTGCATTGGCTAATCCCCGCAGGTCTAAAACCTGGTTGGCATTTGGGAGTACTGGTTGTCAAGGTGGGGAAACGATGGTCCTTGCCAGACACGGGTTCCCACCCCGGCTCCAGGTAGTGACAAACCTCTACATCTACCTGGAAGGAGATTCGACCATATTCGTGAGGCTTTGATGAATGAGGCAATTGGATGCACACATTGTCCTCACCTTCAACAGGGAAGTCAAACCACCACAACCGAGGCCGTTGGCATGGGCTCAGTCCTGCAGCATCTACCACATAGGGCAAAACTTTGAGTTCGGTGGTGAATGCAGCCCTGTCACCCTCTGACATGCTGAAAACAGGGCATGTGAATTTTGACCCATTCAACAATTGGCTGGATCAGCTGGAACAGCTTTGTCCTAGGGTCGTGCAACGCCCCTTTTCGGCTAGCATTTAACTGGCTGACTCCCTGGCAAGGAGGACCAGCTGACACCAACACCACTTTAGCACGTTGGAAGCGCCTAGCCCAATTCAACACATTGGCCTCTGAGATTTGCGTGACATCATCTTCAAACAGGACTGATGGGAAAGCGCGTTCCACGACCCTCCGGGCTGGTGCGGCACATTCAACGGCAATGTAACCACACACATTGGCTTCAATGAGCTCAAGAGCTACTCGACATGCTCCAATCCCATCAAACAGCGAGATGACCAACACACCGTCATCGCCTAAGAGGTCTGGTTGTTCCCCCCTTACGGTCTTAAATGCGGCCTGCTGCCCCATAGGAGTAAGACCAACAGATTGGCAGACCCCGCCTCCGTGCTCGGAAGCGTCCGAGCATGTGACAACCTCGCTGAACTCGGCTCCAAAGCAAATGTAGGCCAGCGGGGCAAGACTAAGGCTCAACCAGAGTTCTTTCTTAACCTCAGTGGGTATTGGAAACATGGCAGTCCCCGAAGGATCCTGGCGCCCGAGCTCTACCAGAAATGACCAACATTCATTAAGGTTGGCCATCAGCGGACGGCGGAACTGAAAGAGGTACACCAACCCTCCCAAGGCAATTTGCAACTGCTTTAGGCTGGCGACAGTTTGACACAGCAAGAAGAAACTTGCCCTGAGGTACCTGACGAACTTTTCAGGCTTCGGGTAAGCTATATTCCTAACTCCATCTACCAGGGCACCTTGCACTTCAGCTGTCGATGCTCGGCTGACAGACTTCTTCTGGTTGGCTGGCACTTTCAACTTCTCGTACTCTCGTCTAAGAGCATCCGAAGAGGGGGCTCTGGATCCCTTCAAGACTTCTGCGGCTGACGAGTTAGTTTTCTCTAACAGGTCAAAATTGTCCAAGTAAACTCGGTATCCAACCTCAGACTGAGGGAAAGTCGAGTCACGCCTGAACTCACACTCGGCACCAGGTCCTACCTTGGACAGAGAGCTCGCTTGACTCTCTCTCGGTGGATGTGTTGAGCTACTGCTACGCTATTGATGAACCCCATTGGCAGCACACGACTGGTAAGCACGTGGGGACGGCTGTCTCCCGGAGGCCTCAGCTGATCAGGAACCTCCTTACCGAAAGCCAAAAACGGGCGCCATTGAGGTCCTAGGCCAACTATGTAAAACATAGCCCTGATGTCCTCTGAACTTATCAAGAGGTCCTCATGCGGCCTTACCTCTAGCCCGCCTAGCGATGTCACCATTGGTAAGGTTCCCAAGTCACCCTCAACTGCTAGGAAATTACGGTTAATGGGGCGCAGATCCATAATTAACCGCAATACTTCGTGTCCGTCAGGGGTGGTCTCATGCTTAGGCACCCCAAAGAGTCCTCCCAGACAAGGAGATCCATGCACATGGAAAACATCCTCCACTGCAATAACCTCGCAGATTCCTCGTCTCACCAAGCCTAGAGACACTTCGTCCCAATCATCATCCTTGATCATAACGCGAGGGGTCTTCATGCTAACCCTCTCATCCAACGGCAACAAATACTTGGTGGGGTGTTCCAGAAAATCTAGTACTCCCCCAGTGGCTACCATCTCCGGCGATAGCACTCCTGCCTGCTCTGCAGTCGGCCTGCAATGGTGGATTTCTTCACCATATGCGTTCACGCTCTTGGAATTCCAAAAATGTTCAATGGAATCCTCGAAAATCATGCAATTCAACAAGTCCTCATTCCTAGAGAACACGGAGACGAATTCAGACAGCAGTTTCCTTTGTCCAGGTGATCCAGCCCCCATGGGCGATTCTGGTGACCCCACGGTCATGACGTTCAGGGCATGCACACCGGCATGGCACCAAGAACCCCATTTCTGCTCCTGGCAGTCTGGGAGAGGGAGCGGGAACAAGTCCCGTCCCGTGATGGGTATGCTGGAGTGAACAGCATCCTTGATTTGTTGCAGCTTCTCCCAGGCCAGGAGTCGTGATCCCAAAACGCTTAACTCTCCAACTAAGAGCCCTCGGTTATTAGTCCTAGCACGGGGTGGCAAAGGAGGGATTCGAGGCTGCGGCGGTCTAGTACAATCATAAATTGGGCATGCACTGGTACACTTTACGGCAGGCTCTAGGAGGGGGCAACTACCTGAGTTTGAGCTGCTGGCTTGCCCCCCTCCCAACGCTTCCCCTTGTCCTTTCCCTCGCCCTTCTTTCCTTTTCCTTTGCCATCCCCCTTCCGGTCCCCTTTGGGGGGTTCCCAACGACTCATCCAACGATTCCCCCCCGCGCTTCCTCGCAGCTGGGTCTCCAGGCGCTCTGATGTCCGTTGTTCCTGGGCGGCATTGTGTCCCTCCCCTGCCGACAGCAACCGAGCGGTGTCGGGGAGAAGCACTTCGACCTTCATGGCCGTCTCGGGGGATCCCCCCTGAGCCATGAGTTCTAGGCTCTTCATCCGTTGCATGCAGATGTCCATTGCCCCTAACACATTCCCCTCTACCAAGCTGTCTAGGCAGGTTGCCAGCGTTTGGAACTCTCTCCTCATGGGTTTGCTCGGCATTGCCCCGCTCTGGACAACCTGTTGGCGGTAATACTTCATCATGACGGGTCGAACTTCGTCTCCCCCCGAGGAGAAACCTTCGGCTTGCCTCAGGAACTTGTTTGCCTCCGACATCCCATGTCTGGTGAGGAGGCCGGGGCACTTGTGGGATATGCGTCTCACTTGACTGGGCTCCTGGAACAATCCTCCGCTCTCGGCTGAGTCCTCTGATGAGGAGCTGTTGCTTCCCCTGCTGGAACTCCCTCCATGATCTCGTTTCACCCTGAGACGAGGCTTCTTGAACATGGGGTCTATGCTGCTGCCTTTCCAGTTCCATCTCGACCTCACTAGCATTTCTTTGATGCGTTCCTTTGTGCGTCTGTGAGGCCCTCCTGATCTCTCTCTTCTTCTTCCTCCTCCTCTTCTTCTTCTTCTTGACCCCACTGCTCTCCCCACTGCTCACCGAACCCCCGTCCCGGTCCTGCAAAGGATCTGGCTGGCCTGCTGCCAATCGAGGAGCGCTCGGCGGGGCCTGGGGCATCGGATTTTGGCTGAAACCCATGGCTTCGGCGGCTTGATGCAACTGACCTAGATCTCCCTCTCCAGGAGTCGGGCTGCTTCCTACCACTAGGTTTCGGCACCAGGGCAACGCAGGATCTGTCTCTTTCATCAGAACGGGGTGGAAAAACTCCGGTCCCCGGGCTGGAACCTTCATCACTCCCTCTGGTATAAACAACTCTCCTGCTAGCCCGGCCCGGATTGCTCCATGCACGTACTCTTGGACGTGAAGATGAGGGCTCCCCTTTGCCCTTTGGGCTCTTGCCCTTAACCTTGCCTTTGCCCTTGCCCTTTTCCTTTCCACCCTCCCACCTCGGAGGGGGATAGGCGGGCTCCACAGGCCTCCTCTTCGCCTCGGCTGGGGCCAGGACCAGACGCTCAGCCTCTGGTCTTTCGGCACTCCTGTCCTCCCTTCTAGGAGGAACAGGTGGCGGCACACGAGCACTGGAGCTGCTCTTTGGGGTTGCAGTAGAGAGGATCTCTCTCTGCACCCGGGCCTCGTCTCTCTCTCTAAGAGACGGCCGCCACTCACTGCGGGTCGGCCTGATGACCTCCCTTCGAGGAGATCCTTCCCGAACCTCCCTACGAGGAGATCGGCTAGGCTCCCGTCGGCTGCTGGCTCCCTTCTGCTCAAGGAGCACCAGCACCTGGCTTTGAGCGCCCTGGAGAATCTCCAAAAGGGCACTCAAATCAGATGGCGCCGACAGCCGGGGGTCGAGGCAGAGACTCCTCAATGCCCCGAGCCCCCGGCAGACCCCGCAGTGCCTGGAAGCTCCCTGCGAGGAGACCCTCCACTGGTCGCAGCCCCGGCAAGCAATGCCGGGGCTGCAACTCCTGATCATCAGGTAGGAGGATTTCCCTCCTACCACAATCCTACTTCTGCCTAAGACGGAAGCACTACGAGCAAAAGGGAGGAGCGGCGCGGCGGATTCCTAAACTTCGAACCGTATGTCAAGGATTGCCTAACCAAGTGTATCCAATCCCCCCCGGATTGACGGCAAACTGAATTTAACCGGCGTCAACATCACCCTTGATCTTTGAGCCGTTGCAAAAAACAAGATAACCCCTTCAGGCAATGAGCAAAGCAAAGGAAACGGGCACCACGGGTGAACGTGTGAAAGCAAGAGGGGATACACCCTTAGACACCCCAAACAAGATTTAAAACCAACAAAGGTGGAGAACAAATATGCAAAATGTCAGTTCATTTCGGTAAAACACAAAGAGAGCGAGAGAGAGAAAGAGCGAGAGCGAGAGAGAGGAGAGGTACGTGTTTTAGCTATCATCACCTCACCCAAATGGGTGTGTATGTGTGTGTGTAAATAGGAGATCCCTCAATACTAACGGCACCAACCAACCCCAAAATGGAGACCGAGCCTCAAAAGACGCGCCACCCGGCATAGAAACTCATTTCAACTTGGCCCAAAGCCGAGAGCTGAAGTTTACAAGCGGCTTGCATGTCCCCAAACATCACGCCAAAAAGGACACCCACTTAATTGCCTGTTTGTTCCAAAGGTGATGTTTAAACCACCCAAGATGGGAATGAAAGGGCCGTCTACGTTTGCGCCCAGATTAGTTGATCGTGTTGGACATCATCTTGAATGGAACTGGTCATGCCACGGGAACAACTCTAAGCCCAAACAGTTTCTTTTCGGGCCTGCAGAACTCCCTGGCCACCACACACAATTTGAATCCCATGCGAGTCCGATACGTATTGTTTTCCCAGACACTGCAAACAGCCTTAGATGAACAAGCTTTGGCACTCACACACTTTGAAAGCGCTTGACACTGCATGAACATGTCCAATTCCAAGCCAATCCAAACAACATCCTGAGTTGGCTTTTCCCACAATGCAGTCACTGCATTGGTGTCAAGTCGCCCTGACTTTTCAAAGCTAAACACCTGCTGTACCAAGTCAGCATCACTCGTCCCTCCAGGGGCAGCTCTGCATCGAGGGCCCTGAAGGGACTTCCACCACGGGGAACTTTTCCATGCCGCCGCCCTGCGCCTGGATGAGGCCCCAGCTATAAGCCACCAGCTCAGAATCCGCTTGGCCCCCTTCCCACTGAACCTCGTTGCCAACGAGGTCCGGCCAGCAGCAGAAATTGAGATAGAAGCGGTGCCCTTTCCACTGGCCGGTGTGCCACATGGAGGAGCGACACCCCATCTCCCCACAGACTGACAGGGTGGCATTGTACTCCAAGGTCCTTGGATCTTGGCTGGTGGGGCGCATGTCCTGACTATCCCAATCAGCTTCAGGGCTGTTTGCAGACTGCCAATACGAGATGAAGCCTCCAGATGTCCAACGCTCCCGCCAGTTGCGACGCTCCGCATAGCGATAGCTGTGGGGGTTTGTGGCACTGTCATTGGTCACTGCCAGCATGTACACTAAGCGGTCTTGGCCGTCTTGGTCCCTGTGACTGTGTGGCGGCGGCATCTCAATGCGATCACAAAGTCTCTTCTTAACACTGATAGGCAACAGCAAACGCGAAGTTCATCATCGATTGCATGCGGCGGGCAAAGGTTTCACGCCAACTGGAGCCCAAATGCAGGGGTCCTCACAGTTGACGCAAATCTGCTGAGTTATGGAAAACCTGCTAAATTTCTGGAAGGCAGAGTTAGGGACCAAATGACGACTGCAAGTTGCCGGGGGCCTCCAGGTCGGGAAGCCAACTTTCATTCTATATTCGGGCGGGCGGGCGAGGCGGGGCGGGGCGGGGCGGGGCGGGCGGCGGGCTGGCGAGTGGGTGTGCAGGTGGGCAGGCGGGCGGGCAGGCGGGCGGGCGGGTGTGCCTGCGTGTGTGCATGTGGGCGGTCAAGCGGGCGTGCATGTGTGCGGGAGTGAGTGAGTGAGTGATTGAGTGGGTGAGCGAATGTGAGGGTGAGGGTGCGGCGGATGCGGCGGGTGCGGCGGGGTGGGTGCCAGGCGACGGGTGCAGCGCTAAAAATACCAACCCCACACAAGAATGTGGGGACATATAATGTCGACTCCGGATTCGTCAACCTGGTGGATCATTGGATGCCGTTTCCCCAGGCAAGAAGGATCCGCCTGGACACCAAATCAGACACCTGAGCATACCAAAATCCATCAGACTCATCTCCGTTCAAGGTCCACCCCTAAAAGGCCCACTCGCCATGGGTCAAAATCTTATGGCCTTTGGGTTCCCAAGGTCCGTTTGGGGGGTCTATGGGGCCGTCTGGTCCAGCTTCGCTATGCTGGATGAACTCCCCCACTTCCGCGTGTTAACATGTAGCCCGCTTTCTCGGGGGGAGGGGCCAAGTCCCAAAACAACTTGGCGTCATCTACACATGGGTGGGGAATTGTTATGGATTGGTTCCGTGAACATCTGGGGTTTATGACCATCCCGACCAGAAGGAGGAGTCGGGAGGAGTCGGCCATGACCGCACTCCCCGCCTGGCTTAACCAGGTCCGACAAATCGTCCTTCAGCCGCGCCTGTGCGATAAAATCCAGTGGCTTTTCGTTGGGCTTCTTTGGCTTGACTTGTTCGTTTGGTTTTCTATGGTTTGTTTGGGTTTCTTTGGGGGGGGTCTTTTGTATTTTTGGCGGCTGTCTTGGTCATTGTTTGGGCTCCTTTTTGGTTTCCTTGGCCAGTCCTCAACTTCCAGTAAATTGGCGCCAGCACATGGTCTGGAACCAGGGGTCGTGTTCATTGTGGCAAAGAGCACTTTCTGTGTTAGCACAGTCAGCTTTCCCGGTTTGGAGGTTGGGGAGGTTTCCCATTTACCCTCTACAGGAAGCAGAGGTTCAAATCTCCAAGCCACTAGGGATCACTTGCTTGACAAAGTGTCCCTTAGACGACGCGCAGCCACCAAAACATGCCGTCCCCTGTCCGAAGCATGGTTTCGCAGGGGCTGTGTGTGGTGCAAGTTACCTACACCACCGCCCCAGCGAAGCCACGGTTCAGGGGACGCGGTGTTTCGGTGGCTGCGCTTCATATTGCTCGCATCAGTCACCTCCCCTTATCTCACGTGCCCAAGAACCTCGAAATATACGGCGATCACGGTTTGGTTTCTAAAGAGAAGGATGGGTGAAGTGAACAGAGTTGCGTGGCAATAGACTTCTGTGATGAATGGAAAGCCTTCCAAACTAATTACCCATGAGGGAGGGTTCCCTATCGCAGTGGTGTTGGGAACGCACCCCTGGTTCCCATCCTGGAAGAGAATGGATCTGTCAACCTGACAGGGAGGTTCTGGTTTGGACCATTTTGCTTTTGAAGAAACCCCCCTGTCGGGTTCCATGGCAAAGTTGCTGGGTCAAAGAACCAAAGGACCAGCAAACCGATGTCAAGAACTGTCCGAGGCCTTAATCTTTTACAGACATATAGCCCATGTTACCCCAAAAAATTAAAAAGTTGTGTTTTTTAAGAGGTGAGTAATTGTTGAGCCGTCTTTGGCCTCTGGTCAACAACCGGGGGGCCGCTCTTGTTGGGGTTGACCAATGGACAAAACAACCTTCTGGAAAGAGACTCGGAACTCCGTGGTCGATCCCATGTTTATTTCGTGGGGAACAAGGGAAACACCAAACACGGGGCTCCCCACATTTCCCCTCAAAAACATCTGGCAAGAGATGGCAAGAGGAAGCTCACCAAACAATAGTTTACGATTTACACCACAAGGGCAAGCATAGGAAGAGCCCTGTGAAAAAGGAACTAATTTCCAGCAACCAGCAGCCATGTCAGCTCTGTGGTCCCTAAGAAACCCGCGAGAATCTGAAACCTAAGGTTTGCGAAGCAAACAACACGATCTCACGCGTTATCACCGGAGAAACCCCCCAAAAAAAAAACAGCACACCAACACCTCCTGAGATTTTCCCCCTAGACCCCCCCGTGCCGAACAGGCGGACGCATCCCTCTGCGGCGGATTCGTTTTCCGCGGCCAAGGCGAAGACCGCCTGCTTCGCGTGGCCCAGAGGCAAGCGGCTGAACTCTCGGCTCGCCGCCGGCCCGTTGGAGGCTTCCGGGCGCCGGGAAGCGCGGCTGGCGCCTCGCGGCACGCGGCCAACGTTTGGCCCACGGGGAGGGTTCCAACGCCACGTTGGTGGCAAACTCAACGCAGGTCTTTTGGGGGACACCCAGTGTGGATGGCGAAAAAAAGTGTCTTTTGGGGGAAACCCTGTGTGGATGGCGAAAAAAAAGGAACACCTTCTAAGGGAAAACACCCAGAATGGGCCAAACTTGCTGTGTACCACTAAAGTGGTCCAAACCCGAAAAGTTTCCAGTCCAGGAACTCAGGGAGTGAGAAGACATCCTCAAAATGACCCACCGGCCCCAGGTTCCAATCAGGGCGACTAGGGCCGACCCACCTGAGCCGACCCACCTGCTCAAGGGGGTCTGAGTTCCGCAGTATTGGCCCGGGGGTGGGCCAAGGCGGGGATAGGGAGGAGGGGAGGGCAAAAGGGAAGGGGACCCTCCCCATCTCCCCCCCCCACCCGCCGCCCCTCTCCTCCCCCCCCCCTTCCCTGCCAGGGAGGCTCAGGGAGGTGGTCCATTTAGCCAGCCAGGGGAGGGAAAGCCCTCCGAGGAGAGAGACCGTTTTCATGCAAATTCCAATGACACACATTGACCTATAATGTAAGCAAAGTCCAGTGAGTGGATTTGAGTGGATTCGAGCAAATCTGTAAAAATGGTATTGAGCAGGTGGGTCGGCTCAGGTGGGTCAGCCCAGTCCCCGTGAACCAACAAAGCCAGGTTGCACCTACCACTTCTTTTACCTCCCCCTGTGGATCCCAGGCAAGCCAGCATGGCCGTGTCGCAAAAGCTTCCGTCTCTTGGCTTCCCTGACTCGAAAACGCTCAGTTGAGGCCCACTGTTGAGAACCGCCTTTTCTTTGTTTCCAATCCAACCATCTGTAAAAATACACACGCTTTGGTTCGGAAGCTTGCGTGCAGTCCGAAACGCCTGCGGGCAAGGATGGGAAGATGATGTCCAAGTCGTCCTGCTCATGGGCCCAGAGATTAACTCAGCCCAAGCCTAAGTGGCATGTTTGGAATTGGTGCAAGCGCAAAAAACCCAGGGTTGAAATCCCGCAACCACCGCTCCAAACCACCAATTGCGGGGCTTTTTGATGCCTTGCGTTGACCCCAAAAAACACCCCTTCGCTTCATACCCGCCAGCGGTTTTTGCCGATTCCATTTTTGGAGACTCACCGAAGAGAAAAACCAAGGTAAAGCATTCGGTCACCCAACCAAGCATGGCTTGGTGTACAAATCCCCAAAGGGGGCAACTACTTGCCTGCCAAACCGATGCTGTAGCTGTTTCAAAAGGAATTACCTGTGTAGACAAACACGACGCTTCCGACTTCATCTTAGTGACATGATACGTTGCAGGGCGCAGCTCGGGTTCTGAGAGTGGATTTGCAAGTGTAAACTTGTTGCTTGCCGCCAAGGCCTTCAAAGATGTAAAATCCAGCAACTCGTGGACTGGCTTAAAGAGAAGCCCAAAGGAAACACACCATTGTCTCGCTTCAGTGGATGGGCCAAAAAAAAACAAACAACAACAACGGTTTCTTTCCGCTAAAGCAAAAGTTCAAAGTCCAGGAACCCAGAAAGTGGGTTGTTTGGGGGCCTTTTTTCTTTTGAGAGCTGTTTCATCGCGTCCTTCGGCTTCGCGTCCACGTTTTGCTTCAGCTTTTCCAGGTCGATCTGGGGCGCAGCAGCGCCCAAGGGATCGGATTGAGTCGAAGGCGTTGCCGCCAGGGGTCGTCGAAAGGTGCTGACAAAGTCCTCATCCTGAAGGAAGCAACGGCGAGGCGATCCATTTGTGGGGTTTGGTCTGAAAAACATGTCTTTCTCTTTCCCATGGAAATCCACTGGAGATATTGGGTGATGTTCAACCTCCTAGTATGTAGGTTGTGACCCAAGGACATAGCTGCAGTAACTCTGGTTAGCTCCGTTAAAGTTATAGCCGTTGTTGTCACCTAGTAACTAGATCGGTTCAACTCAGTATCCAGGCATCCTATATAACTTATCTGCCCAAACCTTGCGTCACCGAAGGTAAGAATCTTGCGGAAAACCCTTGAACAGCCCAGCTTCTGGTTTCGAAATGAGTGTGACCCTCTCGCCATCGCCATCCCCAGTGAGGCTGCCAAAGGCAGAGGCATCTGCATCTGGGGGGAGCAATGCTCACCAGCAATTTTTGAGGCTCCCTGACAAAAATTCTGTCGCGCAGAAATCTGGGATGGACAAGCTCCAGCTTGGATGGATGAAACCCTCTAGCAGGATGTTGTCCATCTGTCAATTTGATTCTGACCCACAACTTGCAAAAGAGAGCCAAGAAAAGTCCAACCTTGCCAGGCTCCAGGCCCTCCAAAGTATGCCAAACTCTGGAACATTCTGGAGCGCAGTCGTTTTCCCAGCTACCATGTCCTTAACCAGACCTGGTAGCTCCGATGTCGGCTCCTTGCTTACAAGCAAAGTTGGATACCCCCGGCTCCCAGAGGCGTTCTAAACAGCAGCTCGCCAGGGCGACCAAAAAGCTTCAGTGGGATATATCCTCCTTGATCACCCAGCTCCACGGCTCCCTTCCACCAACCTTCCATATCCTCCGCAGACCCCCGCCAAAAAACACACACACACACACACACACACACACACACACACACACACACACACACACACACACACACACACACACACACACACACACACACACACACACACACACACACACACACACACACACACACACACACACACACACACACACACACACACACACACACACACACACACACACACACACACACACACACACACACACACACACACACACACACACACACACACACACACACACACACAAACATACACAAACATACACAAACCATCCCGAAAAGCACTCCTGACCGCAGAAACCCCGAAACCGGCGCTAAAAACAAGCCCAACCCCTCCCCCTCCCCCGCCTTGGGGAGCGGCCGGGAGGTGCGGAAGTAGATCCCCGAGGTCTCCCCATCCAGGCGGCCCACCGCCTCCAGGCGTCCGGGGTCCTCGGTGTACCTGAAGTCCACCTGCGGGTGGCAGGTGGCGGAGGGCTGGTGGCCGGCACCACCCGACTTTTGGAGAGTCAACAGGGATCCGGATGCAGTGAATGCACCTGAACATGGTCTTGTCGATGGTGGCTTCCCTGTATTTTGGTCAACCCAGGGAGGTTTTTTTTTTAAAGATCCATGGGGACTGAGGAAAGTGGGGTTAGTGTTTAAAACGGGCATGGGCATATAAAGACTTAAGTGGGTTGAACATCCAAGTAGGGGGCTCCCCAACCCAGTTGGAGCTGCTTGCATTGCCCAGTAAGGGCCATGGGGATTCACTATGGGCCCTTCTCTGGTATGTTCCACGGGTGGGGACTTGACATTGGGAAATACAGGTTCCATCAGGTTCCTGGGTGAAAGTGGCATGGACAGGGCTGGAAACCAAATTGAGGGGTCCCACGAGTGGCTTGAAACATGCGGTGAAATCGGTAGCCTGAACGCTCAGCCAAGGGTTTTCTGACAGGGCTCACTGGATTTCCTCCTCAAATGATTGGTGCCTTCCAAAGAAAATTGCAACTTTTTTGGAGCCGCTCCAACAAAGCACACTGAGGAAACTCCGGCTGATGGAGCCACTGCCACCAGAGTCGCCTGGGGGTCGAAGACCCCTACACCCCGCGTCTTGGAGCGCTGCTGCCAGTTGTGGAACCGCCGGTCCTCGTTCTCTGCCGGAGGCAACGGAGCCTGGACTCGAAGAAGCATCCACTAGAACACCCCCCCCAGCATTCTAACCCGCGGTTTTTTTTTTTTTGAAGGGTATTGTGCCGCATGTTTGTGGGTCCGCCAAGAGTTTGGTGCTAAGTGTGGCCGTGGCGAGGGTGGAACCCACTAAACAGCGAGCAGAACATTCCCTAGCTTGGTTGCTGTTGACCCCCTGCAAAAAGCTTAACTTTTAGGGGATCTAGTGGAAAACCCATTGATTTCAACCAAAAAGTTAGTCTAAACATCCGACCAATAGCAGTCAAGCTAGATGCCTCCGCGTCTTGGCCGTCCAAGCTGTCGTGCTTCGACTCACGCGCTGGCAAAGTCGGCATTGACATCTTCCCCTCGATGGCCTGGCAGGGTTCAGTCACATATGGGTGGCTTGCGTAAGTGTCCTTTTAGGGGAAATAGATGGCTCTGGTGGATGATTAAACCACCAGGAAAACCAGGGCCATCTATTTTTCCAGCAAAACAACCAAAAAGGACACCTATGGTATGGTGGCTCGTCTCTTTTTTGGAGGTCCCCCTTTTCTGGGATGCCCTCAGATCCCCCGCTAAAAGTGAATAGCTTTTCGTGGGCTAAATTCGGAAATCCAACCACTAAACACTAAAAGGATCTAAAAAAGCTAAGGAACCGGATGGCTGGGAGCCACCAAGTGTTGATTGGTTTCAAAGAGGAAGCTAAAGGACATCAACCATTTTGGGGTTCCCCAATTTTGAGACACCCCCATATGTGCCATAAAACACTTGTGCTGGGGGCCGTGGTTGCCTTACAAGCTTTCTATTATCTAAAGCCTTCATTCAGCAAGGGGTGGTTTTGCCCATGGGGCATATGCCCGAGCCCCCAGTTCTCAAGGCCTTCCAAAATGTCCCGCCTGGTGTCAACCAACACGCTCGTTCTTCAACCAACCAAAAAGGAGATCTACGCAGCCAAGATGAACCGGATGGCCGGGACCCATGCCAACACATGGCTGTGGGTCAAAATCCACATCGTACCCCCAGCTTTCACATCCCAATCCAATCACTAAAATAGGCTCTAAAATGGGTGGTGCACCGAAAACCCCCCAAAAATGGGATCCCAAAACGGTTTTGACCACCACAGCCACACGCCACAGGCTCACTATCACCACCTCTGGAGCCATCCAATGAGGTAGCTCCGTAGCTCCGCTTACGACGGGCCTGTGCCGCCAGGTGCTCGTCTTGCTCAAAGGTCTCGCTGTCCAGCTCCAGGGGCTCCTCGCTTCAGGATCTGACCGCTCGGCGCTACGAGCTTTACTCAGCCCAGCGGGTGGCTGAGAAAAGGAAAGAAGCGGCCTCCGAGATCTTTCTTTGGCTGAGCTCCAAGGAATCGAAACCCTTCCCCGTCAAAAGGGAAAAACGGGCGCCACGGGGCGAAAAAAGGGCGCCGCTGGGTAACTGGGCTCCCAAAAACCGACACATCGAACCTGAGGAGCTGCATTCATCCGGGGTCAGCATGAGGCTAAAACCAAGGGAACCCCAGCCGGGGCAGCCATGCTTTGGCAGGCTTAACATCCAGGGCAACCCACCTGCCCCTCTGTTTCAAGGCCTCCGAAAAAAATAGAGTTTCAGGATTCACTCAAAAAGGACTACTATAGACTGCAAGGGCCACAAAAAAATGGAATCGGGGTGTCGGGGTAAAACAATTGTAGCTGCTTGATGCGACAAATTGGCCAAATTCGAGGGTAAGTCATTGACTCACGGTCCCGGACAGACCACCAGGAGCCGGAAAGATACACCAAACAAGTTTGGTCGTGATTCCAGAACTAACCCATTCATTAGAAATTGCTTGGCCCTAGTGCAAGGGAGTTGTGTTCACAAGTAACCTATAGCCGCCGCTCTTGCTTGCAACCCAGAGGGCCCAAACAAAGAAGTATCATGCCAAACGGACCGTTGGGGTGGACAAAAATCAACTTCGCGCCAGTTCCTTCTTTCAGCATCCGCTTGATCCAGGCAAATGACTCCCGTGCGCATGGAAAAAGGTTCCACGTGGCCTCGAAATGGCAAAGTCGACCAACAAGTGGAAATCAACACCTTGCCCAACGACCCGAAACGGGTAACAAGGAAGTTGTTTTTTTGTTGCGGGGCTGATTTCATGTTTTAGTGGGAACCCAGATGAACCGAGCACTGAACCAGTCAAAAGATCAAGGGATCCATTGACTTTGGCTACACCTGACGTGACAAGGCCGTCTCCTCATCCGTATCTGAGTCCACTTCCTCCGCCGCATCCAGCATATGTCCTTGCCCGAAACCAAAGGATCCACCCCTCCCCCCTTAACCCCTCAACCCCTCGCCTGGTCTCCTCAAAGCTAGGCCTCACAGTGTCTTGCTTTGGGAGCAGCAGGAAAGTTGCGGAATCGAATGAAACCAGCAGGCCCATCCTTTGTTAGCCCCCTGAAAAACCTCCCTTCCTCAGTGAATTGGCCAAACAGGTACCCAGACCATTTTACTAACCACGCAAAACGGCCATGTTATAACCACACCAAAACGGCGAAACCCGGAAAAAGTGGCCAGTGTCCGAGAAACGGAACTTGGTACGGGCTCATTTCCTAGCGGCCGAGCGTCTGGGCAGCTCCGCCGGCGGCTTCGCGCCCCCCGAGCGGTGGGGCACCTGGGTGTCGAAGGCCACACGGGACAGGAAGGGAAGCTCGTCCGCCTTCTGCTTGCCGGAGGCCCTGCCTAAGCGGCGGAATTTGGGGGGGTGGGGGGGTGGGGGGGGGGTAGGGGCGGGGGGGTGGGAGGGGGTGCGGGGGGGTAGGGGGGGTGGGCAGGGAGCCCATTTTGAGCAGTTCAGGGAGCCCATGTTAAGCTAGAGATTATCCAAACAAAGGGTGGCAAAATGACTGGCCTCCAGCTTGGCAGATCATAGGCAAAGATATTGTAAGGTTTCATTGTTTTTGTTTGGCCTGCTTGCTTTCAAGAAAAGCCCTGTGTGCGAGATATTGTGTGCACCCTGTTCCAGGTTGGTACAAAATGGGAAACTCACTGGCTGAGTGGATGGCCCAAAAAAAGTCCAAACTTCATATTTGCCACGAAAGTTGTCATCCCAAAAAGTTTAATGTTCATGAACTCAGGAAGTGAGGAAATCAGAAGCAAAACAACCGCCAGTTTGGAAGGTGCCCCCCCCCCAATTTTCGGCAGGTACCCATTTGGTTCTCTTCCAGTTCTTTCTGCTTGATGCACTTTCGACACCATGGCCGTCAACTTGGCGAGCCACCAGCCGTGAACCCACAGTGTTGGCGAAACAAAATCAGATTGCGTTCTTTCCCAAAGTCTCCCCAAGACATGTTCTGTGCACAAATTTCGGGATGCTCAAAGGTTGTCCGAACTGCACTGGTTTGTTCTGGTCGATTCACGGCAGGTCACCTCTGCCCCAAAACCAACAAACACACACATGATTGAAAACCCATTCTCACAATGCAGATTGGCTGAACAAGTTCAGACTTGTTGTTTTCGATGGCCCTTCCCAATTCTTCCAGAAACTCGGGGAGAGAGATGTCTTCAGTCTGGAAGCGAAATGATTGCCGCCAACTAGAGGGGAAGTCGCCCAAGCAAGGGGTATGTGAAAGGGTTCTGTACAAGCAACCCTAAATTTGAGACATCGCATAAAAAGACACAAAAGAGAGCATATACAAGCAGAGTGCCATGTGTTGCATACTCAGGTCCATATAAACCCAGGGGGTGATTTCCCACAAAAGGGGCACCCCTCATATATGTGTTTTTTTTCTGCTTTGGGGTAACCGGGGGTAACTTCCAAACATCTAAAAGAAGGGAAGGAGCTCACCCTCCTTTTCCACCCGAATCGCAAATTGAAATCGCCCCCAAAATCTGCCGAAGTGCTCCAGATCTCCTCGAAGGATTTGGGGTTCACGATCTTCGGGGTCACGTTGACGGCGTAGTGGTGCACGCCCTCTAGGCCCTCAGGGGTAATGGACACCAGGTGCTCCGCATCTTTGGACCCCGCCTGCAGCCAGACGATTGAATTAGTCTGGGGGAGGGTCATCCCTCGAAAAACCCACTACGAAAAAAAACATGTGCCAACTGAAGCACCCTGGTTTGCTCTTGACCAACCCATGTAGAGTTGAATTTGCAGGTGCGATAGGTAGGGAATGTGGGAATGAACCCAGGCGTTGGTCCCCTTGAAGGAAACCACCAGGTGGATGGTTAGGGGTCATTCCCTCATTCCCTGCGAAGCACCAGCAAGTGAACCCCGAAAAACCCACATCTACTAGGAATTGTGCCAACTGAAGCTGCATGTCCCCTAGCCACTCTTAAGGAGGTTCCCTACTTGAATCTTCACTCCACCCAGTAAGTGTTGCACGAAACCAGTCGTAACTTGGGTAGCTGGGGATAGTGCTTTTGCAACCATGGTTATGACCTACTTGCTACGTGGATTGAACATATCAGCCAAGAAACAAGCCGAGGTGGTATGTCCAACAGCTCCGACCCCCTGGAACCCTCCGGAACCCTCCCTGAAAGCTGCCCCAAACCACCCCAGAGCTTGTCTGGGCAAAGACCCCATACTGTGGATGGACTAAATCCTGCACCACTTCGAAACCATGGGATACCATTGCTTGTTGGTATTTACAGGGGGCTCATCATTCCAGGGTTTCTGAACCGTGCGAAATGTTTCGTCCAGCAGCTTTCAACTGGGGAGAAAAGTCAGCATGTCCACAACAAGTCAAAGGTGAAAGGTCCAAACCTGCAGCAAGTCGGAGATGGTGTAGCCACCTGGCCGCAGGTATCATATGAGCAGTGCCCCAGATCCAGTCCCATCGACCTCAAAGAAGAACACGCCCCATGTAGCAATCGCAGCTGGGTCTGGCTACACCCCAGGATGCAAATGACAATCCAAATCGACCAGTGTTGTCACGGCTCCTATTCTCAGGGATCCAGGCAGGGGCCCCCCAAACGAACTGAGCAAAGCATCAACGAATCTGAATGAACTGATGGAGGATCCAGGATAGGCCTGAGTAAAGTAGCAAAGCAGCAACTCTCCGCTCTTTGCGGTGCATCTGGGAACCGAATGCCGATTGATGATTCATCGGTTGACAGCGCCCGAACGCTGCGTCAGCTTGCAGGCAAGGATGGAGGGGCCGCAAACTCGCGCCAACAAGATCTTGAGCAAGTTGGGCCAAAACTAATGTGTAGCAGCACCTTCCCAAGCATGAAATTGAGGTGAACCAAAATTACAATATGTCCCAAACCTGAATGAGGGATCCCTAAGTGAAGGATCTTCCCATGGTGCGCTCTACCCCCGAACCGGTGAGCTCGCCACACAATTATGCAGGCAATACTTGATGCCCAACCATGGTTAGCTCACACATATCATCTTGGTAGGTGGAGAGAAAGGTTGGGAGGCGTGCCTGAGGCATTTCAGCTCGCCAACTGACCTGTTGAGTGCCCAAACCATGCCAACTTAAAGTGGTTCTTCGCCAACTCCACCCCCCTGCAAAAAGTGAATCACTTTTTGTGGGTTTAGTGCAAAACCCAACTTGACTTCACAAAAGGTTAAAGTCTAAGGACCCGTTGCCCACTGGCAGTCAAGAGTTAGTGATCCCCACAGGTCCCCGGGAAGTCAAGAAGTCAAGAAGAAGCAGCTTTCCGCCTTTGAGCTGGATGCCGAGGGAATCCAGCTGCCCCTGCTGCACAGAGGTGCCATCCGGCTTGATCTCCTTAGGGCCGCATGGCTGTGGTGGTCAAAACCGGTTTGGGATCGTGAGCCTGCGGCGTGCGGCGTGTGGCTGTGGTCAAAACCGTTGTGGTTGATCCCATTTTGGGGGGGCTTTTCGGTGCACCACCCATTTTTGAACCTATTTTAGTGGTTGGATTGGGATGTTCACTGGGGGTACGATTTGGAGTTTGACCCATGGCCACATTTCCGCATGAACTGCTCGACTCTGCAGCCCCCCGAGCTGAACGGGGAGGAGCTGAAACCCAATTCCAGTACCACTCTTTGCAAAGGAAAATGGGGACGGTTTCCCTAGTCTTCGACAGGGAGGACGGGGTAGACAAACAAAGGTAGTTACTAGGTCCTCCAGTAGAGAGGTTAGAATAAGGGTACCCCTTTTTTTCTGGACGTCTATTTCAGTAGGGAACCCTCCCCCAGAAAAGAAACGGTAAAAGGGCACCTAGCTGGGGGACCTAGGTTATGTCCAAGCACAAAGCAAAACACATGCAACTTCCCAATGGAGGTCTCCAAGGGTATACGGTATCCTCCTTTGAATCCACATGGCCGTCAAAGGACCCGACATGTCCAGCTTGTGAAGCACCTTACTCTGATCTTGGCCCAAAGCATTCTTGCCCAAAGAGCCCAGAAATCAAGGGTTGACCTTTTGGCGCCACCAAAAATGGACCAACGTTGGAAAACCCAAAGGTTGAAGGTCGATTCGCTTTGGGCAACCGAGCAAAAGATGATATGCTATAGCCAGTCAACATGAATGTAGACAGCCCCGGAAGCCCGAAAGCCCCGAATCCAAGGTTCCAGAGTTTTACCCTCAAGGTCGTACCCCCAAACATTGCGCTCTTTTCACATGGCTAAATGGGCTTGGGAACATTTGAAGAGATGTAGGACTTCCATTTAGTTAAGACCCCAGGCAAAGATGAACATACTTCCAGTAGTGTTAAATTCCGCTTAAAAGCGACAAAGGGAAATAACACGTTTTGCTTTCAGCAAATGGAAGCGAAATAACCGCGCAGATTCTGCACATGCTTCAAGATGTTCAAGGCCAAGGGTCTTCCCACCTCATCATCTCCTCTTGATCCATGGGGACCTCGTCGAGGTTGATTCGATGCCCCTGGCGACCGCTGAAGGCTAACCCCTAACCCCGGGAAGCAAGGCCACAAGCGGGGGCACAAGGGAAGGTGGGGGGGGGGTAAACCACGTGTTTCCATGATTGTCAGTCTTCCCCATATTGAAAATGGGTTGCCATAAACGGAATTCGAGGAGTCACCCCCCGCCCCCACAATTCGATGTTTCCAGGGGTGGGAATACAGTAGATGCAACCGCTGCTATAGCTGGGGTATCCGGTTCACTCACAACCATGCTACAACTCGGTACGACGAAGCAAATCCCAGATCTTTCCATGTCTAACTGGGTGCCCCGCTGTCCCTCATGAAACTTCAGCAGGAATGTGTGGCTGGGCTTCATTCAGATAGATCGCTTCCGGAAGGGAAGCGGCACAACTACCATAACCATGGTCATAAGAAATACTCTTGAAGCCAACAAGGCATCCCACTGACCGTGGAAGAGAAAGGCCACTCTGTTTGAGCTTGCCATTTCTGACGGGGACATGACAACAAGGGGAAAATCTGAAATCCGCTGAACAACTGGGACACCTAAAAAAACAGTGTCTCCATCGACAACATGGCCACACGTGGGCCTGCCAAAGGGTCCAGAGATAGGCCTGAGTTGGTGTCTTTCTTCGGAGGTGCCCATCTTGAGGTTGTGGTTTACAAGGGTTCCTCAACTGATACATCCCAAAACCACCCACGTTCCAAGGGGCTCCTTCTGGTCTGAGCCAAGTGCATTCTGTACGAGACGCAGAAAGGGCAACCAACAAACCAGGCCCTTACAGACCTCCGGTTAGCTCCTTGGCTCCTTGGTAAGCACATTTGGGCACCCCAGCCCTATGGCTCCTTGTTTCAAAGCAAATTTGGCTACCCCCCAGCCCTATGGCTCCCTACCAAACCGCACAGCCCGCCCGCAGCCCGGCCTGCAGGTCGCCAAGGCGACGGAAAACGCCGCTGGACTCTGTGCCGAAGACCTTGCGGTTGTGGAAGGAAGCGATGCCGATTGACCAACTCGACTTCCATTTGGGTGTGGGTCAAAATGAAACCACCAGCGGACCGCAGGTTTTAGATGGTTTTAGTCCTTGTTTCCTTTTCCAGGGATCTCCGTTTTGACTCAGTTGCCCCTTAGGAGCCTGGAACTAAAAGGTGATCACCTTTTCGGGTCACTACACGAGGACCATGGGAAAACCAAAAGGTCAAAAGGTCGATTCGCTTTGAACAACTGAGTTGACTTCCATTTCGTTAAGACTCCTGGAGCGAAATAACAAATTTTGTCCGGTAGTGATAAATTCACTTTGAAACCAACAGGGGAAAAATGATGAATATTCTTAAGCAAACGGAAGTTGAGCTTGCCCTTGAGCTTGCCTTAGCCTGGCCCTTGCCTGGGTTACCCTCTAAGTAAAACCCGTCCAACAAAATAGGGGGGTGGGAGTGGGAGTGCCTGCAGAAGTGGCCTGAACCCCCAACTCAAATGCCCCCTATTAATCAACCAGGAGCTTATTCATTTGGGGTTCCCATTGCAAGTCAAATGGCGAGGTCAACTCAATGCTGCGGGCCCTGTGTTGGTGTACAAACTTACGGTGGAGGCTCCTGCTTGTCATCTAGGGTGCCACAATTTGTCTTGTGCAAGTGCGTTTCTTTCGGATGCCACATGCATATCCGACTACCCCCCCTGAATGTTTTTGTGGTGGGAGGTTTCTTCAGCATGGTCAAACGGGCCAAGCAGTGGTTCAACGGTTGAGTTGGTTCCCTTGCAATAGTTCCTTGGAACCCACGGCTGTTTGGTCAAACAAGGTCTTTCCGACTTGCTTCTCCCTCTCATGGAGTGGAACATCATATGTTCGGAATTTGTTGGTTTGGCTCGAACAACTCCTGCACCATTTGGCATGCATCGCAAGTAAATGAGACAAACCGATCTACCAACTGGTGCAAAGTGGAGATTGTCCACCAGTAGGTCTACCCGAAATGACACTGCTCTGGAGACCCGCCCCCGTGTCTCACTTCCTGATGGGATTGGCCCCAAAAAGCATTTTTTGTTAACCACGAAAATGGTCCAAACCCAAAAAGTTCAAAGTCCGAAACAGAACTCGGGCTTTCATTTGGCTAGGGCCCCAGCCAACAAAAGAAAGGAATATATATATATATATATAGATATATATATAAAACATTTTCAGGCCAATCGGTGCACCTGAAGAATAGGTTCACCCTTCGATCCCCTTGGGGCTGTGAATGTCAATTCAATTCTGCGAGATCTTTGAAATCCCCTCCTGTTAAACCTCCTGCTTGCTTTAAACTCCACACTTCGAATTTTGGGGGGCCCTTGCAAGCAGACAGAATCAGCCGCAGCAGCACCAGCAGCTCATTTTCCTCGCCGTGGACTGGTCTGGAACTCAGCTGGGCGGTGGCTCTGGGCCCTCAACTGGATCATACACATGGTCCTCTTCTTCGCTTTCTTCCAAGATGTGTCCGTTCCCGCTTTCTTCGCGGTTCTGGTTTTCTTGGCTCTCCTCAATCACAAGATCTTCTTTGACCTCATCGCTTGCCCTCTGGGAACCCTTTTTGGAGCGCTTCTTGGGCCGGGGTTCAACTGCATCAGGGAGCTCTTGCTCAGTGAGCTGGGCCACCATCGCAGCCTGAAATAGTTTGTAGCAACCCATTCAAAGCAACATAGTTTAGATTATGTTTGCAGTCTAGCAACGGCCAACGCCTTGGCATGGGCAAGTGTTTGCCCATCGACCACTGCTGCGTGAGCAGCTTCCTGGCAGCTGTGCAACTAAGCATTGGTCCGACGGTGTTGCTGGGAAGACACTGGGCTGCGGGCAATTACCTCCCGCAGCTTCTCCTTGTCCCCGCAATTTTTGCCTCCCACCTCAAAAGGAAACTGAGCACTACCGTACGCCCAAGTCAAGGTCAGCCAGCTTTTGTTTTCAATCGAGGCGCCCTCAACGCCTCCTTGTTGTCCACTTTGAAAGCCCATTGGTTCGCATGCTTGTAATAGTAAACATTGGAAATCTTCTTCGCCTCCTTAGATGAAGTGGTAGCGCTCTCCTCCGGCTCTGCCCCTGCCGTCAAACATGCGTGTCGCAACCAAATCAATCCCAAACAAACCGAGCCTGCTGGCCTTTTGCGAGGACTTCCAGTCTTTTTTCCCTTAGCCTTAGCTTTTGCCTTGGGCTTTGCTTCTTTGGGCTTCTCCTCGGTGCCTTCCTCATCACCAACTTTGGAGCCCTTTGGGGAGCGTGAACTCCCACTAACAACACCCGTCGACTTAGGTGCTCGGCCGCGACCACGACCGCGACCACGACCTGAAGGCTTCCGGGGAGTTGCTGACTTTGGCTTTGACTTTGCTTTGCTGGCCGGGGATCCCTTTGTCTTTGGGCGCGGCTTCTTTGTTGCCGCCTATTTGACTGCAAGGGAAACTAAGACAAAACGGACACGCAACAAGGCCTGTGGGGTGTTGTTCTTGGTGCTCCCCTCTTCCTCGCTCTCAGAGAGCGAAGTGACCGGTTGAAGAATGGGCATGAGCTCAATCACGTGGCGTTCAACCACGTCGCCAAAATGCTGCGCAGGCAAGTTCAAGGCTCTTGCAATTTCAAGCAAGCTCACCATTCGTTGCGCAAGGTCAAACCATGTCAAGGCCAAGGTCATATCTGTTCACACCGCTCTTTTACGCAAAGCGAAGATCTGGTATGAAGCTCCAAAAGGTGATTGTTATTTCAACCATAAAACCCAGCAGTCCGGAGACTGCAAGCAAAACCCACGGGCTCTCTTCAGCCCGAGCATGTGCAGGCGTCAGGTGTTCCCAGGAGTGGTCAGCTTGTACCACGTGTGAGGCGCCAGGGTCACATTGCATGTCAACCACAGCTTCGGCTTGACAGGGATGATTTTCGGAGGCACGGACGACTCCTTTAAGACCTGAGATGCTGAGTTTCAATTGAGCCTAATCCCCAACGAAGTTCACAAACTTGTCACAAACAACCGATCACCCATTTCAAGATGGAAGGGGGGGGGAGGAAGTGAGCAGAACTGGTGTTTTGCCTCGCAAGAATTCACCTGCCCCCCCCCAGTAGATTTTTAAACTCCAGTCCAATCAACAGCTGGCTTGGCCAAGTGGCCTCCCAGACCACGGTTGCCCTCTTGTTGCGGCAAACTTTGTGGTAAGCGTTCTTGAACACAGCTCCGGCAACTTGGTTTTTCAAGCACATCATATCCTGGTTGTCGATGGGGTTCGGCTTGAAGCAATTGGTCTTAGCTCCAGCCTTCTCTCCAATGTTGTAGCGATACGGCGCAGGCACCGGCTCAGCACCATCAACGGCCTGGGCCCCGCGAACGTGTGGGGAAAGGGCAGAGTTCGAACTGGCAGGAATGCGTTGTGACCCTAGTACTAAGTTGTGGAAAGATTGCCAATCATTCAAGAAACTGGTCTCATTTTTTGGGTGAACTGGTGATCGATGATCTGCAAGTCCACAAGCCCGCGTTCGCTTGTCATTTGGTGCACCACGGAGCACAGGGGCAAAAGCTCCTGGTTGACAGATACCAATGTTTTGTCGTCCAGGATCCGCCAGGGGATGCTCCGCTTGTCTGCCTCGCTAGATCCATCACCTGCAGGGAAAACTAGAGGGAAGGCACTTTGGGGTGCGAAAGCACTTCACCCAGTTCAGGGCCAACAAATGTTGAAGTAGCAAGGGATTGAATGTTCCTTTGTCGGTTCCAGGGGTATCAACAGAGGCACCGAAGTTTGGCTTCTGCTTCTGAATGTCAACAGTGTTACACACAAGAGCAGTTTGGTTTCCCTGCCTGTCACAACTCGTTCCTCAAAATCGCCGGTGTTGAAGCCAAGAAGTGAGCAGGGGCCGCACTGCAGGGCGGAGCCAGTCTCATTGCCAATCCAGATGGACAAGTCATCAGTCACTGCAACAGAGGGCCTGGCTGCCTTTCCCGGCACCAGCGCCAGCCTTAGAAGCAACCAACATGCCAGCCTTGCTTGCAGCAGTTTGAGGCAGGGACATCAGTTTCATTTCCGGCCCCAAGACAAATAATTTGACAACTACATGTTGCCTTGAAGAATGGTTACTGTTACTCAAACAAAGGCTACACGGCCCACAACCTACCACCAAAGTTGTTACTGTTGACAATCCAAAGTGCTTCGTTGCCAAGAAGTCGTGAGACTGGACGCCCTCAAGGTCAATCGAGCGAGTAGGGTCCAAGGGCTCAGCCCCTCCGTCAATGGTGAAATCAGGGGAACCGATTGCCCGTGTTGGCAAAGAGTCTGGCTTGGATGCTGATGCAGGCCTCGGGGCTGTCTGAGGGAACTTTTCCAGGAATTCCTTCTGCATCTTGTGAATGGTTTCGTACTCCGGGGTGTGCGCCGGGAATCTCTTCAGCACAGACTCGGGCCACACGATGCAGTTGTTGCTGTCAACCGCCAGCACCTTGAGGCCCAGAGGTCCGCTCGAGCTCTCATCATCTGCTGGGCGGGTCTTCGCCCCAGACTCTTGGCTTTCATCCCAGCATTCATAGATCATAGAGGAAAGGGCATCATGAACTTTGGCGTGGCAATCAGACCGCACAAAGGCCATGTAGCACAAGTGCGGCAGAGTCTTGTCAAAGATGCAGCTCAGCGCCGCTCTCCCGAACTCACAATGCCTGCCGCAACAAAAGTCGGCATGTGAGGGTCTAAATTTGCAAGTCAAATCAACGGTCAAAGTAAAATCATTACCACTGGCGACCTACTTGGTTCTTTTTGACAACAGTGTTGGACACCAGGGCCTATTTGGCAGCACGTCTACAAACAGCAACTTGTCAGCATCGCTCAGCTCGACGCCGTCACTGTAGGACTTCAAAATGCCCACATGTGCAGCAACTCCTTTCCTGGCCGGTGGCTCAGGTGGCTGACTGTGACTGCGGAGGCGAACTGTGGAGTGGCGGGGCGTCCGAGAATCCGGGCTGCTAGCAAGCTATTACTCAACTGCTTTCCCCTTTGAAGTGTCATGTTGAGGGTTGTGTTTTCTAGTTGGAGGTGGGAAAAAACTGGGTTAGGCAGGGTTGTAGGAGAGTGTTTGTTATTTGGGCTGGTCCCCAAAACATCATCATCAAGCGATTGAAACGACTAACGCCGCCAGGGTACTGTTCAGTGCGAAGCCCTGCAGACAGCGAGCCATCCTCCACGTCATACCCCAACATCGCACTTGTCTTGATCAAGGGAAGAGGGCCTATTGTGGACTGGCGGCAAGCCTCACAATCCGCGAACCCGTTGGATTTGTAGATGGTGCTAGTAACTGCTAAGCAAGCCTGCGCCAGTCTCCTAGAATCTGTTTTGGCACTCTCTGGCTTTGTGAATCTCAGCAGCACGGGGGTGGACACATCCAGCTTGGCGTTCAAGAGGGCGTCCTCCAAAGCCCGCTTGTGTTTGATGACGGCCGCAGTTGTAGTGGAGCTTTGCAGCTGTGGCAACTGGCAATGCATCAAGCTATCAGAGGAAAGGTTGACGATGTTGGCCCCTGTTTGGATGCACTGGTTCAGGTAGGTGGAGTTGGCAGGCCACAAGGTGCAGTCAAGGCCAACAATCACATACCTCACACCAAGCTAGAAAAACCGGCGCAGTCAGCAACAAACACAAAACGCAGGTGGCTGACAATTTAAAGAAAAGATGTTTCTGATACCTGGAGTAGATTTCACTAGACAAGCTACTTTCGCCCAGCTGACCCTTGGTACTGTGCAGCAAACCTGGTGAACTCGTTCAGGGAGCCAAGCATGCTGTCTTCAACCGGTATGAGGCGACACTTCTCCTCCATGAACTGTTTCACCCACTCGTTGCCCCTCCTGTCCGCAAGCGCATGTTGTTTTTTGACCCCCTGTAAAGGTTTAATGATGGAGACCTTCGCACTCTATCGGGTTAAGACACTCAACTTCAGTCCTTTGGCGCTCCCGGAGGAATTTAGCATCCTTAGCAGCCTCCATTGCCTCCTTGTCTTTCGTCATCATGAGCCGCTGCACCACCAGTTGCACGTCGTGGGTGAGCTGCGACTCAATCTGTTTGAAGGTTGCCTGCAAAACAGCTTTGGCCAAATCATCCTCTTTTTTCTCCTCCTCGGCCAGCTGCAAGTTGTCGAACTTGCTCTGGAATTTCCTTGGGTGAGGGATGGGTGCAGTATGGAAACCCCAGGGATAAAGTGACAGTTTGTTTATGGGTACAGTATGTAGATTTGAACTTCCCTGTTCATGAATCAGAACTGGTCAGAAAATTGTGTTGATGAATTCGGAATACTAGGCACCTCAAAGCAGCAATGCTGTTGATGTCACCAGGAGGGACCGTGTTCATGACTGCGCAATTCAAATCTGCGTCCATGTGTTGGTCGCAAAAGCTGGCATCCATTTCCAACTCGATGGAGGCCCACTCTTTCTCGGGGCATCTGGCCTGCATGGTCTTCTTGAAGAACAGGTAGGCCCCGCACACCTGGTGCTTGTACACAGCATCCTTGAAGTTGAGAGCCTTCCGCAAATTCTCAGGTGTCTTCGCGAAGTCGTTCTTCACGCGGTCGAGGAAGAGCGCGACCTGATCAGCAGTGGCAGGCAGCTTGGGGGGCTCAGCCCAGGGAAACTGTTGTTGGACGAATTGAGAAGCCTGTTGCTAGCACTGACAAAGGAGTTCCATTTTTGACAAAAGCAAAACTGGTGACAAATGCAAATAATAACTAGAAGGGGCCGAGTTGCCATGACAAAAGGAAAACTGGTGACAAAGGGAAACTGATAACTACAAGGGGCCAAGTTGCCAAAACATCTTTGTCGGTTGCCCCGTTAGTCAAGTGGGAGGCCCACGCTTCGGCTCCACCAAATGCAGAGCTCCATCCCTTGCTGAAGCACCCTTTGGCCAGCACATCATGGTAGATGAAGTGCCGCATGCCAAACTGTCGAACTGTGTCCTCCAACGCCTGCCGAATGTGAGGCAATACGCAGCTCTGCAGCTGGCCAACAGCTTTGGCCTCGGTCCTCCCTATGGAGAATGCTCGGCACACCGCCGTGTCGTTGTCCCAATCCTGGATATGATTGATGGGGCCCTTGCCTTTTTTGCGGGTATTCAAAAATAGGTGGCGTTGAAAACAGAAAAGCGGTGCTAGGAGATCAATGATCCTCAAAGTGTGCTTCAGGGGACGTCGTCTCGTAGTTCTGGATGACCCTGATCTGCCGCAACAGGTTGAACGCGTTGGGCGCCTTCCTTGTGGATGTGGATTGCAAAGTGATTCCTTACCAAGGGGTTGGGTAAGAAACCAAAGTCATAACGAAGGATAAGATACACCCTCAAGCAAAAATAAACAACTACTGTTTGAATGGTAGAGCTTAGCTTCCTCGGTTGGCAAGCACCCTCTCCTTCGGGTTGGTGAAGGCAGGCTCTGGCGTGTTTTGGACCCCTTTGATGACCATTTCCAGACACTTTGTATCTGGGGCAAAACCAAATTTGGCAACCTGTCCTTCACAACACGCGGCAGGTTTTCCAGGCAGCCTACCTCCTTGATGCCCTGAACCACCGTAAGCATGGCAAGGCAGCGCCTCCAGCCCTTGACGAAACCGACATGGAAGGGTGGCACCAGCGAGCCTCAGAATGTTCCACGAACGTCGGGTTTTGGCAAGGAGGGGTTGGTATACTTCACAAAAAAGACACCTTGGACAGGTTTGAAATTAGTTGGCTTCCCAAATGAAATGAAGGGCTTATTAGTGAAACTACCAGTGCTATTTCGGCTGAAGAGCTGCCCCCATATAGAGGGCCCAGCGGCTCATAGGCTTGCTCCAAGTACTCGGGTGGCACAAACGCCACGGCGATCTTTTCCACGCCGGGGAGGTCTGCATTTGTGCGAAACCTTGGGTACTTTGATTGGGCACTGTGACCACTGTGCTCAGGAAACGAGAAGGAACGGAAAGCTCACAAACAGTGAACTCAAAATAAAACCTGCTTCTAACCGAAGGCATGCAGCGACTCGACAAGAATCAACTCGCACAGGCAGATCAACTCTTCAGGTTCGCAGAAGCCTGCCAAACCAAAATCATTCCGCCAACTCAACTGCCATGGCCGGAGGCTGACTGCTCCAGCAGTATCCAGCGAAGTACAGTAGCTCTTCCTTACACGCAAGATTTGTTTTTTGGACCAAGCCACAAATGGTTTTGTTGCCAAACTGAGGATTCGGCGACACCTCTGCTGGAAAGCTTGTGTCAATCCACCGGGCAAAGGCCAGTTTCTGTTCCTAGCGGGTTGTGAAACAAAGGGCTCGGCGCTTCCAAGCAATACACTTGCAACCTGGAACCAGCACCGCAACCCAACGCTTGGTCCTTCGTGCTGTACACCTGGCTGAGGTATCTGTCAGCTCCACCTGCCGGGATGACTTTGTCCTTGAGCCTCAGGCGACAGGACAGATGCTGCCGACTGTCGCGCAAGGTTTTCTCAAACCAGGCGCAAGTGATAGGCAAGGGGCCAACTGGTGATTTGACCAACGTATTCTGGAGTAGACGATGTTGCATCCGTTTTCTGCTGTTTGGCCTTGCCACCAGAGTTTGCGCCGCCCTGGGCGCCTGCGCCGCCCCCCGACCGGCGTTTCCCCATCCTGAGCCAAATCGCCTGACAAAGTGAAGGCTTGCCTGACAAAGTGGTGTGTTTCCCTGAGCCATTCCTTTCAAAGTGGCTCCAAACACACGCATTTTCTCCCGAGCAAGCACCCTGGCTCGCAGGACAGGGGCTTTGCAAGCCGGCTGCTCGAGCTGCGTTGTGGCCTCAAAACCGGGCAGGGTTGATTGGTCACTGAAATCAGTTGGGACAGACAACCATGGGAGGTCTCACCAAAACTGGACTGCCTTGAATTAAGAAGGGCGCCCTTTTTGGAGCACACAGCTATCAGAAGCAAAAGTAAAAGGACGCCTTTCCTTGTTTGCTTTTTGAACGGGTCAAATGAATGGTTGATGCTAAATAAAGGAACCCCTAGCCAACAAAGAGAAGTGCCGCTGGATATCCTAGTCAATCGAGTATGGGCTTATTGTTTTTGATGTACCCCTGAAAACGGGTGGTTTCGTTGCTCGTTTCCAAACCAACAGTGGGAAGGAGGGAACGTTAACAAACAAACAAGCCCATCGTATCCTGCCAGCCCCTTGCAAAGGCGCCGCTTGCGTTTTCAATTTTGTTTAAGCAACAAAAGGGTTCTCAAGGGTTTGGCTGGAAACACATGTGAGTTTCCGACGGATTTGGACGTTTCCAGTCCACTAAGCTGTTTTCCGACGGATCCAACCTAGGATTCATCAGGCAGAAACGTGTGCCGCCAGAAACAACCATCCAAGTTTGAATTTGGGAGTCATCACAGCACCACCCTTCAACATTGTAGAATTCATCACAAAAGGGGGAAATCAAACACTTCCTCAAGTTCCGACGAAACCTACCTCGCTTTCATCAGAAAAGAAAGGCCATGCAATGAGCACCTTATCCCAAAGAGGCCCACTCGAAGTCTTGACTGTTTCCAAGAAGGTGTTCCCGACGAAAGCTACCTAGCTTTCATCACACAAGAGGCCCATTCCCTGCACTCTGGCCCAACCCTTTTTCCGATGTAAAAGGCAAATCTGGAGAGCCCAATTCCGATGATTTTAAACCAAAGGCTGTGCACTGGACACCAAGAAACCACGGCTAGAGCCTCGCTTTGGCCTTTGGCCTGCCACGTGACTTTTGCCACACTCGTATGTCTTGCCGAGGGTGTGACTCTGCACCGCCAACAGCAGCCGAAGCTTTGTCAAGGGCTTCAGCCCAGGGAACCCCCCACTTCCACGCAGAGGCAGCAATCTCAAAGACCATCTGCCGTTTGGCGCGGGCAGTGTAGTCAGCAATGTACTTCTTATCCCCAGGCCCGCTGCTCAACCTGGGAAAAAAGCACATTGTAGCCCGAGAGTAGCCAAAGGGAAGCCCAAAAAACCCTTCAAACCCAGCGGTGTCTTCAGGGTGCTTGTGAAACACTTGGAAGTTAAGCTCAATCCAGAGAGGTCCAAAGATCCTTCAAGTCCATCAAGTCCAACAGTTTTGAATGTCCAGCTCAAAGCAGCCAAGCGAGGCCCAAAGACCCGTTTAGCCCAAACGCGCCTTAAGGGTGCTTATGACGCGCTTCGGTTTCAAGCGGGTTGCTCAATGAGGGTTGGGCCGTTTTTGGAACAGTTTGGTGAATACATTTCAGTGACAAGGAACTGCAGTCGGTTGGCAGGCACCTCCAAGTCAACACTGCGGGAGCCTGAAGGGGCACGCCGCTGCGGCTGTGTTGGCGGGCAGATGGCAAACCTCAGCCCGACCACTCAGTGAAGGTGTGGCAAATGTTCGAGGACTATTTGGTTTGGCTTTTTTTGAGATAAGTAGCGCTGAAACATCCAACAAGTTCGAATGGGGCAGCCTGCCCTCAATCCATTGCTCAAGATGGTCTGCAGCTTCTCCCAAGTTATACTCGGGAATCCGCATAGGGACCAAGTATTTCTTGACCATGTCCACAAAGGGCTTTGCCAGCGGTCGGTTCGGGCTTTCTCCTCACAGGGTTTTCCAGGGCATGCTATGAAAGAAGACTTACTGTTGGACAATGAGTTTTCCCTCTGTCCTGCAGGAACCCCTTGTGGAAGCAGCTGGTTTGAGACGCAGTTTGGATAGTGCAGGAAAGTTCCATTGTACTCGGGGTCGGCCATGTACTGCTTCGTCCTTGGGGGAAGGGCACTTGGGGAAAGTACGCAAAACTTCAGAAGGCTTGCCCCCAACCACCGAGAATAGAATTATTCAGAGGCTCCTCAAAATCACATCATGTGGATGTTCAGGGGCTTTCTGCCAGAAGTCGCAGTCGATTTCTCCAGGCTGCAGTCCTTGGTAGTGCGCAGAGGCAAAGGGTGTTGGGTTACGGTCTTTTGGCAACCTATTGTTCGATTGTCAAGTTAGGCAAGAATCCTGAATCCTCGCGGCGGATGAGCTCAATCCAATGGGGAGCGCCTGGCCCTCCAACCCCTTTCAAGTAAACTGGCACAGCCGCGCTGTAAAACCCACGCCTTGGTTCCAAATTAACTTGGAAAGAAATTCAAGTGAGGGCTGATGCAGAGAATGCCCTGCCACAGAAATCACCTGGAAAAGTGGTTCCACTTACAGCTAAGAAGCCAGTCCCGAACCCTGTTGAGCTCGAAGGCACACCGGAAGGGTTCATGAGGAAATTCACTTTGAGATAGGAACTCGTTGATCAGAGGCACAAAATCTTCTGGGCGCTGCGCTACTGGCCGGCCCTGCATCCAAGAAGCCAAACGGCCAAAAACCTGATCAATATCTTCATGGCTGTGACCTGTTCTCAACGTGGCGAGCCGAGCGCTAGCCACGATACCTGAGGGAAACCAAGCAGTGACAGGCACTAGGACTAGGAGGGTTACCAGCAACTAATCCAAAGAGTTACTCCCACCTCTGGAAACGAGTGCTGAAAGTCCACGGACGATAGTGTTGTTCTTGACTTCGCGACAACAGTTGTCGCTTTGCACATGTAAATGGACATCTTGAAGATTAAGACGATACTTTTTCTGGACCAGGGTCAATGCGATGGCGATGAACTCGAAGTGGAAATTGCTATCTTTGGCGGCATCGGCGCGTGCAACTGCAAAGAAAACACCAGCTCCATGTAGTTTGCAAGCTACAATGTGTGCCCTTGGGCGGGCGAAGTTGGAGAACTGTTTTCCACACATCACAGGTGATCGCGGGTAGGCAAACTTTGCTTGGTCCATTCCGTCACAGATCAGGGATAAGTGGTGGCAATGACCCGATGTTGCGTTGAGGCGGCTTATCCCCCTGAGATTCCAATATTGAATTCTGTCCAGATATTGCAACCTCAAATGTTGATCATACCGGTGGGTCTGTTCTTTTCTTGCCGTCATGTTGCGGCTGAAGCTGCGGATGAGAAGGCGGTGTCGTTGACAAACTGCACACTCTGCATGCTGGCGCTTGGTCCGGAACTGCAAGTGCCCGTACTCCTTAATCCAAACCTAAGATGGCATGGCCAGAGCGTTTCAACTGGTCAGTCAGCCAGAAACATGTTTAGTGCACTGTGCCCTGATTCTCAGTATAGTACACTGTTTCAGCGGTCTTAACCTGTGTCCCCTGCAAGATCAAGCAAAAAATGCTAGCAATAGGCGGGCGAGGGACTCGATAAAAGGTTGCAAATGAGGCAACCGGCTTGCTTCTGGAGGATAATGCCAACATCTGCTCATAGTAATCCTTCATTCGTCCCGGGGGGAGGTGACGAACTTCTTTCTTCCGATCACGCATCACTCTGATGCGTTTTTTGAACTCCCTGGGCCCCTTAAGTTTCTGCTTTGGCTTTGTGGTTACATTGATGTTGGCGCTGTAGGCATCCCCGCTTTTGTTGGCCAACTCCCTCAGGGAAATGTCCATGGAGTGGTCCCTGATGTCCGGCAATGTTTCAGCCACAGACTCATAAATTCCTTCTAGAAAGCTGATGCATTCGCTTGTAGACTCTGGCGTTGTTGCTTCTGTCCTTTTGATGTATCGCATGTCAATCGGGGGGCCAGTTGCCCCAGCATCTACAGCTTCCCGGATCCGGTTGTAGCGACCAGTTCCTTTCACTGAAAGATCCCTTACAGAGTCATGAGGGGGTGCCCAGGACCAAACAGTAAGTAACAATTTTTGCTGTATGCTGCCAGTGATCCGATTCCCAGCAGCTTTTTCCAAGCTGACCTACACACAGGCACCTTGCAGATGCTGTGTCGTATGTGCCGAGGCCCACTTGGCGCTGGCACAGATGCGGAGGCCTGCTTCAGCTGGGCCTCTGGGTACTTCAGGTGTTCGAATACCTTGGTTCAGCAGCGTGCGGGTCTTCAACAGCTGGCCAGCAAACTTCCCACAGCAAATCATACAGCTAAGTATTCCAAAGCGCTAGTTGGTCTTGGTCCAATTTGTGCAGACCCTGGAAACTTTCCCGGTACTTCTCAACCTCAAGCTTCGGCTTGGCCGACTTGAACTTGAGGAAGCAAGCATCTTTTTTCCCTTTGGATTTGGAGCTACAATGACATGATTGTTTGAACATCATGTCTAAGGTTTGTCTCTTTTGTTTTGCTGCAGCTCTCCTCATCTGGAACGGTAGAGCAGCGCTTGTCTGGGGTAGGGGCTGCTCCTCATCAGAAGACAGATGAGTCACGGCTGCAAGCGGCATGGCTTCCAGGTGTCGGGGTTGCTGACAGCAAGATCTATGCGAGTGGTTGTTTGTCAGTACCCTTAGCAGCTCCAGTCCTCTTTCCTATTTTTCTTTGCAGGATTGTGAATGTCCAACCAGCTTTTGGAACCACTGCCGCTGCGGTAAAAGGCCGGGCTGTCTAGTAGGCAAGGCCAGGCATTCCAACAATCCCAACCAGCAAATCGAGGGCCCGACTAGGCGGGAGGGTCACCATCTCCAAGTGATCACCTTCCGGCCACACGGCGCAGGCAAGAAGGAAAGCCAGACAACTGCTAATTCGGCCTTTGCAGAAATCCTTGAATTATGTGCTACTTTCGTTGCCCGAAGCCTCCAAACAAGGTTTTTGACATCCTGCTTTCAATTTCTCCAACAAGCTATTTTCAATGTTCTGTACCAACCGGCAGGTTACTTCGAAACAACCAACAGGCTCAGGCTGCGCGCTGAACAAGCAAGCTAACTACAGTGCCACGGTTCAGGAGCTGGCCGGCAGCCGTGCGAGTAGCTGGAGGCTTGCTTGGGCTTGGGCGGGCACCACAATGTTGCCACAGCAGTGGACGCGCTCATCCCAATCTTCAGATTTCTCATGAAGCAGCCAGTCGGAAATGGGCATGGTGTTCAACGGGTTCCATGAAGCTGGCATCAGCGAACCCAGAGGTCGAAGCTCCAGGTCCTAGCAACCCAACTCTGAAACTGTAGTTTCCAAACACCAAGCCGCCTTGAAGAAAGAATGCCCGGGCTTAATCGCGAAGAAGAACACCCTCTTCCGGCAGGCCTGGCATTCAAGAAACCAAACATGGACTGACACACGTCATTAGAATATAGCCGGGCGGACGGCTAAGCCAACTTGTCGAAGAGATACCACGGCCCAGCGCAGTTCAAATCCGCGGCGGGTAGACTCCTGGGCAGGTTGATTGTGTGGGAGGGGGAGATGTTGCTGGCGGGGTCCTGCACTAGGTACCACCAAAGCGGTCTCATGGGAGCATGCAAAAGCGCTGCCACGTTCTCCACGTACAAGAATTGCCTTGCGTCTTAGAATTGGAGCAATTGTTTGTTGCAAGCGACTTGTAAGATCCCTGCAACGATGGCAGAAGGTCTCCAATCCTGAAGAGGTGAGAGCATAGCGACGACCTTGCATCCTGGAGTCCGCGTTGCCCTCCAGCAGTTGAGACCCCCTGCGCAACAAAGCAGCACTGACAATGAACAGCGTATTGAGATTACATAACAGAATTCGGGACTTTTTTTCCATCCGCCAACCACTGGTTGCATTTGACGAGGGAGTGAGCATTAACGCAACAATTCGAATTTGTGCTCCGAATTCATGTCACACTCTAATCTGAGACCTTGCTATAGCAGTCAAGCACATGCGCATCCCGAGGTAACCAAAGGCGGCAGGGGATTGACTGCCCAGCATTCGCTTTCACTGATTCAGCGCCACTTGTTTGGCAAGTTGGTGTCCAAAGTGCGTGGTCCAAGAAAGGGAGGTCATGGGCAAGGCCAACGAAATCAATCTTGCTTGACCCGTCGGCCCTGAAGAAGCGAATGCGTGCCTTCAAACAAACAACCATCAGCTCCTCGCAAGACAGTGAACTGTAGCAAGAGCTTGTTCCAAAGACTGCCGAAGAGTCAATCTCAAAAAGCATGGTAATGAGTTCCTCCTTGCGTTTGCCAGCTGGGTTTGCGCCAAGCTCTTGGCATAAGCCAGCCAACACCTGCTTTTGAAAGCCAGAGAAAGACGGCAGCAAACTAGCTTTGCGCTTGGAAACTGTAGCTGGCGACATAGCATGGCAGTTGAAGGTGTCGCTAGTGCTTGCCATTGCTACTAAAAGCAGTTCTGACAGAGGACACTTCTTTGGGCCGAGAAAAAACCTTCCAAGCACGCAGGACAGCAATCACTAGTTGCAATGTCTTGAATGGAAAGCAGCAAGCGGCGCTACCCCGCCTGACAGGGGAATCCCCCTCCGACCCCCTTCGCCTGCAGGCTCTTGATGGTCGCTCCTTGCAGCGTGGTGACATCATCATGGAGGGGGCAGGCAGGGAGAAGTGAATCTTTCTGCCGTGCTCGCAGCACCCGTTGTGCAAAAGGGTTCTTCTCCACCTGGGAGGAAAACATGAACTCAAGTAACAAACGGTGCTCTTCCTGAGAGACGAGCCATCATGACAGGGTACAGAATCCTTGAGTGGCTCGGCCCACAGTAAACTACCAACGCTGCACCTTGAGGCTTGCACTCTGACAATCCCAGCTCCAGCCCACCAACTCCGGCAAAGAGCGCAATGGTGGGAATCTTGTTTTCCTGGCCACCAGGCTGAATGTTTCAGACTTGAAGGTGTGACACAAACTACCTGCCTTTTCGCGGGCGTTGGGGAACATCTTGTTGAAAGTCCGCTTGCAAACGCTGCCTGGTCTTGGGCATGTCCATCCTTGGGGCAATCCTGAGTTTGCTGCAGCATTGGTTTGGGCAGCTTCTGTTGACAGTGTTCTTCTGGGACCCCTACCACTGAACCACTCGCAGGTCTCTGCTCGCAGAAATTTGCCGGGAATGCCTTTCGGCCCCAGCGCCTTGCGGTAGGCCTCGCTGAACGCCACTTGATTTGCCAGGTCCTCAGGATTTATGTCGAAGCACAAGAGGGGTTTATGAGACACACTTGGCTGGGGAACAGGCCGAAATTCCACGGTTTGTGACGGCTGATTCAGTCACACGAGTAGAAGCTCCAAAGCACCCTTAGCAGCAGGGTAAGTTGCAAGCTCCAGCCATTGCCCCGGTTCAACGCTAATAAACCCTTGCTGAGACCCTTGCTGATGCAGCTCCAGGAAGCAAACGTCTTTCTTCCAAAGAAGATGCCAGATTTGACACCAGGTTTGGCCACAGACTTGCGCTTGTTCCGAGACACCTTGCATTGCACGCAGGCGATGTCAAGCCTACTATTGGACTGGGGCACTGGCCACGACAAGGTTGAGCTTCTTGCATTCCGGTACTTTGGCCTGGCGGGGCTGAAGGGGTTCAGACAAGAATCTTCCACTGAAAGGCATGCCTGCAGGGAGACCAAGCTAAACTTCTTCTGAAAAGTTGTTGCCCGCACGCGGCCCACATGGGGCAGCTTTTCCTGTCATGCTCGCGCTGGTATGTGTAGCAAGACCACTGCGACAATTTGCCTTGCTGAACTTCAGGAGGGTCGCTGTCTGGGAACACTTAGATTCGACCTGCGGTAAGCCCGAGGAACGAGTGTTGAGACCTTTGACTTGAAACTGACAGCCTGCCTTGGAGTTGTTCTGCACCACCTTCCCAGTACACTGTGTTTTGGTTTCCGGCCTCGGAAAAACAGCAGGGCTTGCTTACGATTGTGTCACCAAGGTCCAGGCTCGTCCTCGCTGTCAGTGACCTCCGTGATGGGCCGAAGAGGCATCGGGCTGGGCCTTGCAATGCCACCGAAATCCTGAAAAGGCTGAGGCCAGGCAGGTCAGCTTGTAAAGGGACGACGGTATGCCAACAACTTGTTCAGGGTGGCAGGCGGATGTGAGTTCATATTTTGCTCACAAGCCGTGAGAATCTCCACAGCATGGACCCCTCCATAGGCAAACGAATTATGGGAAAACAAGCTAATGAGGAGATTAGCATTTAATTGAATCAAAGTAGCAAGCATTCATGCGGCGAAGCTTCTTTGGGGGCGTTGTGCGCCCAAGTGTGGAAGCTGGCCTCTTAAAAGATACCGCTGTAGCAGGGAAGGAACCTTGTGCCAAGGCTGTTTCAGCTTCTGTGGGCACAAGCGACTCGCCAGAATCCGAAAGTTGGGGCTCGATTTCTTCCAAAGAAGTATCCGCTTCCAGCGTTAACACAAAGGCCGACTCACTGATTGAGTCAGCTTCGGTAGGAGCAGGGGAATCCTCAACTACGATCATTTGTTGCTCAGCTGTTGCAGCCGACTCCAGTGCCTGCACGGCTTCAAGTGTCTCGTGGGACTGAGTTTGATCAAACACCAACGTTTGGGATTCATACTCCTCAAACACCAATGTTTGAGACTGGTTTGCATCTGCTTGTTCTTCGGCAGGCTCTTCGCCCTGAGAGCTCAAAAGTTGCTCTTTCAGAATCAAGGTCTCCTTCAAGTCCCGGGTTGCCAGCAGCTTGGCCTGCGAGCGGAGCCCCAAATGTTGGAAACTAAATGACACCAACCCCCAACCTTGTCCCCAAGCTTCAGAGCAACGGCTGTTGCAACCTCGCAATAGAGGAACTGCACCTTCAGATCGTGAATCCCAATGAGCTCCTTTTCGCCTCAAGACAACTTCAAATTTTCAATGACAATGACATACCACTTTGCAGATCAGGTTCGGACGCGTTTTCAGGAACTCCAGCCTAAGTGCCAATAAAACATGAACAAAAACAAAAAAACAGCGTGAGGACCAAACGGGAACCTTCGGGACATCCACTCCCATGTCTGAAGCTTGTGCAGCCTCATCGCAGGTTCTCGCCGGGAGCCGCTACAGCTGCAGTGCGGCGCTGGCAGCAGCAGCCAACAGAACACCACCACAGCATCCCCCGGGCCCTATAACCAGCTCTTTGCCAAATCCCATTTTGGCTCAAACAATCTTTGCCGAAAAGGTGCACTGCTTCTTGTGGGCGCACCAGTTACAGCGAAAACGTTTTATATATATATGTCCAGTAGTGATGAACTCCTTTTTGAAAGCAACAAGGGAAAATACAAGACATTCATTTCAGCAACTGGAGGCAGGGAGTGCGGGTTTTTGGGGCCCACGTGCCAAGGAGAAGACGGGGGATCGCAAAAACCTCGCCCAGGCGCCGCGTTCCGCTGCCGGTTCGCCTCTGGGGAGATGTTCTTCGGTTTCGCTGAGAGGTGGTGGAAGCCTCGGGAAGAAAACGCCCAAGTTGCTTTAAGGGAAAGAAACCACCATGATTCGCCCAACTGTGGATGGACGCGAAATCCAAATCCTGCACCACACCAAGACACCATGCTTGAAACCAGAACGTTGGTTGGTATTTAGAGGGGATCATATCATTCCAGGGTTTCTGAGCGGTGCGAAATGGATTTCCACCCACGTGAGAATCATCTAGGTCCTCCAGTAGAGAGGTTAGAATAAAGAGGGTTTTCCGGTAGCCTACTTTAGGGGAACCCTCCCCGAAAAACAGGGAAAAAGGACACTACTGAGGGACCTACAAGGGGAAACCAACAGCCATAGGTGTCCTTTTGGGAAAATACATAACCCCTGGTAGTTGATTGAACCACCAGGTAAACCAGGACCCTCTATTTTACACTAAATCAACCAAGAAGGACACCTGTGCCAACAGCAATTTGGCATTTACCCTGGTCGTTGGTGGTTTAAAGGGACACCAAAGGGACAACCACCACCTCCGTGCGCGTTTTCGCCCAGTGGAAAAATGTAAAACAAAATATGTCCAGTAATGGAATTCATTATTTTTAAAACCAAAAAGAAAATCAAACATGTTCATTTCAGCCAATGGAAGAAACACGTGGCTTGAATAGTTTGAAGTGGGCTATGTTTTGTTGAGGCTCGCTACCCTGGCATGTCATGCGTAAAAACAGACATGGAAACCAAAAGGAGACCACCCGGTCTGTGAGGTTTCCCTATTCTGACACATACTGTACTTCGTGGTTTGGGGATACCCAAACCAATCGCAAGCGACCAGGTGACCAAGCCAAGAGCTTGAAGGGCCCAAGTACTTCAAGCCTCGGGATAACTGAGGTTTCCTGAATCCAAGGCTTCACTACCCGCAGCCCAGGCCCCAAACCTACCCAAGGGCTGGATATACAACCGCATATAGGTATGAAAGGAGTTCCCCTAGGCTTTTCAAAAGTCTTCCAATTCGTCAGCTTCCTGGGCTATGCATAGGATCCGGACACCACTAATCACCAGAAAACCCACCGCAATCTGACCTACAAGGAATAGGAATCGACTTGGGACAACTGCTGCAGAGAGAGAGAGAGAGTATGAGGCACATGCAGCCCATGCTGCCAAGCGTCGCTTGATCACAGGCATCTCCTGAACCCGCGCGGAAAGCAAAAGCAAGCCACTCACCAAGCGAAAGATTGTTAGCGGATACACCCGGTTGCGTCTCTTTCTGATCAAGGTCTAATTACCCTTTTTGGGGCTGCTTCGAAGCGAAACCCAAAAGGAACCAGAGCCACCCAGAAAGATTGCTAAAGCGGCGAAAGCATGCCGAACGAAAGCGACTTGCAACATCTACAAGAGGCGGGCGTTGAACGGGAATAAACTGGATGCATATTAAGTCACTTGACAATTAGAAAACGAGCTTGTATGGATCTGCACAAATGACTATTGCTCGAATGGAAGTCATGTTCATGGCCAAGCTCTTTTCAACCCCGAAAAACAGTGAAGGCGTCCCAATTTGCACAGAATTGTTTGGGGCTAACTTAGAGCTGGGCGAAGGACAGTCATTCCCAAGCAGGAAAAACGGACATGGGTGTCCTTTTTTGAGGGTATACCCTGGTTTGGTGGTTCTAAGGCAAAGGCAGAAGGACAACCACTTTGTGTGTTTTGCTTTCCGTCTTTATTTCTGTCAACTTTTCTTGCCGGGGGGGGGGGGGGGCAAAAGAGACACACCCACATTCCCGATAAAGGACTGCACAATTCTTTTCAAGGATTCTTCTTTCCCGAAAACACCTGAAACAAAAATAACAGAAAAAACATAGCCGCGAACCGGCTGGTTCAGCCAAATGAGTCTGTCTCAAAATGTGCGACTTCCAAAAAGCGGCTGACTTTCTCTAGGCGCCCCTTTGAACACGGGGCGCAAAAGCTGGCACATACACACACACACATAGACAAACCCACAAATAGACGCACAAACGCGCACAAACCTACAGAATTAAGCCGTAAATACACATGCTCCCCAATCTGCGCCTCTGAATCCTGCCTCCGGATTCTTTCAACTGACCTGTCTCAAAAACTACAGTTGGTGGTTTCTTCTCGTATTTGCCCGGGGACTCTCCATCCCCACCGGTGCCCGGCGCGGATTCTTCCAGTCTCTTGCTCACCACCCGAGTGGATTGGCCGAAAAAAGTACCCAAACTTGTTCCTTACCACTAAAATCTAGGTCCTCCAGTGGAGAGGTTAGAATAAGAGTACCCTTTTTCTGCAGTCTATGTTAGGGCAACCCCCCCAAAAAAAGTTGGTAAAAGGGCACCTAGCTGGGGGGGCCAGAAATGGTCCAAACCCCAAAAGTTTATAAAGTCCGCGTTCCGGCTCTTGCTCACCTCCCGAGTGGATTGGCCTAAAAAAACGTACCCAAACTGTATATATTTTGCCGCTAAAATGGTCCAAACCCCAAAAGTTTATAAAGTCCGCGTTCCGGCTCTTGCTCACCTCCCGAGTGGATTGGCCTAAAAAAACGTACCCAAACTGTATATATTTTGCCGCTAAAATGGTCCAAACCCCAACAAAAATGGTCCAAACCCCTATAAAGTCCGCGTTCCGGAACTCAGGAGCTGCGCTCGCTCCTCCGTGCGATCCATGTCCACCAGCTCCCTCTCCGCTTCGTGGACGTCCACGGCTCGGCGGCGGCTTTGCGGCGGCAGGTCGAAGAGAACCGGCCCCAGCGCTTCGCCCGGGGCACCCTCCTCCACCCAGTCCTCAGAAGTCGGGAGGGGGCCCAAGGTATGATCCTGGGGCCTGGGGTTACTACAAGGCGTCTGCAAATTTAGTAAATCTGTAGATCTCGAATATTCATTTGGCTATCCTATAGGCATTCAGATCGCCATTCTTGTCATGAATCCCCACCTAAATGACGTCCAAGGGTCAGCTGGTAAAACTTCACCCCTGTATTCCTCTAGAACAAAAGGCTTCGGTTCCCGCATCTTCCATCGGATCCAACTCCCCTTGACGGGTCCCGAACTCCAGGGAAAAGGGAAGAGTGGAATCCACACGCCACCCTGCCGCAAAAAACATGAGGCCAAATTACCCCAGTCCAACCAGCCAGGGGCACGAGCTTGGCATCTGAACTGGCCATGGCATGTTTCCAAGTGATGGGAACCTCGGATTCATCAACCCCAGTTTCTTTCTGGGTGTGTGTGTGTGTGTGTCCCTGGATTTAGTGGGGAATCATCACTTGATGGTGCACACCCTTTCCAACCCTTGGCACGGTTGCAAACAACTTGTTCTATTTTGCAGCCCCCTGCTAAAAATGGAAACAGAAAACATAAAAACCTAAAAACATGCCAACAACAGTGAAGACCCTGTTCATGCTGTGGATGGACGCATTTCTGCACCACCTAGGCAACCCTGGACGCGTGATTCCCCTGGAAATACCGACCAACCATGTTTGTTTCTCATGATATCAAAGCGGCGCGAAATAAAAATCGTCCTTCCACAGGACGGGTTCGACTTAGATCCGGTTCCAATTCGTGTAGAAAGCACCCCAGGGCTCCGTCCTTGTCCTCGGGCTTCTGATCCGCCTCCAGCTTCAGCACATCTTCGCCCGAAGGTCCGTCCTCCAACAGCTTGCGCTGCCGCGCCGTCATCCCGGGTCCTGCCACTGAGGAGTCGTCATGTTTTGGAGTTAATACGCCATTTTTTCTGGTTTGGTTTGCTGTAGTGGGAAGCCACAAGGGGAAGAAACAAACTGTTGGTAGTGTGGTTGGGAAACCGCAAGGAAACCACTTGTCTTTTTCTCTTCTTCTGCTTTTTTTTTTTGGGGGGGGGGTCCCCTACAAAAGATCAATTGTTCTACCCCTGAAAAACCATCAGACCCAAAGGATCAAAGGAATCGGAACCTCACATTAGGGGCTTCCTTTTCGTTTTAACTCAACCCCAAACAGGGCACCCACAAACAAACACACTGCATGACTACATCCAATTGGGGAAAGCACGCTAGGAAGTAGAATTACCTTCTTTGTCTTGTAGTTCTTGGCACATTGGCAATCATTGGCAAATCGGGAAGGCTCTACGTCGCGTACTCCGGCTGGAAGCCTGGCATGAGGTTTTGCCACTGGTAAGGCCTGCGAGCAGCTGGCTCTAAGTGTCCCGATCTTAGCAACCATCTCCCACGGAAACTTGACGGCCCCGTTTCGTGCACTGATGGTCCGTGGATGACAGAGGGCAGCTAAAAAATATGAAATGTTCCAAACGGATCCAAAAGGATGTGTCGTTGTTGGGATGTTTTTTCAACAGGTTTTGCCATTGGTTCCCATTGTCTCTCTTAAACATGTGCTGAACGTGACGACTCATTTTCCCAAGTCCGCTAGCCTACCCTCGGCCCGACTCTTGAACAGAAATCTGTTCCAATCTTGGTTGACGTTGGAAGGGCAGCAAAAAATCAAATTTTAGCAGTTAAGTGGGGATTTCCCACTAAACCACAATAAGTTAATAAGCAAAAATGTAAAATGTTTCCCAACAGTAAGAGGAGCACTATTGATTGATAAGCTCATCCTAGTATTAGCTGGGCATTCCTTCCAACAGTGTAACGTGATAAACGCCACGAATGAAAAACAACCGGTTGATTAATCCGATGTTCCCATTCAAGCATTACCCTCATTGTCAGGCCTGTGGACCCAGAATGAAAAAAGGGATCAATGAGAAAATGTGATGCTTGAATCGCCGAAAATACACTCAGGTAACGCTTTGTTGGCACCCTGCTTCCTGTAGACGGTACCAATGGGTAAATGGGCCCTACTTAACCACCAAACCACCAATCCAAGCCACCAATTGGAGGGAAGCTGGCATAAGGATGCTTCATGTAATATGTACAGAGTTTCCATGGTTTTCCACCAAACCACCAATCCAAACCAGCAATTGGAGGGAAGCGGCCACAAGGATCCCTGAGAAGAGAACAGTACAAAAGAAAAGAGGCCTACGTCGCTCTTGCAAGAACACACTCCTGGGATGGGCTGCAAGGTCTCGCGCATCCACTGAGGCAAAGAGAGAAACCTGGCAGGCGCTATTTTCCACAAACGAGATGGGATGACATGATGCACGCACCACGTCTCCTGAAAAAACAAAACAAAAACGATCGCATCCCCCACCAGAAAAAAGAAGAAGAAGAAGAAGAAACACCTTTGTTGGACCCCAAAACTTTGCTGCTGTTGACCCCTCTACAAAACGTTTAACTTTTTGTGGGTTCACTGGACAACCCCTGAATTTCCCAAAAGTGAAAGTCTAAAGATCCACCCCAATAGCATTAACGCAAAAGGCCATACTGAGGTTGCAGGTGGCCGAGGGTGTAGTTACTAGGGGGGAGGGTGCGTTTTCCCCATTTTATAGGCTTCACTGGAAAACTGAAGTACACACTCAGTTGCTCAAAGAAGCCAGAAATATAAGGTTGACCTTTTGGGGGCCATGACTAAATACCGACCAAACTAAACCAAAAGGTCAGATCCGGTCGATTCGCTTTGGGGTCCCCTGAGCATAAGATCTCGGGTCCCCTGCCTTTGGGGGGGGTGGGGGTGGGGGATGAAGGTGGGGGGGGGGGGGGGAAACCACGTGTTTCCATGGTTGTCAGTCTTCCCTCAGGGACCTAGAAACCTAGAAACAAAAGGTGATCACCTTTTGGGACCTTTAGAAAAAATCCACCAAACTAGGAAAACCAACAGGTTAACAGGTTGGGTTTGGGTAACTGAGTTTTTCTTTTCTTCCCCAAAGTGAAACTGGATTGCCATTTAAATTTTAGGAGTCACCCCCCTCCCCCACTTCCATGTTTCAGGGACCAGTTGGGGATCTCACGCCCAAACATCACCGAGAACATGCATAAACCCTTTGAAATAGCTGGTAAAGGTGGTGTTAAGCATTTTGCTTTGGCCAGCATGTATCCTTTTATCCAACGGCCCTGTTTCATGTCCAAGCCCTTCTTAAGCAATTCCAGAAAGCCTTGCAAGGCAGAACGGCGTCAGATGGAAGCCACGGATAAACTTCCTGGTGCTCAGGGAATGAGGGAATGACCCCTATAAACCATCCCTTGTGGCTTCCTTTCAGGGAATCACCGAACGCTTCATAGCCTCATTCCCTACCTATCGCACCAGCAAGTAAATGGGGACGCTCAAAAAAAAGCCCGGGTCGGCCTCTCCTCCACGGCCGCGCGCCGCTGCTCCTCGCGCCGCAGGCTTCTACTATGTTATGCCATGAACTTGGGGCATACTGTTTATATACAGACATAGGTTAATGCGACACACAGCAAATAGACATATACATTTATGTACATATGTAAATTTGTATATATATTATATATACATAGAATATGCATATATATATATGAGACAGCGTCAAAACTACTTGTCTGGGGTGTATTCATTCGGTGTTAGGACGTCCCGTAGCGTTTTACAGGTTTTGCTTAAAAAGGACGTCCCGTATCGTTTTGCCGGCCGTGGCTACGGGGGACACATCCTCTGCTCCCTTGCTTGCTACCAAACGGTTCTTTGCGGGGGTAGCGCCAACGTAACAGCAACGGCAAGCGGGCGTTCCGCGGTATCAAACCACACGGCGGCCAAAGAGCAATCCCTGCAAAGCAAATCACACCACGGGCCGCAGATGCTTTTTAGTCTCCCTCAGAGCTTGAGTTGAAGCTCGAGGAGGAGGAACATGCGCTTGACACGCTGCTTTTGCCTAGTTTTGCGCCTTCTCCATCAGCGCTCCCTTGCTTGCTGGGTCTGCCACGCTTTCTCTCACCGTTGTCCCCCTCAAGTCCTGCCTTTGTCCAGCGAGTGCGCCCCATGCTAAATCCCAGTCTCGTGGCAGTTTCAGGCGTGCCAGCAAACTCACGCACTGTTGCGTCAATGTAGTCCCTCACCCGCTTTCGCTTGCCTGCTGGAGCTGGGGTTGTTCGCTTCAAACCACGTGCAGCCGCTTGAGGACAAAGGACGAGGCTGCGTCCAAAGATGCTTGTCACGCCCCCACGGCGCCGCCGGCGCCGGAGCCGAGAGGCCGGCTTCGTCACGGTGGCGGTGCGCTTCACCTTCTTGCGGGCACTCTTCGCAATCACGTTGGCAATTGCGTTTCCGCCTTTCCGCGCTCTTCGGCTCAGCCTTTGGAGCCGAGGCAGCTCTCTCTATGCGAGCACGCTGCCCCTCCTGGGTCAAAGCTTCCCACTTCTCCTTCCACACGCACTGCTCAACCCATCAAAATTCTTCCTTTGTCAGCTCAGTACCGCTGCTTCCGGCTGCACGGCCGCGAGACTACCTGGAAATTCCTGGCATTGCAGTCCTTGCCCTCTCCAGCATTGCAGTTCTTTCCCAAGACACCCCCAAATGTGCGTCTCCTCGTAACTGCAGGGGTAGCGTTTGGGTGTCAAATGGGCCACCTACATTTAGCCTCTGGCCCATTGCGGGGGTATCGTCGGGGTATCGTTTTGGGGTATCGTTTTGGTGGCCGGTTTTTTTCTGGAAAGCGGCGCTGTCTGACAACTGTCTTACTTCCGCTCTAAGGAGCCTCAGAGAAGCGCTGGAGCGTGCGAAATGCAGTCCTGCAGCTTGCTTGCGGCCGAAGAAAGGTGAGCTCCCAAACACCTTGCTTGGCCAGCAAGAGGGCAAGACAGCGGGACATCCTCAGAATACGTAGCTGCCGTCTCGGTTTCCGTCTATGGTTGCTCCATCCCCAGCTCTCGCGCTTTCCAGCTTTTTCGTAGCTTTTTCACGCGCAGAGCATCTAGTCTTAAAGATCACGCGCAGATGCACGCATTCTTCGAAAGAGCTCGCTCAATTAGTTCCAGCATTGCGCAAGTTTCTTCTAAACTTCTCCTTCACCAAACGGAGAACTGCAGTTACACCCCTTTCTAAACTTCCTTGACTGAACGGAGAACTACAGTTACATCCCCTTCAAAAACGAAAACGCTACAAGAAAGACTTTTGCCCAACTACAATTCGTACTGCTTCTTCCTGGCCGGCAGTTACCCCTGCAATGTGGTGGACACAAGAAACATTCGCCCCGTTCAAGCACAGCTTGTTTTTGCCACACGTGTCTTGTCACAAGCCAGCTGGTGCTCCAAATGTGAAGTTCCCTTTTGATCCCCCTGCCCTGCAACCCTTGCAATGGAAGGGCCTAGTTGCAAGTCTCGACCAAGAAAACAAACACATGCTCTAGGAGAACACACACACTGACAAGACATGTTTGTTTGCAACCAATGCCAACTTGCTGAAGGGGTATCGTTTTTTTGGACGTCCCGTATCGTTTTTCGAGCAAAAACGAAAACCCAATACGTGCATGAAACACCCCCATATAAAGTACATGACGGTAATTTTGCTGCTAACTCATATATATATATATATACTATGTATATATGTGGCGTACAAGTATAGCACAAGTACAGCTAGTATAGCCCAAAGCAAGATACGGTGCCCCGGTGAATTGGGCCCCAGGGGTCCGGCTTATGCACGGAACAAGCCCTAAAACTTTGCTTGTGAGGATCCCAGGTACTTCCATTTGGATAAGGCCCCAGGAAAAATCAACATATTTCCAGTAGTGATGAATTCCCTTTGCGCCAAGGGAAAATAACAAACATTCTTAAGCAAATGGAGGGATACATTGCGCCGTGATCACCACTGCTTACTAGCAATATCTATCATCCTTGCGGAGGGGACTAAAACATACCGCCGAATTGAAAATTGAGGGCGTTGTTCTGACTTTCCATTAAATTATCACCGAAAGCAAACTCACCTATAGGACAAAAGCGTGATGTTTAAGCCACCCGTTGAAGGGAATGTAGAAATCGACCCATGACCATCAATAGGTGAAAGCCGACACAACTCCAACCCATGGCGAGGTCATCTTTAGCTATCCACATCTACTGGGGTTCGCGCCATCAACATCGGCCGTGGCACACGGGTCCCCACACACACACACACACACACACACACACACAGACTCACATCCAATCCCAAACATGGCTCTTCTTTTGGCTTTACGGTGCTTTCCTTGAAATAAGTTGGAATATTGGGTCTCCCATGTCCCCAAAGCTTTGGACGAATCGATCGGGTTTTGCGTCCTCCTTCTTCCTGGCTTCCCGCAGCAAGGCCTCTCTGGCCGTAATGTTGTCTGCAAACTCCACGTCTTCACTCGGATGCGGAGCGCTTGGCGGCTTGTGGCCGAAACTCGCGCAAGTTCTTGGGGTGTTGACTTTGGTGGGGTGACACGAAAATGTGCTTGCTAAGGGAAACTGAATCTGAATCATTAAGGGTCTCCTCAAGCACAAAGCCTTGTGTTAATTGAAGTAATGATATTCTTATATATATTTTTTGGGGGGGGCTGAAACATATTTCTGGGCATAGTTCCTTTTCAAGTTTGATACCACTGTTGAGGATGTCACTTTAAGTATCTTTTCTAATAGACCCAGTGCCGGTCTCATCTGCCTACATCAGCTACTTTTTCCCAACCAAACAGAATACCCTGAAATGCCAAAGACTTTCCAAAGAGATCTCAGGGAGGGAGGGAGGGAGGGAGGGAGGGAGGGAGGGAGGGAGGGAGGGAGGTCACAAATTGTACAAATCCCCCGTGGATGGGTTGTGACTCTCTTCCTGTCTGGCCAGGTCTTCTGGCCGAAGATGCTGAAGACCATAACCAAGGCTCCTGAAAGCAACATGTACCTCACTTGGTGTTCAAGCAAAACAAAGCAAATCCTCTAAGCATAAACTGACCAGTTGCAAACGAGGGGCTAGAAGAACCCGCCGCCGGCTTCCTCCACGTGCTCCTTGAGAGCTACCCCCGGTAATTAAGAAGAAATGTATGCAACCACTCTATGCGCAGGCCTTTGCACGTGTAGCAGGGTGAATCCCCATTCACCCAACTGAAATCAAGATGCGTGCATCCCAGTTACCAGCATAAGGTAACCATTGGCAAAAATCCGTTTGGGTGGTTCCCTGGGTTACCTACCATACAGTAGGTGGCACCTGAACATACACAGTAGTCGGGGCTTCCATTGAACGTTAAACTTCTAGCACGGCATCTGAGGACAGCCCAGATTAGGATTTGAGAACCCTACTGCAAATGTCACAGAAAGGATGACTTCCACATCCGTTACTGCATGCAACAAGTGCTGCGCATAGGTGTCCTTTTAGGGGAAATAGATGGCCCTGGTAGATGGTTGAACCACCAGGTAAACCAGGGCCATGTATTCTTCTAGCAAAACGACCAAAAAGGACACCTATGGCAGTGCTGCGTGCAACGTCAGGGGCTTGCCTGTTGACAGTGGGCCTTGGTCCGGTTTTGAACACTGCCTCTCTCGTGCGCTTTGCTTAGAGTGGTCGTTTGCGGGTGAAAGCCTAAAGGTGGACTCCAAGTGTCGTTTGAGGTGTCCATCCCAGCCCTCTCTTCTGAAACAACAAGTTTTCGCTGGGCAGCGGGTCAACAGGCAGACCCCCTCTGACTCTTGAGCTGCCCAATTCTGGGACCAACAAGAAACGGTCAGACGCGCCATCCGGGTTGTGGCGCTTCGACTCCTGGATGGCCCGCATCAGGGTCCGCGCTCCCTCGAGGTTGGCCTGGGTCAGAACACTTTCCTTTCTCGGATGTGGCGAAATCGGGGGGGCCCCAGAACAAAAAGGAGAAGCTTCTAGGTTCGCCATGCACAGGTTAGGTTGGTTCTTTTGCAACATGGGAATGTAAACCAGGGACTTTTCGGCTCACACCCCAAAAGGTAACAGATCCAGGAACTCGAGTCAAGAACCAAAAGGCGCCGCCCGCGTTCATCTGCAAGGCTTCCCCCGCCTCGTTGAAGTACCACGGATAGGTCTCCGGGTGCTGCAGGTGCGCCCGCGCGTATTGGCCCATGCCCAGCAGCAGCCTGCCTTCGGTGCAAACGAGGGAGCCCCAGAGCCAGAGATGGCTATACTGTCAGCTTCTCATTCATCCGCAAAACCCTAGTCAGTCAAAGGAACTCCCAAAAGTACCGAAATTTCCTTACTCAAAGGGGCACGGTCTTTGTCTAATCCGAAGTCCTTCACTTTGTGGGCATCTCTCCCATGATAAGGGGCAGACTGCTGAGTCCCCCCATTTATCTATACGATGGCCTCAAGATGGGAGGGGGAATCCTATTGCCCCCATTCAGCTGATCCAAATCCGTAGGCCGCAGGGGGCACCCCAGGGTTCAACTCCACCCTAGGGTTCAACTGCCATAAAATGGCTACTCAGATGCCCAGTGGATTTCTATGGGGAAAAAAAAGAAACGGCACCCCTTTTTTTTCGTTGGTTGAGTTTAAAGGGAAAAAAGGAGGAACCGTTCCCCAAAACAAGGTCCAAAAAAGGGGCGCGGCGACGAGTCCACGCCAAACCAGGCCAAGTGGATTGCACATGCACCCTCCCCCCCCCCCCAAAAAAAAAGAACGGAAAAAACACGAAAACCCAAGGAACTCCCAAAGGAGCAGCTCCTTGGGCAGCATCCAACGTGAGGTAAAGGGGGATGGCCAGTGCTCAGATGCCCAGTGGGTTTTTCTGGGAAAAAAAACGGCACCCTTGTTTGGTTTCTCAGGTTCTCTGCCCTCCTCGCGCAAAGCCGTCCTTCTTAGAGGAACCTCCCTGTTGTGGCGACCTCCTTTCTTGGGTTCCATGCTAATTCGCGAGGGAATCTTTACTGCCCTTCTTTATAAGTTTATAAGATGTTTGCAGCAAGCCATGGCTCTCTCCAAAAATTAGAAGTTGCAACTTGCCGATGCAACCTCCCACTTCTGGGTCAAACTGGAATTCCAGGACCGGTTACATGTCCGGAAACACACTTTTGCCCCTTTGCATTGTTCCCAGCTTCAGCATATGTCTCCGGAGATAGGTTGGCCACGCAGTAAATGGAAACCGGTGTTTGAAGGCGGAAAAAATAAGGTGGTCCTTGTTGGCTTCCCTTGAAGCCACCAACAACAAGGGGTTCCTCAAGCAAAGACGCACCCACCAACCAAAACAGGCACCCTCAAGACAGGCCGCACCCACCAACAGGGGGTAGCCTCAAGACTACCACACCCACCAACCAACAGGGGTAGCCTCAAGACAAGCCATACGCTCATCTGTCATTTTTGCCAGGTGCGTCATAATCAAAATCCGGTATTAAAATGGCCTACCCAGAACCATGCAAAGAATTAAGAAGGCGGATATCCGCAGCTATTTTTGGTTGAGATTCTCCCTTACTAACCAACCAAAAATCACCTAATTACCCAAGATTAAACCAGGGTAATCCCTTATTTTTGGTTGGTATCCCTTAAAATCATCTACCCGGGTTTTGAGCACGTGGCTCAGGTGACCTATGGATACCCCAGCCATTGTCCCGTGAAGCCCCAAACCCCAGCCGGGCGCCCCGGCCTACATGCCGCACCCCCGCTGTGAGCTCAGCATCCGGCGGCGCCTGACCATCGTCAGTTTGGGAGCTCGGGTGCTTTTTGAGTCCCTTCAGCGTTTGAAAGTTCAGATGCCCAGTGGCCATGGGAGAAAAGGGCATCCTTTTTGGGTTGGTTGACTTTCAAGGGACACCCTCCAGCAATTGAAAGCCATCCAAAGCTTCCATTTGCGTTTTCGCCCCCTGGAAAAAATGATAAAATATGTCCGTAGTGATCGGTTCGCCCCGAAGATGCCCCCGCTAAAAATGGCTGGGCCTTCTGGGAAAGCGAAATGGGTGGGAGATGTATGGCACCGATCTAGCGGTGCGACTAGGACTTTTGTCTCTCACTCAGTCTCACTCTCTCTCTCTCTCTTTCTCTCTCACTCACTCCCTCACACTCACTCTCTCACACTCTCTCACGCTCTCACACTCTCACTTGGCCGAAGCGAACTTATGAGACTCCAGCTGACTTTCAGGCATGGTGGAGCCTCTATACCTGACTTTGTTTGGCGCCTATACAGCCTTCCACACTTGCATTGGTGACCTCAACTGCCTGCATGTCCAAGCCACAGACCTGAACATTTGCAACAGAAACACAGGCTCATCCCCAGTTGTGCACTGACCCGTTCGGCAAACAAAGGGAATCCTTGATTTGGATTGACACTTTTGGCGGGAATCCCACGCAACCAACAGGGGAAACTACTGGGCGGTTCAACATGGGGGGGTTGGCCAATCCTCATCCTTCATCTTTTGTGGGAATCCTAAACTCCTCTTTTTGAAGCCAGACCACCCCCCCCCCCCCCGCCCAATAATAGGCATCGGGACCCAGGCGTAACAAGTGCACCATGCTTCAGCTCGGCTTAGCTCCTCTGTTCCCTACTCAACTCACGTAGGTTGAACCTCCAAATTTGACTCAAATGCCCAGTAGCCATGGCCATGGGGTTGCTTGGCTGAGTTTAAGGAATCGGAACCCTTCCCAAAAAAAGTCACAAAAACTTACCCCTTAAAACTCCAAGCCCTGGGGAAGTTAATCTTTTACAGACACTTTTCGCCCATGTTACCCAAAAAGTTGAAAAGTTGTGTTTTTAAGAGGTAAGAAAAAAACAGTCGCAAAAAGGAACCCTTCCCCATTTTTTTTCGAAAAACAGGGGCGGAATCCACTGGTTGCAACTGGGTTTATGATCCACCCCAGCCTCTCTCGCCACTCCGCGGATCCGATCCGCGATCCGCGATCCGCGACCCGCGCCTTGAACCAACGACACCGGGAGCGCTTGTGACAGCCCCGGCAGGTCAGGGTCTCGGTGAGGGCGAGGTGCTTTCGCAGCACCTAGCAAGGCAACCGAGATTTGGAGGTGTCGCTTTAAGGGGAACCCCCCCAAACAAAAACAAAGAAACACGACAAAACAAGACAACGACCAACAGTTGCGCTTGGTTTCACGGTTTCACCACCAGGAGGTATCCTCGCAAAAATGAAAGACAGAAAAAACATTTCCCCTTTGAACATCCTGGATGGCCCCCTCAAACAACAAAACCTTTTGTATGCCACCAATATGGCTATGATTTTTTTTAGGGGTCTGTAACGCGCGACGCGGTACGAATCTTGTTACGGAGGTCTGTAACGGAGGTCCTTGTTACGCAGGTCTGTAACGGGAAAAAATCCTGACAAGCAGAATCAGGAGCGCATCAATGCAAGCCAAGCTGCGGCAAAAAGCAGGGTCGCTCGCTGGCCCGGGCTGGGGTTGGGTCTGTAACGAGGTGTGTGACGGCTATGTACCCAGGTCTGTAACGAGGCAAAGCAAAGCGCAGTACGCAAAGCGCGCCTCCGCAGCACCAGCTATTCAACGCACCCAAGCTGCGGCGAAAAGGGGGGGGCGCTGGCCAGGGCTGGGGTTGGGTCTGTAACGAGGTATGTAACGGCTGTGTAACGAGGTCTGTAACGAGGCAAAGCAACGCGCAGTACGCAAAGCGCGCCTCCGCAGCACCAGCTATTCAACGCAAGCCAAGCTGCGGCAAAAAGGGGGGGGCGCTGGCCCGGGCTGGGGTTGGGTCTGTAACAAGGTATGTAACGACTATGTAACGAGGTCTGTAACAAGGCAAAGCAAAGCGCAGCACGCAAAGCACGCCTCCGCAGCTCCATTCAACGCAAGCAAAGCTGCAGCAAAAAGCAGGGTCGCTGGCCCGGGCTGGGGTTGAGTCTGTAACGAGGTATGTAACGGCTATGTAACGAGGTCTGTAACGAGGCAAAGCAAAGCACAGTACGCAAAGCGCCTCCGCAGCTCCAGCTTGACTGCAGCTATTCAACACAAGCCAGGCTGCGGCAAAAAGAGGGCAGTCATGTCACTGGCCCGGTTTGTTCATCTGAGGTGTGTAACGAGGGTGTGTAACGAGGGTGTGCCACGAGGGGTGTGTAACGAGGGGTGTGTAACGAGCCAGCTGGTCTTGTTACAGAGGTCTGTAACGAGGTCTGTAACGAATGTCCGCCGCGGCTCTGTTACAGACCCCTCAAAAAAATTCACTGCCATATGGTCTTCCTGAAAAAAACTACATAAAGTCCAGGATCTCAGGAAGTGAGTTAAATTGGCAACCGCAAGGTGATGTCTAAATCCAAAGGGGGACTATAGGGAAGACCATGCCAACGGAAAGGCAGCGGCTGGCTCACTGAGCAACTTCCATCGAATGAATGCTGGATTGATCAGGGAGGTAGCTGAGGTAGCTTCCCAATTGGCCTTAACAGGAAGGGGTTCAAATTCCAAAAAGCTGCCAAGCCTTGGTTGACGTTGGAAGGGGAGCAACCAATTTCAGATTTTAGCGGTTAAGTGGTTGGATTTCAACCACTAAACCACAATAAGCAAACATGTAAAAAAACAAGTGTCCCCAACTACCACCATGAAGCAAGGGCCACATCTTCACTCTCCGGGCCTGAAGCCAAAACTTGGCTGAAGAGGGGTTTTCTGGGAAAGTGGCAAGTGGCTTGAACCCAAAGGTAGGTCTACAAGTGCCACCTCTCCCCCCCTCCCCCCCCCCAAAGAAAAACTCGGACAAATAAAGACCTGGATGCACCTAGTGGTTGACCCAGGCACACAATCCAACCCACCTCCGAGCCTTGCCGGCGAAGATTATCCGCTTGGGCGCGGATTCGGGGACCTTCAAAGCGAGCATGGTCTTGTCCGGCAAGGTCACCGGGCACTCCATCCTGCAAGAAAGGTTGCGGGGTTGGGGGGGTGTTTGGGGGTTGGAAGGTTGGGCCACGATCAGATCTCCTGCTAAGGTCTTTATTTCGGATGTCCATGTGGACTTCCTAAACAAACACTTGGTGGAATTCGCACATGGGGTATCTAAAAAGTTATCTAAGTTCTGTGGGCCAGGGTCATGGCTCCGTTAAGCGGAACCTTGACATTGGTTGTCTGAATTCTCTATTGCGTGGGGGGGGGGGGACGACCATCTTTACCAACCCCAAGTGGATGGCCAAACAAGTCCTAATTATCCGTGTGTGCCGGTTTATGGTCTGCAAAGAGGAACCCTTGGCACGACCCGCCTCCAGTTTGTGGGTCAATTAGAACCAAACCCTGTGGATTTTTATGGGGAGCTGGCCATCAAAAAGGCCGTTGTGAACAACGACTGATACAAAGGAAACCACATCGGCGGCCGGTTCGGCGACAAATCGGGCAATGCTCATGCAACATGCAGCTGCTTGCAGCCTGGTCCAATATGCTTCATGTTGGACCCGCTTTTAGAAATGAGGTTCCTATTCTAGAAATGGGACCCCCCCACCCAAACAAATAGCGCACGCAATGCTATATAAGATGAGAATTGGCAATGCTGACTCAGCCCGGGAGGTCGTATTCAAGCGGGTCCAACATGCCCTTTTGGAAAAGCGTGTCCAATTCCTCGTGGGGAAGGCTGGATAAACAGAGCTTGGGGTGCCCCACCCCTTTAAGGTCCCGATTGCTTCGCTCAAGAAAACTCGTTTGAGAATGGGATTGTAACCCGAAGTGAACCGGGGCAATGGAACATGCTTGGTTCACCATCTTGAAAAAAAAGAGAGTGTCAACCGCATGGGCAAATTCATAAGGCTCCAGAGCTGGGCCCATATCCCAATCATCCCAATCCAAATTCATCAGAGGTCCCTGGATTTCCCCTTAAGCTGATCAATGTACCGGTCGCTTCTTTTATTTAAAACCATCGCCGCTTTTGCAGGTTCAAAGGGAAATTGAGGCATGTCGATCTCCAGCCCATTTTGTCAGCCAAGGCCAGCGAGCAAAGAGTGAAATGCAGGCCTTAGGCAAGCCTCGGTCCATTGAAGCGAGCACTTGGAGGGCTTCTTCAAATTACTTTCAACCTTCCCTTTCCAACGACCAGGAGCGATTTGTTCGGAATGCCACTTTGACAAACGCACAGAAGACGAATCCTTCGGCACCCCTTTGGGGCGCATACAAGTTCCTGATGGCACGTTAATTAAAGCACTGCCGCAGTGCGGCCGGCCCGCCCCGGCGACAGCCAGAGCGAATTACTCACTAACATCAACAGTTGTACATGTCAGCCGAACCCAAATAAACCTCCGGATACATTTCACATCTTTGCAGCCCTCTTTCTCTGATTCTACCCAATTCCATTTGCCTGTAAAGCAGGTGACCCATGATGGGCGTTTTCAGGTATGGGTTTCGGCGACATGGATGCGGAACAAAAAGTGCCAAGAAGCTGTAAGGCAGCATGCACCCCCGATATAAGCATTACACTTGCAAGACCCGCCCCCGCCGAGAAAAAACAAACTTGAAACAAGTGAAAAGGTCCCTGCTAAAGGGCGAATCGTTGGTCCCGTGACCCATTGGCTCAGATCCCGACTCCTCAGGTTCCAAGAACCGCTCGCTGGCTTGGGGGGTCTCGGGTCTCCCTTCCGCTTCTCAGCCGATTTGGCGGGATCCAAACGGATCAGTCGGGTCTCGGTGAGCCAACTGTAGACCCTTGATGAGTTCACCCCATTGCGGGTCAGGACGAGGTTTTTCGACCCCCCAACAGGACGAGGTGTTTCGACCACCTCCAAATGACGAGGTTGTTGGTCCCCACAAGCCACAGCCATCGGGGCTTGACAGCTATGGACTGCTGCCGTGAGTGGCGGGCTTAAAATAGTGAGCCGCTTGGCCACCTTTCTCGCAGGCACTGATGGCGATGTTCAGGCTGTTCTCATATTCCTTGGTTGCTGCAACGGCCCCCCTGCAAAAAGTTTGACTTTTTGGTGGGGTTTAGTGGAAAACACCTTTATTTCCCAAAAAAATTAAAGTCTAAAAATCCAGTCAAGATTCCAGCTTTGCTTCAGACATGGCCTGGAACAAGGCCACCACCTGCTGCCATTGTCCAGCCCTCTCGCAGGCACTGATGACTGCGCTGAAGCTGATTTCATCCGCCAGCTCTTCTGCTGGCATCGCGTAAAATAAGGCCACGGCCTGCTGCCACTGCTTGCCTTTCTCACATGCGCTGATCGCTGCGCTGCAGCAGACCGCCTTCTCTTGCATCGTCGCGTCTGGAATTGCTCGGAACAAGGAGAGTGCGAGTTGCCACTGGCCGCCCTTCTCACAAGCACTAATGGCTGCACCGAAGCTGACAACGTTGGGCTGCACCGTCGCTCCCGGCATGGCATCAAACCTAGGCTGGAAGAAGGGGACCCCAGCAAACAAATAATAGTTTTGCCCGGTGAGTGGAAAACAAAGGGAACCCCCAAAAAGCAAAAAACTAAGTGGAGCCAAGTCTGGGGAAGTAACAAGGCCAGCGCCTGCTGCCACTGGCTACCTTTCTCGCAAGCGCTGATGCTCGCACTGAAGCTGATCACGCTTCTTGGCACCTGTGCTTCAGGCATGGCCCGGAACAAGGCTAGAGCCTTGGTTGCTGCAACGACCTGCAAAAAGTGAATATAGTGGAAACCACAACTTGATTTCCCAAGAAGTTCAAGTCTAAAGATCCAACCCAATAGCAGTCAAGGAGCCTGGTGCCACTGCATGCCTTTCTCGCATGCACTGATTGCTGCGTTGAAGCTGACGACGTTGACATGTACCTTTGCTTCAGGCATGACATGGAATAAGGCTAGAGCCTGCCGCCACTGGCCGCCCTTCTCGCAAGCGCTGATGGCTGCACTAAAGCTGATGATGTTTCTTTGCACCTTCTTTTCTGGCATGGCACGAAACAAGGCCATTGCCTTTTGCCACTGCCCACCTTTCTCGCACCCGCTGATGGTGGCATTGAAACTGATTACATCTGCTTGCAGCTTTGCTTCAGGCATAGCATGAAACAAAGCCAACGTCTGCTGCCACCGCCCAGCTTTTTCACAAGCGCTAATCGCTGCACTGAAGCTGACAATATCTGCTTGTACCTTTGCGTCTGGCATGACTTGGAACAAGGCCAGCGCCTGTTGCCACTGGCCACTTTTCTCGCATGCGCTGATGGCAGCACCAAAGCTGATGACATTCGTTGACAAACTTGCTTCAGGGATGTTCTGGAGCAAGGCCAGCGCATGCTGCCACTGCGCGACTTTCCCGCAAGCGGTGATTGTGATGTTGAAGGCGCAGGTATCTGCTTCAATTCTGGATGACTTCATGGTTCTAAGCAAGTTGCAAGCATGTTGCCACTTGTTGAGCTTTGAGAGCGCTGAGATCACACCATTCAAATCTCTGATGTTAAATCGCATCTGGTTCTCCATCATCACTTCGGCTGCCACGAGCAAAGCATCCACGCGCTTCACCCCCGTCAAGCTACTTATTATCTGTCTGGCCGTCGCGGTTTTCAAGCCAGTCCCCAGTTCGCACAGCGAATTCTGCTGGAGACGGCCATGCGAAGCTTTGCGCGGCACAGACCTCCGGTGCTTTTTGGACGCAAAGGACGGCGCGAAGACCGGCCCCGCCGCCAAAAACTGCAGAGGCCTTTCCGGGGCCATGGCGATGCTTCAGAGACAAAAGCGAGCAGTGCAGCTTGAATGCGGGTGCCTCCCCCACCCCAGCGGAGGATTCCTCCACTTTTTGGGGGGGTGCCTACTTGGATGCATCCAGGGCGGCAACCCTTTTCCTGCAAATCCCCTTGTGGGCAAATGGAAAAGCGGGGTGCTATCCAGGGGCCGGCTATACCTCATGATTTCCAAGCTGTAGGGATGCCAGGAGTTTCAACAGCGACTTGGTTTGATCAAGGGCATTGTGCAGGTGATGGACCTTGTGCTCGGGTGCTTGGATGGCCCTCAGGCTAATTAGGCGGTATCCCTTACAGGGGTTTTGAGCTGTATAAATGGGGCGTAGACTGGGGGGGGCTTCCATCCGCCTGGAGCGAACCGGGACCCCTTCGTGATTCACGCGCGCCTTGCGATGGACTCAATGGAAGAGAGGTCCTTCTGCAAGCGTTTCTCCTCACGTCCCAGGAGTTTTCTCAGGAGGTGCCACGGGGGGGATTCGCCAATAGGTTTGGGGTTGCCTGGCAAGGGGCGGGTCCCAGGATGTTTCAGGTGCAACAGGGGGATTCGCCAAATATTTGGCTGTGGTTGTCAAAAATAGGGTAACCCCAAAATGGGTTGCCCTAAATGGAAACATGGACTAAAACCTGCGGCCCCCCCTGCAAAAAGTCTAACTTTCGGTGGTTTCAGTGGGAAACTACCACTAAACCACCCACTGATGGTTGAAAAGGGTCATTCCATTCCCTGCCTATCGCACCAGCAAGTTGTGGACCAGCGCCAGGTGAAGAGCCCAACCCATGACGCGAGTGCAAATGGAACTCTCGCGGTTGGGTGAAAAGAGCAGACTAATTGCAACGAGATTCGCACGTTGTTCACCTGAGAAAAGGGAAACATAAAAACAAAAAATGTATTAAAAAACAACTCCTGGAGATGAAGCCAACTAAAAGGAGCTAAAACCCTAAGGGACCGGATGGCTGAATCCAGCCACCAAGCTAGGCAGCCTAATCTCCAACTGAGTCTCTACGAAGGCGTCCCAGTCGATGCTCTGCGTGGTGTGGAACACCGCGCGCCGCACTTGCGCGCGGTTGGAGAGGGCCTGGCGTTTCGTGGAGAATGCGGCTTGTTAGGAGGTTATAATCATGGGTAGAACTAGGGCAACTGAGGTTGAACTAGTTCCCTCATCACTTATAACCATGGTGGCCTACTTGCTTAAGGGGCTGAATATCCGTGCATCTTACGGTGGAACGGGTTGAGATGCCCTAGGTCTCAAGTACCTGGTGGACGCGGTGATGGACTAGGGATCATTGCTGCGAAAAGGAAGGTTGCAACCTCAGCTGTCTTCAATTGGACTGTAAGCAAAAGGGCTCGTTCATCCCCCCCCCAAACCTCACACCAACAGAAACCCCGCCTAAAGAAAAAAATGATGCAACGAGTGATGTTTAAGCTATGGCTTAAAAGCTAGATGTAGGTTCGCACTCCTGCTGTATGGCTTAGACCCTGGAAAGGGTGGCAGCTCAATCCCCTTTGCGTCTCCGAGCCTTTGTTTGACGCCACGTCTGCCCGATTCGATCCATGACAGATTGCCATATGTTTGGCGGAAAGAATCTGGCCACTGAAGTAGGAATCCAGTACCCCCAAACCGAAGCTACGCGCAGGGTAATTTTGGTATAAAGTGTTTCTTCGTGACTGCATATTTCATGTTCACCCCTGGGTCGCGGTAGCTTCGGTTTGGGAGTGGTTGCAGAATCGAAATCAGACAGCCCATTGTGTCTTGTGAACTCAGATGCACAGTGGCCAATGGAAAGCACGGGCATCCTGTTTTGGTTGGTTCACTTTCAAGGGACACCCTTCCAAAAAAAAGGCACCACTGGGCAACTGGGTGCGGGACCAGTCTGAGAAACCCACATGTCTGAGACTGTCGGATCTCCCTTTGCTTTCCTGCCAAATGTCACGCGCCAAAAAGCTGTTGCAGGCCGGTCGGAAAAACAACATCCCCCCAAGCATGATTTTCTACGTGAGGCAGCACGAAAACAAGCGACTTCCACCCAAGGCAAGCCCAAAATCAACGTTGGCCCAGCATGGGCGACGTGTTTTTCTACCCAAAAGCCTTGGTTGCAGTTGAAGCCTCTGCAAAAAGTTGAACTTTTTGTGGGTTTAGTGCAAAACCCAACTTGACTTCACAAAAAGTTAAAGTCTAAAGATCCGTTGCCCAATTGCCAATAGCAGTCAAGAGTTAGTGATCCCCACAGGTCCCCAGGAAGTCAAGAAGTCTCAGCTTTCCGCCTAGCTGGATGCCCTGCGGGAATCCAGCTGGTTCTGCTGAGGCGCCATCCGTTGCCCAATAGCAGTCAAGAAGCCGTGGGAAAAACTCCAGGGACGCGGACCGCCGTCCCATGTGCCCCGAGTCCCATGCTCCGCGACTCCGCGCCTTGCACCCGCAGGCGCGCTCCGCAAACTGGGAGAACTCCTGAAGGGCTGTGGGGTTCTTTGTGGACTTTTTTTGCTTTGGCTGGCCTCATTATTTTTACCATGATCAAAGTCACCCTCTAACTAATGGGTTAAACGGAAACAACCCCAGTGACTGACTTTGGTAACCCCCAGAAACCGTCAAAATAATGACCCCAGTTTGGGGTGGTCCGTTTTCGCTTCCCCGTGTTTGTCGCGGGTTCAATGGGAGAGCGCAACCGCTAAGCCAAAAGCGACCAAAAACTGAAGGGGAAGCAAAGCGGCAGCCACTAAGAACCTAAGGTTCTAGAAACCTGGATTGGTCCTTTTGCTTAAGGGGCGGTCCAAGGAAAGGTTGCCTAAGGCTCCCGAAGGAACCTTAAGGAATCCTAGCGGAATCCTAGCGGAATCAACGAACCACCTTCTTTGTACCGACCCCTTAAGAATTCCCTTGCTTAAAATTAGACTTTTATTGGGGTATGGTGGGATGTCCGCAAGTGATACTGTGGATGGACGAAATCCATTTCGCACCTAAGAAACCATGAAGTGGTATGATTCCCCGGTAAATACCAACAAACAATGGTCTCCCATGGTTTCAAGGTGGTGCGAAGTGGATGTCGCAACCATCCACGCTAACACAACCTTGAACTCTTGGGGGAAAAAACGGGGCACCATGGGAGGTCCGGCTGTGGGAAAAAAGCGGGCATCCTTCTTTGGTTGGTTGACTTTTAGAAAACACCCTTAACGAAACAAGAACAACAAAAGGGCACCACTAAAAATCCAACTATAAATCGTTTGGCTCCGCAAGAACTCAGCCGCCTGCAGGAGCCGAAAGGCCAGCGACCGCTCTGGCACTGGCGTGCCCGCGCGGCCCATGCGGATCGCCTGCAAGGGGCAACGTTTGCGTGCGTGGGTGGATGGATGTGTCTTTCTCTCTCTCTCTCTCTCTATCTCTCTCTCTCTCTCTCTCTCTTTCTCTCTCTCTCTCTCTCTCTTTTTCTCTCTCTCTCTCTCTTTTTGTCTCTCTCTCTTTCTCTCCCCCCTCTCTTTCTGTGTTTCTGTGTCTCTGTGTGTGTGTGTGTCATGCTGTCGGGCAGCCTTTTTGGGGTTAGTAGTGTTTAAAGTCAAAGCAAAGGAGGCCCCCATTTTAACATCATTCCACGCCCAGTTGGAAACCATGTTGGCCCACCGTTGCATTTCCCTTGCAACCACACGGGGAACATGTATCAAGAATGGTCGTCCCCGTTCCATACATGTTCATCCCGGCGCAAAGTATTCGCCCAACCCTAGGACACACCAAACAAAGTTGCAAGTCTGCTTCACATTTAGTTAACCAAATAATATATATATATATTATAAATACATGTATCTATCACATTATGGGAGGATAGTTGGGGAGGAAGCAGGAAAAACCTCCCCCTTTCAGCCCGCCACAAGCCCAGCCTGTCGCGAGGCCACATACGCGGATTGCGGCTTCATGCCGCTTGTGGCTCACCCACCGCAAAGGGACGCTGTGGACAGGTCTGCGCAGCGCTTCACACACTGAAGCCCAAGATGGAAAAACTGAAATATCATGAATAAATGTAGAGATGATAGAATGTAAGTCTGTCTATGTGTCCGTGCGTGTCTCTGTGCGTGTCTCTGTGTGTCTCTGTGTGTGTGTGTGTTTGTGTGTTTGCGTGTCTGTGTGTTTGTGCGTGTGTCTGGCTATCTGTCGATCGGTCGGTCGGACGTCTCTCTCCCTGCGGCTCTGTCTCTGTTGCCGCCGCTATGTCTGTCTGATGTTTGTTCCAAGGGCAGTTTCTGATCACGGTGAGATGGGCTCCTAATATCCAAGTTTGGAAACCCAACTCACTTCCCACGAGGGTTGGCCCAAGCAAGTCCGCACATGTTGCTTACCCAAAAAACTGAAAGACTCAAGTGACAGCTTTGTTGAGCTTTCCGGACTACAAATAGGCCAAGGTCAAACCTAGGCTTCCTGAACATCCAAAAAAAAAGAGGAAAAAACACGCTGTTGCTGCTCCTCTACATCTGGCTTGCCTGCTATTGTTCGGGCAAAAGGTTGGCGTTCAGCCGACCCTGAGCCAAACAGCGGCCGAGCAACTGAGCTCACTGGTCGGAGCTTCAGCCTCCGGGCGAAAACACCACTAACCACACATGGGCATGGCTCAAAACTAAACCCAGGGACCTCAGGTTTTAGTCAACTGTCCATTTATCACGGTTCCATTTTGTGTACCATTTTGTAACCAGCCACATGTCATCACGTGTCCTGAGTAGCATGTTTGCACTCTTTGCGATTGGTACGACCGGAATCAACCCGCAGTCCTTGGCTTACTCTCCTTTTCTGGCGACACTCTTCTTCTAGTGTGGCGGGTCCTTCTTTCGGTATGCCGCCCTGATGCCCCAGATGGGACTGAAGTCAAAACTTCAGGGAAGGCAAATCCCTGCTCCCGCCACCCCCCCCCCCCGAAAGCACCCAGTGACCCGAACCCCTTGTTCGTTCATTTTATATGTCCCGAGCCAACCTTTGGCAGGGAGGAGATGAGGGCACCCACTGAACTGGAACTGGATCCCACCCCCCAAAAAGGCGATGATCTCGGTCCAGCCATTTTCCATAGGGGGTCATGCCTTTTGAGGTTCTCAAAATGCGTTTTGCGGGCGACAACAAATACATAAAAAAAAAAAAAAAAATAAGCCAACGTTTAGAGGGTAAAGTTCTGTAAGGATGTAACTTTGATGGACCCAACCGGGCCATGGTTGCCAATTTAAACTGGGTGTCCTGTTGGTGGTGGAAACTTGGGTTCTGGGGCCAGCCCCAAAGACGTGGTGTTTCAGGATCTGGGACACTCACACCATCCCGACCCTCTGAAAGAGGGGGGTGGGGGTGGGGGGTTCGGTTCGGCCAAGGCCATTTCTCGTCTTCCTCATGAAAGTGGAAATGGAGCCATGCGGGGTCACCCCGTCCCCCAATTCCATTCAGGGACCGGTGGGCAGCTCACCCAAACATAACCTAGTACACGCATAAATCCTTTGAAACAAAACTGGTAGAGGTGGTTTTAAACCTTTTACTTTCAGGCTTGGTTGCTGTTGACCCCCCTGCACAAAGTTTAACTTCTTGGGGGTGTAGTGGAAAACCCATTGATTTCCCAAAAAGTTAAAGTCTAAGGATCCCAACCCAATAGCAGTCAAGCAGGGGCCAAAGCAATTCCAGAAAGCCTCGCCAAGCAGCAGAACAGCGTCAGACCCAACGAAGAACTGGTTCATCTGCGCGCAATGCGTCCACTCTGATCCCGCATTACACTCCTGCGCGTCAGCCGCCCCACGGCTGGCACAAAACGCCCCATATACGACTGTGAACAGATGCCTAGAACCAAAAGACGGAAGCAACCAACACATGTATATATATATATATATGTGTGTGTGACAGAAGCTGAAACTGCAAACGCATGGGTCGAAAGATAGTAGTGCACATAATTCGGTGGATGATGATACATTGGCCCAACATCTTCAGTCTCTGTTCTATATATGTGTGTGTTGTTTTAGGTGACCCCCCCAAAATAAATAAATGGTGGTGTTACTTCCCATTTCCCTTTGCAAACGACATACCCCCAAAAACAGACAAACATTTTGTCACTTGGTATAACCCCACATCGGCCCGAATACATGACAATCCGTCCAGCTGCCCCGAAAGGTAAACAACGAAATAGAAGGAACTCTTTTGGGGGTTTGACCATCTTTAGTGCGTCTCGAAGCCCCGCCTCAAGGTGGAGGGGGTGGGGGTGTCCCAATTCCATTTGCTCAGTCTTCCTGAAAGGATGTTCTCACAAAGTGAACCTAGTGAGGCCGACTAATGCCTCGCGAAAGGTAGGGGAGTTGGCTGGGAAAATTGCGAGAAGGGGGAGAATCAGGGGAAATGGAGTCCACTTCTGCGATACAACAACAAATCGGAAGCCCCCATATAAGGGAGGAGATTCCCTTGTGATAAACCCTTTGATCCCACAACCCTGAGAATTAGATTGCATGAAGAGGCCCGGATAGGCCCGGCCTGAGCTGCTTTCTGCTATATGCGCGCTCTGCTCTCTTGCTCGCGTTCGGCTAGGCTCCTGGCCTGAATGCTTGGACACCTCCAACGTGTGATAAGCCCTTTGGTTGCCAGGGACATTACAAGGGACACTCCTAAAATCACCTGATACAAATGGCTCAAGGTGGTTTTTAACACCGCGAATCTAGGAGTCATGTTTAAGGATTTGGCATCTTACTAGGGGTTGGCCGGCCTGATGTGAAATTCCCAAAGGCGGGACTACCGATACTTACTATCTCAGCTGCCCCCGCAGCCAAACACAAACATGTTGGCTAAGGATGGTCCATAATTGCGTTGTGAATTTCGACAAGTTTAATGTAACATGATGTCAAAAGGCAGCCCCCCAACAAAATCTGGGGTGGAGCACGTCCGTTCGCTCACGCATTCAGTGAAGCCTGTCTTCCAAACCACTGAGGATCCCCACCCCGTGGACATCATGGGGGCCCTAGTTTTACACAGTTTTCCATGCAACCAAGAGAAACCCAAGGAATTGCCGCAAAAAAGGGCCCCCCTTGCTACAGATCAACCAGGGGGTGGGGGACGGAGGCAAAGGCGATCGCTAGGACAACTCAAAATCGCGCTGTACTGTGCCGGCGGCAGCCTGGCTTTCCACTCGCAGATCCCAGGCTGCTCATGTCGAGCCACGGTCAATCTGAAAAGACCAGGTCCTCCAGATTTGAGAGGTTAGAATAAGTTGGTACTTGTTTTGCTTGGTTTTCTTTTTTTTCCGGTAGTTTATCTTAGTAGGGGAACCCTCCCCCCAAAAAGTGTAAAGGGGCACTACGGAGGGACCTAGAAGAAACACACACACACATGGGGGACGTGGACCTCTTTGGAAGTTGGATGACAAATTCGTGCTGCCTTTATGCTTCCAAAGCACGGCATTTGGTGACAACACCCCCCCCCCCCCCCCGATTTCTTCAAGCAATTTGGCAAGTGTCCCAAATCCCATTTGCCGGAGCAAATGATGGTTAGTATTGACCGTTGCTCTTATCCAAAATTGTCCCTGCCCCTCCTTGTGGAAGGGGGGACGGCGATCTGGGGCCAACATGTCGAGGCCATCATTGCTCAAACATCCGGGCAGTCAGGCAATCCAGGCAAAAGATCCGCGTAAAACCTCAGGAAGTCAAGCCGATGTAGGACCGAAAGAAGAATCTGAGGGACTTCCTTGGTCCACTGGCCAAGGGCAAGACAGTCTGTGTTGAAATAAAACCAAACTCACTTCAAACTCTTTAGATACCACCAAAATCATGATTAGACTGAGGCCCAGCTATAGAATTTATATTCTAGTGTTTGCTTCCCTTTGAGTCACTGGTAAAATGTAAAATGTATCCTAAGTCTACCCCAGACATGGTCTTCCCCAAAAGTTTGAAGTCCAGGAACTCAGGAAGTGAGCAAAAGAAAGGCAGGATGCCAAACTTACGCCGACCTGGCCCCAGTCACATGCCGCAAAGCTTTCAGAGCCTGTCCATCTGGGCAAATTGTTCAACGGAGCTGACACCAACAAACATCCCGAGAACACGCACTTGCACTGCTGCAATTCCAACTTAATCAACTTTGCTGGTGATGGCACACAACATGGTTTTGTTTGTTTGTTTCGCAATTGTGGTCCATGTTGGTTGGCAAACATCTGAAACAAACCAGGGGTTTTCGGCTTGCAACACCTGGGTGGTGAGTTGCCCAGGTGTCCATGCAAAACCTTCGGCTGTCCAGGCCGAAGGCACAAATTCCAAGCCCCAGTCGCGCAGCGGCCCGAAAGGCAAAAGAAATCGAATGCTTTCCTGGGCTGCCCGTTTTCAGATCCCCTGCTAAAAGTAAATAACTTTTAGTGGGGTAAATTCGGAAATCCAACCACTGAACACTACAAGGCTAAAAAGCTAAGGAACCGGATGGCTGGGCTTGCCACCAAGTTTCTAGCACTCTGCTCCCAACCGCGGATTTTTTTGGACAGTGCTTGGGATTGAGCATGGGGAAAAGCAGCTGTTGGGGGCCGGGGGGAACGAGGGGGGGGGGCCTGGTTTTGCTTCGTCGACAGTTTTGGTGAGAACCCAGCGAGAAGATTGAGGGTGCCAAGATGCGAACATGGATTTGAGGATGCCACTCGCAAAAAGATTTGAAGCTGGCTGGTGACAAACCATTTTTCGTTACTTCACCATGTTTGATGGGGAATCCACCCAACCAAACAGAAAACGGACTGGGCTGTTCGAGAGAGAGATTAGGGTTGGCCAACCCTCATCCATTCTTCTAGGTTTGTTGGTTGGTTGATCATTTCATAAGCCTCTAAAAACAAAAACCAGAGGGTTCAACTCCCATTGAAAGAATGGCAAGGACTCAATTTGGATGAACAATTCCTGAGGGGTTAATAATAGTGGTGAAATAATTCAGGAATATAAACCCCTGGGTGTAATATAGAATTATGGTGGTGAATCAATGGGTGAAATTTATAAACCCCTTTGATTCAGCTGGTGGTAACTGAACGCCAGGAAAAAGGATTGAGAAGGATTGGCACGGAGCCGCGGCTGAACTGGGAAGCAACGATGAGCCAACCAGCCGACAGGCACGTTGCGTGCCGCGGTCGGCTGGGACTCCGCGATTGCTGCATCCGTGAATTCAAACACTTTGAATTGGGCCAACTGAATGCTGAGCCATCCCCCCTACCTTAAGGGGGAGGGGGGTGGGGGGTCCGGGACCCAATTCCATTTGCGAGGGCGTGGGGATGCTGAGGCCAAAACATTACTATGCCGCGGGAAATCCAAAGAGAGAACAACAAACTCTACCACAAACACTTCCATTTGTTTTTTCGCCTCCCTGGACAAAATGAGAACATATTTCCAGTAGTGATACATTGCCTTTAAACCATCAAGGGAAACTAGCAAATATGATGTTCAGCAAATGGAGGTACAGGTAAACTCCTATACTGCAAAGGCGTAGCAAGGGAATTCTTGGCTACTATTCATGACCTCTTGCTTACATGCAACAGCCCCAGAAATCTAAAGTCCGAGCTCCGGAACTCAAGGGAGAAAAGTCGGCCATGTATCTTGGCTGCTGCAACTGTTTCCGCCTGCAAAAAGTGAGCTTCACTTTTTGGGGGTTGAGTGGAAAACCCCACTTGATTTCAAACCAAAAAGTTAAAAAGACCCGTTGCCCAATAGCAGTCCAGGTACGGCCCTTTGGCCTTGACCTTCCCATGGCTCTGAAGCGCGAGGCTCTGAAGCAGTCTTGGAAAGTAGGCCATGATGAAATCAAGGGGCGAGCGCCCGGTTACCAGTCACAACCATAGATACCGTGGTTGCGAACTCCGCAAATCTCGCACTATATACCGTTCAGAAACCATGGTTGAAAATCATTCATTTTGGTGGTATTTGCCGGGGGATCAAATCATTCCAGGGGTTTCTTAGGTGGTGCGAAATGGATTTGGTCGATCCACGGTATTACCTCGCAATATTGGAAACATGGAATCACTGGGTTTGGGACCCCTCAGGTTGGGTTCTGATTGTGGTAACGTCAACCCCCGGATCTTGGTTGACGTTGGAAGGGGAGCAAACATTTTAATTTTAGCAGTTAAGTGAAGAAATCCCACTAAACCACAATGAGCAAAAATGTAAAATGTTTCCCACCAACAACCATGGGATGAGTAACTATTCCGAATTCACACGGGGGTTCGTCACTTCAAAATGGGACGCTTCCCCACTAAGCAACAAGAAACTATGCTACTGATCAACCATGGGCCGAAGAATCTTGGAATCTTCAAGGTTGGCTCGTTCCCTCGGGATCAGGGCAAAATCAGCTGCTTACCTGACCCTGGGATAAACATCCAAATTGATGATCTCCCTTTCTCAGGTAGGTTCTGCTGTTCTCTGTGAAGATTCCCTTCCAAGAAGGAAACAAGTCGAATTGGCAATAGAAAGGCTTCTGATCAGGTCAGCATTCATGGCCATCCGTGCTCATGCTCAAACATCCTTTGACCATGGCACATATGAGGGGCGCGCGGCGCCTGTCATTACCTCACTCGAGATCCCGCGATCTGGGGCAAGGCACTTCGCCTCATCCCCCCTTCCTCAAGGGGGGACGGGGCGGGGTTGATCCCCCATGTGAGGTTCCGTCCAATTTCTGGCCTCATTGCTTTACCGCGATCAAAGTCACCCCCTAAGTGATGGGGCAAGGGGATACGACCCCATTTTCCTCACCGGCTGAGTGGATGCTCCAAAAAAAAAAACAAACGTTATATTTACTACTAACATGGTCCAACCCCAGAAAGTTTAAAGTTCATGAGCTCAGAAAGTGAGCCTCTGACTTTGATCACCCCCAGAAACGGCCAAAATTTTTGACCCCAGAACTCGGTTCCGAGGCTCAGCCGGAGATTTAGGGCTCGCCCCCTGTGTGGTTGAGACGTGAGATCTCCCAAGGTTCCTCCTAAGTGGACGGACCAAACGCAGAACAAATGCTAGGTCCTCCAGTAGAGAGGTTAGAATAAGGGTACCCTTTGTTCTGTAGTCTATTTTAGTAGGGGAACCCTCCCAACCAAAAAAAGGGGTTAAAAAGGGCACTGCTGGGGGACCTAGAATGCGAACCGAACCTCATCGATGCGACATCTCACACGGCCTCAATCGCACCATCTCCCGCACCTTCAGCAGGGACTTCGTCTTTGGTCTCGGTGCGGTTCCTTGGCAACAGAGGGTTGGTGGGCCAAGACACAGTTCCCCAAACAGCTCAAGGTAGACGATCCAATCAAATGGGTCTGTTTTCGGAGGGTGGCCGTTTAAAGGGAAACCCGAAACGAAACAAGACGTCTTTTGGGGACATCTACTGTTCTTCCCCTTTTTTTTATGGCACTCTTTTAGTACTCTGTGAATATCCTACGGGGGTGGATCTGCAAAGCCACATCCAAACCGTTTCCTAAAGTGACACATGTTCAGGGTTGATTCCTTTTCCATTCTTTTCAAACATCCTTCTGTTCAAAAACCGGATCCGTTTCCCCTGGGTTTTCGCTGGTTTCCTGAGAAAAAAAACAGAACAAGATCCCTGGGTTCAGACTGGGCTTGGCAGGAGGGCCCTAGGAACGACCGAGGCGCCCGGTGAGGCGGAATAGGCCCACGTCGTCCGAGGGCTTCAGGAAGGAGGCGATGATCTGAACGGAGCTGCCCTGGACCGCCAGCCAGCCTTGCACCTCGATCTCCTAAGGACATCCGTCAAAGGCTCAACTTTGGGGCCCGCGCTCCTTGGGCTACCCCACTGAAAAAAGGGGAAAACACATTTTTTTGGGGGGGAGAGGGGGTATGAACAGCAAGCCTCTTGGGCGATTTTTGTCTGATTTCCCCATCCAGAGGCTGGGGCTGATAAAGGGAAGACCCAGACCCTCCATTGGACACCCCAGAGGGGTGTTATGGGGTTGGGAGCGTCTGGGCACTGAACAAAGGGGTAAACACCCCATCTAAACCACCAAGGGAGACATGTCGTTGAAATTCAGCCCGCTTGGCAAATGCAGTCCACCGACCAAGGAAAGATGAAGCGAAAGGCGGAGGCTGCCAAGGCGTTCATTTCGAAAAAGCACGACGGAACACAACAGAGCCAAATGAAAAATGAGCCTGGCAAAAAGCGGCAGGGTTAAATCATGAAAAACAAAAACATGGGTTTGCGAACTGGCACAGAACACAAACATGGGAAGCCAAAACTGGTTCCGACCGACTCCTCTAGAAAATGGTTTGGATATGTCTTTCTTCTTTTGGATTCCACAAGTTCGCCCCGGGACGGGCCCCGAAAACGTCCTGAGTGGATTCATCCGAAAAAGCCCAAAACGGAACCAAACGGAGCCGGATGGAACTGGATGCAGGGAAAAAGTGAATAAATCCGGGAAAGCTCCAGCTATTTGTTGGTCGATTCTTCCATTTGCTTCAGCCGCCCGGAAAAAAACATGTCCAGTAGTGATAGATTCCGTTTGAAGCCAAGAAGGGGAAATAATCCATGTTCTCAAGCATACGGAAGTATTTGGGTGTGTCTGTTGCGAGGGCGCCCTTCTCTTGCGGGTTTTAAGGAAAGATCAGAGAGAAAACCACCACTTGCAGGGGCTTCCCCTGAAAAAAGGACACCCATTGAAACCAAATTGCTGTTTCAAGGGGTTTCCTACCCATGAGGTAACCTCTGAAGATGGCTTCATGAACTGCTTTCAGGGACCCAGTGGACAGGGCTGCCTTCGGCCATCACCCCTCCCAAAGGCGTTTGAAGAGTCCCAAATTTGTGTGATGTGTTTTCAGCCCTCTGGGCTTCAGCGTGGGCGTAGGTGTGATTCCTGACCCACTTGGTCCGGTGGTCCCCAATTGAATTGCATCGCCAATGTGCTTTTTGAGAATACCCTTTGAAAGGGCTACCTCGTGGGTGCCAAAAGAAAACACAACCTCGGTGGGTGCCAAAAGGGTTTTGGGCACCAAGAGGAACCCACAGCTAATTTTTGGGGGTTGGCTTTTCGGGGGCCCAAATAAAAAATTACCGGAACGCTGAAGCCTTTTTGCGAGTCCAACCATTGTGTTTCTGCGGACACTGTTTCTTGGTTGACGTTGGAAGGGGAGCAACAAAATATGTTTTAGCAGTTAAGTGGTTGGATTTCCACCACTAAACCACAAACGGTTTCCCAAGAACCATGAAGGGTTTGGGGTCCGGGTCCCGATGCTACCAACCAAAGGGTCCTTTCCGATGGCTTGAGCCAAGGTTGCGTGGGAACCCAGGGACCCGCATTGCGGGGTTCGGCCTGACCATCTTTTGGTGAGCCTTCGGGCGGCTTCGGAGGCTCCTGAAAAAAGATCGATACATTTTGCGTCATTTGAAACATGTGGCTTCTTCAGCACCAAAATAACGTTGGAAACCACCAAATAGACAAGTTGCAATGTTCAGGACAATGCATCCGGATCCCTGGAACACATTGGACTCGCAAAAAGGCGAGTCCACATGAACAGATGTCCAATGATAGGTCCCCTTTTTAAACCAACAGGGGAAACCAAAAGCAACTAGGTCCGGAGGAGAGAGGTTAGAATAAGGGTACCAACTTTTTCGGTAGTCCATTTTAGTAGGGGAACCCTCGCCTTAAAAAGGGGACCGGCTTGGGAAGCCAAAAGCCACCCACCTGTTTGGAGGGTTCCGGGTGCATTTGGGGTCCAAGGCCCGAAACTTGACATAGGAATTGAGACACCCAGCAGTTGCCGGCAAACGCTCAGCCCTGTCCTGGCCCTCTTCGACCTCATGCCAGCGCACCTCCCCCAGGTCAGCGCTGGTCCTCAACATCCCAACCCCCTCTCCCATCCTCTTTGGCATTTTGGGGCAACAAAACTTTACCATCCTTGGTACGCCCTTGCAAAACAACCGACTTTTTTTTGCAGCCCCCTAATAACATGAACAGATAAAACACACTAGGAACTACAGTGAAGTCAACATGGAAACTTGGGCGACTCTTCTATCCTCCCCTTCTTTTGTGAGAAACACACATGTTTGGTGAATGTGCAGACTGACCATAGTCAGGGGATCGAGTTAGCCCCGCCCTCAGGATCTCATAGCTACAACTCACTTTTTTCAGGTGGTCCAGGCCCAAAATGTTCAAAGTCTATGAGCAGTGAGCCATAAGAGCCACCCTCCACTTCATCAGAATTTGTGATTTGGATGTGTGGTCTGGAGGATAAAACCCACTCAGATGCCCAGTGGCCATGGGAAACATAGGGTGTCCTTTTTTGGTTGACTTTCAAGGGACACCCTTCAGGAAAAATGGGAACAAAGGGCACCACTGGGCAACTGTGCCCATGCCCCCCGCCAATCCAAATCACCAACTTGGGATGACCAAATTGGCCACCCCGACACTGGATCAATCAACCTGGGCAAAGACGATCCGGAATCCAACATGGGACACCCCCCCCCAATTCATGAACCAAAGGCTTTCCAGCTTCCCTTCCAATTGGTGCTCTGGAGTAGTGGTTTGGAGCTTCTGGACGGGTTTCCCATCTACCCTCAACAAGAACCATGCGTTGTGTTGGCGGAGCTTGACTTTGAAACAGTTGGTGCAGGTGGTCTTTGCTTTGGCCAGCATGTAGCCTATGGACCCTGTGGACGTCCAGGAACTCAGAGAGTGAGGAGCGAAGGTGTCACCACCCAAAAAGGAATACTTCAGGAAACTGAGCCAACTAACCTAACCTAACCTAAACCAACAATCCGGGAACCCCGAAAAACGGCTTCCCCAGTTTCCTCTCAAAACGTGGGTTTCTCTCGACGTTTTTTCGGGAATCCCGAACTCGCCGAGGATCATCTGCAGGCGCCCTGCTACCGCCACCTCCACGATGCCCGTGGGAGTAGGTCGCCAGGCATGGCCCGTCAGCGTGCCGTCCGCCGCCATGTCCAGGTGGTACCTACTGTGGATGGGCGAAATCCTGCACCACTTTGAAACCATGGGAAATCATAATTTGTTGGTATTTTCAGGAGAATCATCAATCCAGGGTTTCTTGGGTGGAGGACTTGTCCATCCACAGTATGGTCAAAATTCTGGGATTCGGGGAAGGGCGGGGAAAGGGCGAGGGGCGGGAGGGGGTTCGGATTTAAGGTGTTTCTTGCTTGTTGTGTTTGTTTTTTTTCCGAAAGGAGTGGAGGACAATCGTGAGTCGGGAGCCGGGTTTTCAAAAGAGACTCAGTGAGTCCCTCATGTGTAGGTTTGTTTTTAGAATCAGTGCCCCAGTTGGGGTTGAGTTGAAAGGAAACCAAAGCGACAACCAACATTTGTTGGGGTCCACCTAGTTTGACACATAACTAACCATAACTTCTTGGTGGCTATTCTTGCCATGCCTGCGTACAAAGTTTATAACTTTTCCGTGGGTTGGTCACGCAAGTCAATACCCCAAAGTCAAAGATCCAAGCAAACAGCATCCAAGTCTCTAGTTGGGGAAGATTGGTCAGAACAAGTAACCAGACTTGGCTGCAACAAATTCAGGAGATTGAACCATATGACTTCAAACCCCAGCACGAGGTGGGACTCCAAAATTTCGCAGGGTTCCCAAATTATGGCGTTGGAATTCAGCGCTGCCCTCAGATCCCCGCTAAAAGATCAAGTTTAGTTAACTGGAAACAACCACTAAACACAAAACAGCTAAAAGGCTAAGGGGATGGCTGGGAGCCACCAAGAAACAATTAAGGGAACCCCTAAGGGTCTTTCTCATGGCCAAAATCGCTCGGTTTACTCGTGAAGCACCCTAGCCCTGGCGTAAGTGGCCCAGCCTGCTACGCGGCGGGCCTGACTCGCCGTCCTGAGCGCAAATCGGACCCTTCGATGCCTAATGCGGAAACAGACTCTCCTGAGGAACTGCAAAAACCGCTGAGCAATTTCAACACCGGCAGTAAGAATCGGATCCAAGCAAAGGACCTTGATGAGTGAAATCGTTGAGCTTTTCTTATCTCAAAGGTGATCCTTTCTCAGGTTGATCAGTAGTAGCAAGCCAAACAAATGAACAAAAACAAGAAACCAGCAAATGAACAACAACAAAACACAAACAGCGAGCCAAGCCGAGGCAACACAAAACTGGCGCCCCCAGCGAAAACAAGACCCGAAAACGGTCTGTCTTCAGAGACCCTGGCGGATTGATAGAGGGTGCCATTTCAGTTGGAAATTGGGATATCTTTTCTGGCGGCGTGTCGTATTTTGAGGTGGTAACCCTTTTCGGGACGGCTTCAAAGGGAGCATGCGGAAGACCCGTCCATGCCCCCGCCTCGAGGCCCACCAGCTCCATTCGGCACGAGGCACTGGCGATGCGCCGGCGACCGGGGAGGGCCTCCTGCCACTGCAGCCGGGCTGCGCCTGAGCTGGTTGATCCGCCAAAGCTCTCCCCGACCCTTGGGCGTGCGAAAAATATGGCTGTTACCACCTTACCCCTAGTTGGCGGTTTGGCTGACCAATCCAAGCCACCAATTGAGGGTACATGATGTTGCTTGCATCCCCGTACAAATGAGACGACAACAGCGAAGCCATCTGAGTAATGCTAAATTCGGAATGATTAATCCAGACCCTACTAGTCAAAGGACCCCCCCCAAAAAAAAAGATCCTGTCCTTGCTTAGCTGGGAAACAAACAGAAAACCCGGGAAACAACCATAATGCAAAGACGGGCACCACTGGGTCAGCTATGGGCATCTGCGCGCCATAAGCACGAGCGCAAACCAAAAATAACAAGAGCTTCAAAGGGCAACGGGGGCCCAAGTTGCTAAGTGGTGAGTGACCGAGTGCGCACAGGGTTGGCTTTAAGCAAGAGCCAGTAACCTAGTACAAACGGGCTAGCTCCACTTTGCTAGCTCGGCCGAACCGAACGCGCGTGGGGGTCAAGCCACACCTGCTGCACCTAGGTGAATCAGCCTAAATCCCTTGTGGGCAAGCAAAGGGCATTAAACCGTGATGGAATTGTGCCATCTACTTTCACCCAACTGTAAGTTGGTCACGGCCATGGTCAGCAAGGCAGACGGTTAACCCCAAACTTGCCGGGGTGGTGAACCTTGTGAAATCATTGCCAAGATCCATCCTTTTGCAGGGTTCCTTCAAAAATACATCCAATAACCACCTGCGGTCGAAATCAGCTGCTGAAGGCATGAATTTTTGACATCCAGAAAGGGACTCGGGTTAGCAACCTGCCACAAGGGGCCTGAGAGGAGCTTCGGCTCTTTGCCCCAAAGACCCAAGAGGTAGAAATGCCTAGGGGCTCAAAGGAAAACCAACAGAAGCCACCAACTGTTTGGGTGGCGTAGCCCCTATCTTGACACGCGCCCATTCTTTGCCATCTGCAAAACCACAGGGAGCACGGGAGCAACGCACGAAAGACATCAGCGCCAAACGCTACTCGGATGCTCAACCAACTATTCGCAAGTAGGTTCTACAGAGTTGGGATTGGGGGGATAGTTCCCTGGGTTGGTTGTGCGCGTTGATCATACAAGAAGGCTGGCGCGAGGCATGAAAAGCTAGGCCACTTCATCGCTTAGAGCCACGCAACGAGTCTCCTCAAACTCGGAGCGCCAATGGTGCACGCGGATGCACATGTACCCCGCCAACATGGCCGTGAGCACCAGGCCCACCAGCAAGGCAGGGATGAAGCCTCAGCCGTCAAGAAGGCCCGGAAAAGCCAACCTCCAAACCACCCAACCACCCAACCAACCCAGCGACCAGCCAACCAACCCAACCAAGCCAAGCCGAGCCAAGTCACAGCCAGCCAACCCAGCAACCAACCAACCAGCCGGTCGGGCAGTAACTTGGGAATCCCTTTACAAAGGGCGGGCTCCCCCTTGACTCATGGCAAGCTTCACGTACTTGGGCATGGATCAAAGGCCCGGTTACCCCCCCAGTGGACATCCCAATCCTCACTAAAACATTTACTAAAATGGGTGGTGCATTCACCTACCCCAAAATGGGATCCCAAAACGGTCTTGACCACCACAGCCACAATGTACTGCAAACGCCTTCCGGGGGGAGGGGGGGGGGCCTGTTTTCCAGGCTCGCCTTTGCGGCAAAGAAAACCCTCGAAGGCACCCCTCGAAGCCAGGCGCGCTTGGGGAAAGTGGGTTCCACCCAACCTCAAGGCCAGCCTTCAGTGGGGGCAAGGGCCCCCAACTTATTGACCAGAGGAATGCAGTAGCCCAAACGAACCATGTGTCATGTAGATTGTGGCTCGTATTTCGCGAGCCTTCGGAGATCCTCTCGACCCACCTCAAACAAGTACTAGCTTCGTGTTGGCTAAACGGCCAAAACTGGTTTGGAACGCAGCAGCCAGTGCCCAACCTGACATAGCCGTGGTGAGACATGGTGAGACCAAGTACATGCCTGACTTGGCCGGCCGCAACATCCAAGAGGCTCCAAGCTACGAGTATGACCTACTAACCACCCTCCCTCAGGCGATTCCGTGGAATCTCCCGGGCAGTAAATGAAACTCAATGACCCAAATGGGTGAAAGCGGAACCATGGAACTGCCCGAAGGTACTACACGGGCCTAATGAAAATAGAATGGGGATGTAGGGTACTATCTGAGTCACAGACTTCACTTTTCAAACAGGCAGTGGTCGAGATGGGGTGGTCTTTGAGCATCACTTGACATTCATCGGGGAATAATGCTTGCAATGTAATTACTTTGTTCAGGCCCTTGTGTACTCACTTCTTGAGTGGATTGGCCAAAGCTGTGTTGCCGCTAAAGTGACCTTATCAAACAATGATGTAGCCCTAGAACTCAGGGAGCAAGTGTGTCTAATTATTCAGCCCCTTACTTCCTGAGTGGATTGGTCAACAAAAAGTGCCCAACAAGCATGGAGTCCGCAACGTCAGGATCTAAGTTCTTTCTGTTTTCAATGAACTGTTCCCTGCCTCCTTTGGCGTGCATCAGATCCTCCCGCCACTCGCCAGGCATGGTCGTGAATGTCGTGACGTCGCTCATGGCCGGCTGCGCCGCGTCGCTCGCAAGACGCCACTCGCTCGGCGGATGCTTTTTTTCCGCGCC
>CAUJNA010001557.1:1702907-1810407 GCA_963377175.1 Effrenium voratum
AAGGAACTCAGTCAGTGAGAACCCCAGTTCCCTTGAACAAACAAACTGAAACCCGGGCCCCGGAATGCTATGGCATACAGCAACCTATGGAACGCGAGTTCGTTCACCGCATCCCAAACCCGGTGGTTTGAAGCCACATCGGGCTTGGTGGTAATGTTGACCCAGGATCTAAGTAGAACCCGTCCCACTATTTCGGGGGGGTGAAAACCCCTCCAAAAGTGGTCCGAATCCAACCACTAAAAGGAATTGGACACCCCCCGATCAAAATCAACCAGGGGTTTATTAATCCGGGATACCAGTACCCCATCCTCCATAGGTGTCCTTTTCGGGGGGAAATAGATGGGCCTAGTTGTTGATGACATCGCCCCTATTAATCCGGGGTTAACATTAGGTAGCTTCCCATTTAGCCTCTTCGAGGACCATGGGTTTTGAACCCCAAACCTGGGCTGCTAAACGTTTTCAGATCCCCTGCTACAGGTTGTTAACATGCGGACCAAACGGAAACTACCCCGAAGCCAACGAAAAGGCGAAAAAGCCGAGAGGAACCGGATGGCAGGGGGTTCCACGAAAGAAACCACTAAAAAAAGTGGCCTCATTATTTTACCATGATCAAAGTCACCCCGTAAGTGGTGGGTTAACTTAGGAAAACACCTCTATTTTGTGACTTTGCTAACCACCAGAAACCATCAAAATGATGACCCCAAACCAAGGCTTGCCTCAGCATAGCCAAGTGGCGGGTTCTTCTCCAACACCTTCGGCGGCAGCAGGTGGGAGTAGAGCAGCCCGAAGCCCGCGTTCTCCTTGCCATCGGAAGCCGGGCTGAGCTCGTTTCACATTTCAACTCCACGCGAAGCCCGGGCACCGAACAAAACGGGAAAACCAACAAAACGGGTGGTTTGTGCCCAGGCCAGGCCACTGAACAAGTGAGATTGCCTTTTTGTTGAGGGGACCCTGTGTTGGGTTGACTTAAAGGAAACCAAAAGTAAACCCATCGCTTTAGGGGTACGTACGGTATGTCTATTTTGACGCATCTAAGGAGGAGTGGTTGGGCAGCCTCTTGTGTAACAATACCAAAGATTCACAGGGTAGAACTGGGTATCTTAAAGCGAACATTTGACTTGGTTGTTACTATCTTCGATGAGGCCATCACGTAGATGATTGTGTGTCAATGCAAACCTGCACCATGCAAAACAAGTCAATCTGAAAGTATGTTTCACGGGGCTTCCTATATGTTGCCTCCGTCCTAACCCCAAAAGGAAACTCAACCCAAATTGGCAACCGAAAGGTGGTACGGTGCATGGGCGAAATTCTGCACAACCTAAGAAAAATGGCAAGCCACTGCTTGTTGGTATTTGCGGAAGATCATATCATTCCAGGAATTCTTGGGTAACTAGTGCGAAATGCATTGCGTCCGTCCCAAATATGTTTCAAGCCACTGAACACTGAAATACATAAGGGTCCCGATTTGTAGTTTGTTTTTTCTAAAAGAATAGCCCTCGAAAATATAGTGAGCCCCGATTGAACACATGGCGTTTGACCACTTGTTTTACCACCATTTTTTGACACACAGCGTTGGCCCAACCCCTGCGTGTTGATCCAAGCCAACGCCTGCAAGGGGAATCATTCAGCGGTTGAGCACAGGCAACAAAGCCAGCTCAAAACAAGGGGGAAATCAGCCAAATGCGAACCAAACGCAAGAACAGCAACCAAAGAAGCCTTCCAAACACCCTTCTGGGTATGTTTTGACTCACAGATCTGTCGCAAAACCTGCTGAACGAATCCGCGGAAGGACTTTTCGCGGAACGAAGCAATTACTTGGCTTCAGTGCACTCCTTGAATTTCAGCTGCCATCGTCTCTCCGCCATTTCCGAGATGCGGAAGACCTATCATAGGAATCTCCTTACCACCTTCTGCGGGGGTCCGCGTGCTTTGACGCACACACTGGTGTCATGTTTTGCCCCGTTCAACTGCCAAAGGGAGTCCTCCGACCCCTGGCCCGCCTGCCTGCCACCCAGCTAAAGACATGGGTCAGGCACGGCACTTGGATCTTCAAGCTACTTAACTAGTGTGCTATATGAGCCCTGGTGACAAGGCAATTGACCCCAGCTACTCCGATTTTAGCGTGATAAAGCCTTCAAGTTGACTTACCTTTAAGATCCACAAGCCAGCTTCCCCTTGACGTTAAACTCCCAGCTTCTTTTCAGTGCCCCCGATTCATTTTTTGGGTGCTATGATCCATTTTGAAAATAAGGGCACTTAGTCCTAAATCAAAGAGGTCACCTTTTAAAGGGCACTTAGACCCTCAGGGTTGCCCTCCCCAGCGAATCCCTCCTCAGTTCGGCGGGCGCGAATCGAGGTGACTTACCCCTTGAAAAGGTCACTTACGCTAGTGTCGGGCCCCCCTGCGTGAGTGTCACGCGTGTCGCTGCGGCTCGATTTGCCCAGTGGGGGTCCCCCCGCCGTGTGAGTGTCATTCGCATTCACGTGTCGCCCCACTGACACTCAAATGACACGCTTTGACACTCAAAAAGCCATGTTCGGGCTTTCCGGGTTGGCCCCAATCAAATGTGGCAGTTGTCACACTTCGACACGGGTAGCTGTTCGATTTCAACAGAATCCCAACCCCTATCAAGCAAAAAAGGGCACTTAGCAAACGAATCAAAGGGTCACTTAGGCCACCGACACGGCCTTAAGTGCCCTCAATTCAAAAACAAGTCAAGTGCCCTTCATTGGAGGGCACTAAAAATATGCTGGTCGCTTCCCTTTTCATTGCCCGTGATTCTTCAAGGGCCTTTGGTGGAGACCTGGGGATCGGGGTCCAAACTCATACCACCCTGTGTTCACTTGCCTTCTGTCAGTGGATGTTTCAAAACGACCTAATGTAAGTTTTTCAGGTTGGTGAACTACAGTGGTTTCCCCGGATTCTTTGCTTCAAGCGGTTCGCTCCTTCGAGCCCCTGCCTCCACAGCTCCCGTCGAAGCCTCCTCCTTCACCGCTTCCGGCGCCGGGTCCGGCGCCGCGGGCGCCGCTTCCGGCGCCGCGGGCGCCGCGGGCGCCGCCTCGACTTCCGGCGACGGCGCGGCGCCTTCCAGAGCTTTCGGCGCCGGTGCTGGCAGTGCGGCCGGCGCCTGGAGGAGAGAAACTCACTCAAGTCAAAGACGGCACCAAAGACCATCATCCTCTAAACATGACTATATAAGTGTATATAAGAGGACAAGTCTCCAGCGACAGCGAGGTCTGGGGAGGCGCCCTGGCAGTCTAGATCAATGCCTCCCTCAGTGAGTTTCGCTCAAAGATGCCCCGCCTGCGCCTTCACCTCGGCCTGCGATGCAGGCCGAAGAGGTCAATCTTTAAGCTCCGAATTCCACCCCAGAGATGCCCAGTGGATTTCCATGGGAAAAACTGGGCATCCTTCTTTTGGCTGTTTGACTTTGAGGAAGCCTTCCCAAAAAAAGGGAACAAAGGGCACCACTGGGCAACTGGGAGATTGCTTGGGCATAGGCCCCTAAGCTTTCAGCTGGGGAAGCGAGCCCACGGTAGATGGCGCAATTCCCATTGTGGTGGTAAGTCCGACGTAAGGAAGATGACAAAACTCAAATGGGGGAGATTTCGATGCCATCTACTTTCACCTGACTGTAGCATCCCTGGGTCTTAATGCCATCTACTTTCACCTGACTGCAGGGTCCCTGGGTCTTAATGCCATCTACTTTCACCTGACTGCAGGGTCCCTGGGTCCCGATCCCCTGCCCCCTCTTACTTTGACTTCATGGGAAGGGGTGGTTCCTTAGAGACCTCGAATTGATGCGAGTGACTCGACTAATCAAAGGAATCCCAAAAAAAAAATCAAGTCCCTACTATAAGGGGACCGCAGTGCGGACCGCCTCTGTTTAATGCGGTCCTCTGGTTGAATAGAACGATAAGAAGTTGTCCCTTTAAACGTCACCCAAACGGAAGGAACCTAATCTTGAAACCGAAAGGCTGATGTAAAAAAACGCAAAGGAAATTGCTAAAGGCAAACAGAGGAAGGGGATGAAGACGGTGTCTCAAAGTTTCGTCCTATTGCATAGTAATGAAACATGTTGCAATGAGCATTGCTGTCCCAGAATGTAGACCGACAATGCAGGTAGAAAGAGAATGCCCTCTCATGGCACTCACGGGAACACAAAACATCGGAACACCACAACTCGCTGTGGCTGAATGATCCTTCATGGCCCCTAGTCACCAGTAGGGTGCAATGGCTCCTATCAAACTAGTGATGGAGGTCGCGTAGGCGCACCTCGGTTTGCCACTCCTAACAGAATTCCTCAAATCCGCGAAAAATAGGGTACTTGGACCTCTGGGCACAAGGAAAACCGTCGCGCCATTTTCAGAGGGGGCCAATCCTCAACTAGGTCCTCCAGTAGAGAGCTTAGAATAAGTGTGTACCAACCTTTTGCTGTAGTCTATCTTAGTAGGGAAAAACCCTCCCAACCAAAAAAGAAACAGTAAAAGGGCACCTAGCTGGGGTCCCAATCCTCAAAAAAACCCGTGCCGCTTCACTCAACTCACTCTTCAAGGCCCGAAAAACCGTGAGCTCAGGGGAAGATATCTCTTCCCTCACGGTCCTTTCGGCTTCTGGCCCCCCATGCCGCAAAAACCGCGGGCCGTGCCTCTTGGCCCACGCGACTCATGAAGGCGTCGCTGAAGACCACCACCGGCACCATGCAAATCCTGACGCGGATCTTTGCCGAAAAATTGTCGACCGGGACTCAATATCCAGAGCCGGCTAAGGAGAACCGATACATATGTATATATATATATATTTATACACATACAACATATACATATATATATATATATAGATATAACCGCATATCATATGAATATATATATATGTACACATACACAAACACATATATATATACATATATATATATATATCTGTGTGTATGTTATGCATTGAGGAGGCAATGACCGGAAATTCGAATTCTGTGTATGGCCCCCTAGAATCACATACAGTCACCTTTCTGAGGCGCCAAACAAAAAGCTTGCTAGCCTATAAATGCAGAAAAAGGATTCGGCCGGCACCTTCTGGTTGTCCCTTGGGCCCGATTGACCCAGCAAACGGATCCGTATGGGGTACCTATCTGCGCTGTTCCAGGTCCCCTGCTAAAAGTCTAACTTTTAGCGGCTTAGTGGAAACTACTGCTAAACCCTAAAACCCTAAAACCTTAAGGGGGTGGCTGTGAACCACCAAGCTATACTCGTGATTGTGGAAGTTGTTGTTGTGGGTCGCCACTTGCTGTGCCAAGAGATGTCCCATTAAAGTGATACAAAACAAAGAAATGTCCAAGGCCCAAACGGACCCTTGCAAAGAAGGTGATAGTCCGCAATTCAGGGAGAAGAAACGACGGCAAAGCGAATCGCCTACAGATCAGCTGTTGACCTTTGGGGGGGCAGCGGGTGGGTTGGGAATATATATGGCGCCAGTAATGCCGTGGATGGGCAAAATCCTTTTCGCAGCACTTCGAAGCCATGAGAGACGGTTCTTTGTTGGTTTTTGGAGGGGGATCATAAGCCTTCAGCCGCGAGCATTGTGCATGGACAAAATCCGGCACCACCTAAGAAACCCTGGACGGTGATTCCACCACACAATCCTGCACCACTTGGAAACCATGGTTGAAACCATTTTTCATTGGTATTTACAGGGGAATCATCATAAACCAGGGTGTCTTTGGTGCCGGTTTTCGTCCATCCACAATGCCCGGGGCTGAAGAGCTTAAGCTGTGACACAAATTGAAGCGCCCTCCATTGCCAACAGGCGAGCGAGCCGCTCGGGATCCCTTTCCACGGACCAAACAACAAATCCAAGCTACGCCTCCCTCCCCGCAAATCGAAGAAGGACACCCGGCCGCAACCAAATTTGCTCCGACAGTTTTTTGGGCTTGGGCGCAAACTTCAACCATCAGTTGAAGGGACCCGGAACAAGCATGCTCCTACTGCTCCAACAGTTTTGGGCGCAAGGTTCATTTGGATAAGGGGAGTGTCGCAATCAGAAAATGAACGGATCGACCTCCTGGAAAACAGGAGCTTTCTGGGTCGGAATGTCTCCAAAACAGGGATGCGACCAGTCACATCTTCACAGGGTCGATCCTCCTCATCATCATCCTCATCCTCATCCTCATCCTCATCCTCATCCTCATCCTCATCCTCATCCTCCTCATCATCATCAGCATCATCATCAGATCTGTGCTGTCAACAAAGTCTAGGGAGTTTGGAAATTCCCCTGACAGGCCCAGTGTACCGGAACCTTCGCCAAGCAAGCACGTTCGGGTTTCAACATAGCGGACCCCTTTTGGATGTGGAGGGGTCTCAATTTGGAGAAATGCCAATGAGATTTTACGCCACCACCAATCCCAAAAAAGGGTACCGGTACCGTTTGAGGATGGTTTTACAGAATTCACGGGGTCAGCGTACCACCTGATTGATACCAAGGTACCCGTTGGGCATTGAGGGAGTTCCGTAGTGGACCATGTGATTTTGGGAAACCCTTTCTGTAATACTGTGGATGGACGATATCCTGCACCACCTAAGAAACCATGGGACACCACTGTTTGTTTGTATTTACAGGGAATCAGACCATTCCAGAGTTTCTTAGGTGGTGCAGCATTTCGTCCATCCACAGTACCAATGCACGATCACCCTTGTCCTCATTCTAAAGTGGATTCCCCAAGGGTATCACAGCCAGTGGCACCGTAAAACCCATCCCCCCCCCCAATTTTCCCGCAACCATGGCTTTGGGGAGATATTTCTTACCATGCCCATCCGCAAGAAAAATCCGAGGGCCGGTAATCGGCCCCCGGCAGCCGGAGGAACCTTTTGCCAGGGCGCCCAATGCTCACAAAGTTCAGGAAGGTGCCGATGGCTTTTCCGCGCCAGGTGTAGTCGCACCAAGGCCACTCCTCAGCGTTGCGGAAGCCGATGCCGACGAAATATATCCAGGCAAACCAAGCGAAAAACCACCAAACCACGGGGGAATCACGGCAAATGAGTGCAGCGCCAGTTGCCACTGATGGGGGCTTCTTTCAGTCTACAAAGCAGCGAGGGTGTTTGATTTGGGCGGCTGCTCATAGGGCTTCAGCTGATCAATGCAGCCACGACGGATTCGACAGGTGGGCGTTGCTTTTTGCTTGCAGGAAGGCGCCTAAAGAGAATTGAATTCCTCAAGTTCCTTGGACTTCGGTCTTGGTGGCGTCGGGTGGGCTTCGGGGTCCTGTGCTGAGACTCCACCTCTCAAGGCCCCCCTGGAACTTTCCTGAGGCACTCGGGCCTGATGGCTGACATGCTGAAACCCTACGTGCCGTTTGAGCACTGCACGTTTTTGTTTGGGAGAACTTGCTCTTTTTGGTGGCTCCTTCGGGGGGCAAGTCCCCCTAAAGCAAAGAGACACGCACCCCACATGCGAAAGGTTTCGCGCTTCAATCCCCAGCTTCCGGCCTCAGTGTCATGAGCGCATGAGGGGGGGGGGCGGGGGGGGGTTTTCTCCAGTCCCCACAGGGAAAAATGGCTGGCCACAAATGAGAAACCTCCGGTCGAACTCCTCACTCCATGTTGAAAGGGGTGGGGATGCCCGCGGTTGCAAAGGCGGATACCTCTGGGCGACTCTCTTTTTGTTTCAAGCAGCCTGGCAAGGGTTCTTCTTTGCTTATCTCAGAAGAGTACACAGGCCATTGGGCCCTCAGTTCCCTTGAGTAGCACAACCCCTTACAAAACCCAGTGTCAGCTTCCCACCAACTGGTGGTTTGGATTGCTGGTTTGGTGGTTAGGGGTGGTGTCCCATTGACCCTCTACAAGAACCAGGGCTTGAGATCCAAATCCAAAGCACCAATCCAAACCACCAACTGAGAGGTTACCAAATGCCCAGTACAGAGTGTACATCATGCTTGGTTCGTATTAAGTATGGATTCCCTTGGCCACAAGTTCACAAGGTCCACAAAAGGTCGGGGGACTTCCCAAGCTGCAAACGGCAAAAACCAATGCCCCGCCTGTTTCCAGGAATTCACCAGCCCCATTATCCTGGTGACCTCTGAGCGATGCTCGCTTCGGGGATTCTATTGGCCTCACAGCCGGCAGCCTCAAACTCAAAACAGGTTGCAGGGACAGGGCCTGAAGATATAGAATGCCCAAACCAGTTGAAATCAAACCAAACAATATGTCAAGCTGCCTTCCGGGCTGCTTTGTTTCTTTTTTTTCTGGTTTAAAAGACATAAAATAATGCAAACTCATAAACATTATTTGAATTCAGAAAGCTATGGCCCACTGATTCCTTCTCTCGCAACTCTCGCCGGGCTGCACCGTGCAAATTGATCACCTCCGCCCACAAGGCCCTTGGCACAGAGGCGTAGACTTCCTGCGAAGTCCAGAACGAGTGGCAATGGGGCAAGAAGCTTCGCGGCGGGATTGTTGTTTTTTTGATGGAGCCCTCTTATGGTTGGTTTGAAAGGGAAACCAAGCACAAAAACCGTTGCGCCATTTTCGTGGGTGCCTGAATGGGCTTATTATGGGGGCATTTGGGGGCTGGGGGGGGAGGAATGGAGGAGGAGAGGGATATTCAGCCATTTTGGTTGTGAACCCTCTTTTGGCAGGCCTTTTATCCGGAAACCAAAAACGAAAACCGCTGCGCCATTTTCGGTCCCCCCAAATAGAGCCAACCCCCTTTTTAAAGAAACAAAATATTGAAGGCCAACCAAGGCATTCCGACCGAAAAGCCCTGGAACATCTTGCGGTGTTTTGCTGTTTCCTCTCCCGCAAAAAGGTCCGGCATGACTGGAAGGTCCAATGGACTTGCTAGGGCCATAAACATCTTCCCACTTCAGAGAGGTGAAACATGCACCGCGCTCAGGCATTAAAATGGCGACCTATTTGGAACCTTTTTATTGGGGTTGACGATCTTTGGTGGGGAACTCGCTGAACAGATCCGGAAGAACGGCGCCACTGACCAATTGGGAGGCAAAGGAGCTCTGAGGGAGGCAAAGGAGCCCCGGTTGGTGTGGGCCAATTCGCAGCCCAGAAAGTTGGCGCAAGCCAAAGCTAAGCAGAAACCGCGTCCTTGACCTCTTCGTCCGGGTTGAACCTTTCCGTGAAGTGCCTGCAGCGTCGGGATGCTCACCCCGATCAGCTACACTAGAGTAAATGTAGATGGCACAGCTCCCTTTTTTGGTGGGTAAGTTAAGGGGAGGACCTTTCCCAATGCAACAGATGCCACCTACTTTCATTGAACAGCCCAAAAGTGGATTCGAAGGTGCAACTTGCCCCAATAGTGATCGGACTCCCTCTTTAGCAGGACATGCCCTATTCATCCAGAAGCGGTTTATTTATCCTGAGTTCCCACCAGCATTGCCCTGACTTTGTCGCTGTCTTTTCCACGGTGGTTTACTTGGAAAGCCAGACAGGAAACATATGTGTTTTAGTTTTTTGTTGTTCTTTTGTTTGGGGGGTAGGGGTCCGCTATTTTAGCCCACGCCCAAGCGACAGCTAGAAGACCTGCAAGTCCTACAATAGCTTCGAAATCTGCAAGGACTCCCAAGTAAGGGATCGACATCACTGTGAGCTCGGACAACCCCCAGAGATCCATAATGTTGACCCAGGATTAATAACCCCGTGTTCCCTCCAAAAGTGGTCCGAATCCCACTAAGAGGGGACGCAGAACACACCCGGAAGGCTTTGCTTAGGCACAGCAGGCTGGACACCAGCAGCCACAGCAGGAAGCTCACCAACGCCTCAGCTAGGCTTGGCAACCCTTGGATGTAGACGTCAGGTAGGTTGCAACCCTGGCTACAACTGGGATATGGGTTTGTCTCAAACTGAGGGACACCCTCAACAATGGATTTCGGTTTCCCTAAGGTGTCCCTTGGAATCCGCTAAAAAGGGGTTCCCCCAGATCTGCTTCGCTTGTAACCAGGGCGGTCAATTTTTTGTGGCTGGCCTGTTTTGCTCCAAACAGACTAGTGAAAGTTGTCCAGAGTCCATATGCTCCCACCGCCAAACCCCATGCCAAAAAAATGTACAGTTGGCAGTTGACAGCCCAGCTCCGCCAGGATGTCTCAACAACTCCACTTGCAAAACAGGTGGGTCGACGTATGCAACTTTCTGGGTGATGTAGTTCTTTGTTTGCGGATACCCGGGTTGGGCTGGTTTAGATTGAAGCCAAGAGAAATTACCAATTTGTGGGCGCACCCAAATCGAAGACACATCCTATGACCACAGGCTTGCTCTCTGGGCAGCGTCCCACATGCATTGTGCCGCTTCACATGTCCAGCGCCTAGCTTGCTGGGGGGGATATGTGCTTCAAACAAGATTCCGACGGGAAAATCACATCTCCAAGTGTGAAGAAAACCGTGACATGCCCTCCCAAAAGCAAACATGAAGCTGCACAAGCTTCCTCTCACAAAGGAACATCGTCTTCCCAGAAGAGGCAAAGGAAAAAGGAGGAGAAGAAGGAGAAGACGCATAAGGTGAAGAAGAAGAAGATGAAGAAGAAGTGCACCAGGCCACGTCTGTTGGTAACAGGCAACCTAGGTCCTCCAGTAGAGGGCTTAGAATAAGGGGTACAAACTTGGTTCTGTTCTCTATTTTAGTGGGGTCCCGAACCCTCCCAACCAAAAAGGAGAAACGGTGAGAAAGGGCACCATTTGCTGGGGTCCCAATCCTCAAAAAAAAAACCGTGCCGCTTCACTCAGCTCACCCTTCAAGGCCCGAAACTCCGTGACACCTAGCAACGTTTTGGCTTTCCGGCTTCTTCCCGCCCAGCCGCCAGCCGCCAGCCGAGCGGCGGTGGCCTTCAAAATGGCGCCGTTCTCCCCCAGGATCGAGGCCATCATTGCGAAGGCGCCCACATAGCCTCAAACGACCCCCCCCGCCAAGTAAGAGGGGACTCCCCCGAGTTCATCAACCAGGGTATTGTCACTCCCTGAGTGGATTTGCCGAAAAACAAGGTCCAAACCTCCAGTTTACTACCCAATGGTCGTTGCAAAAGACTGAATTTCCATGAACTCAGCAAAAATCGAATAGAAAACCGCTGGGGGCAAAAAACACAACTCCGGAAGTGAGAATAAAGGAACCGCTGGGGGGAACAGGGTTTAACCCCCATGAGCTCAGGAAGTGAGGAACCGCTGGGGGAACAGGGTTTACCCCCCACCGCTGGGGAGGAAGAAACAAAACAATCAAAAAACGGGCGCCGGCCGGAGGGTTCTTCCCGAGCCAAGGCGCGCTCGGCCTTGAGCACCCGCAGCACGCAGAGTCCCCGCAGCCACTCGGGGCCAGCGCCTGGGGGCCGAGTTTCGGACCCAGAGGCTCCCGATGCATTTCGAGCCCTGCATATGGCCCTGCTCCTGCTGGGTGCGGAGGGGATTTGGATTGGAGGGTTTTGGTTCAAATTAGGATCCTCCAAAAAGGGAAAGGCCCTACAAATGGCCAAAACCAATTCCATTTTGGGATAGGTGAATTCACCACCCATTTTAGTGGGGATTGGGATGTTCACTCGGGGGTACGGGCTTTTGACCCATGGCCATATTGGTCACCGTTCACAAAGGTCTACCCCCCAAACACCAGTTTGCGGGGTGTCTGATGGATGTGTCGGGTCTTCCATTGGAAGCCCCGGTGCACAACACATCTTCACGGACCTTCTGCAGTAAGGTAAGGTGGTCCAAAGACAACGGAGCCCTCCCCCAAGGGAATAGCAAAAGCTCCATTTAAGACATCAAGCTGGGCTTGTTGGCAGTGAAAATGGCACTGAAACAAGAATTCAGACTGCTCTCTTCTCCTTTGCGGGATGTGATGACCCACGCATTGCACATGTGCCCTCAACGTTCAGTATCCCACCCGCTTCTCCGCGCTTTCCCCGTCTTGCGGGTGCTGGACGGCTCTTCCAGGATTTCTTGACTGCTCAACCCTTAGGGCCTTGTTCATGCCCTGCTAAACTGCAACGCTTAACCGGACATGTCACACATTCTACACCTCAGATGCCCAGTGGCCATGGGAAAAAAAGGGCACCCTTTTTTGGCTGGTTGGGTTTAAAGAGAACCCTTACCGGAAAAACAGAAGAAGGAAAAAACACCGGGGAATAACAAAAACAGGTCGGAAAACGGGCACTAGGCAACAAAGAAACTCAGGGAACTGCTGAGGACTGCACTGCTTCTCAACTGGGTACGTCGAACTCTCAAGCTTCAAGCCCTGGCCGCGGCGCCTTTGGAGAACCACATGATGCTGGAGGCGAAGCCGGGGAGGAAGGCGAGCACGTCGATGCAGAGGTGGGGCAGGGAGCGCAGATAGGCCGCTTGACCCTTCGCCCTCGGCGCAGGCGCAGGAATTTCACCATGGGCTTGCGTCAGCGCAAGACGATGAGTACACCCGGCTGCGGGACGTTTGGAAGTTTGGCCCCTGGGCAAAAGGACATGGAAGGAAACTGTTCATAACTGTTCACTTTGCAAGCCTGCAGTCAGCAGCACTTGTTTCCTTTTCAGGGCATGGGAACATTCCTCCGGGGTTAAAACTCAGTGCCCCGCGCTCCCTTTTCCCAAATGGACCACGAACAAGTCAGGAAAACTCGATTGAACCTCAGGGGATGGATTGGTAGGCAGGCTGACTGCAAGGGAGCTGAGGCCGGCACGCTCTTGCGCCGAACTCCGCGAAGAAGAGTACCTGTCCGCAGCTAAATTACCAGCTGAGGCCCACATAGCGCCAGGACTAAAACGTCGAGTTTGTCTAAACATCGAAGCCAAGAAGCGGAACAGCCTCAATTACAGCTGAGGCATTGAAGATAAACCAAGTGGCACCTCCATTTGCTGAGAAGTCCCCTGGAACAGACTCCAGTCATCTGGGACCCCTTGTTGGGGTCGATGATTCTGGCAGAAGAGGGGCCCTGGAACCCGCCCTGTATGTTGCTTGGCCGAACAGGCTTCGCCTCGGTACGCCGAAACCACTGTAAGATGTTCAGACCGAGTCTGCCGCATTGAGAATGTGCACTTGGGAGTTGCCGGAACCTCTTGGATCGGGGAAAGCCGCCCGACCCGCCCCATCGTGTCAACCTCAGATAAAGGAAAAAAATGATCCAAGCTCAGAAGTGATCCAACCTCAAACGCCCCTGAGACAATTCACATCCTAAGCTTTAGGAGTCGCCTGGCCGCTTCAAGGTCCTTGCGCGCCATTGGCGCCAGGGGCCGTTTCCGGGGCCCCGGACCGAGGTCGCCAGGTTCACGGACTCGAAGAAGTTCTCCGAGACTTTGGGGATCGGCACCTGGCAAGGACTCCAGGCAGGCGTCACCGGAAAAGGGCGACGAAAACAGGCCGAAGGGTTGGAAAGGTTGGCCAATTGGAGGACCAAAGGATGAATTATGATCTGTATATACCATACATAGAGGAACAATTCAACAAAGCAAAACACAAATAAATATATATATATATACATAGAAAGAGAGATATGCCAAAGTAACCTTTTCGGACCTTTTCACGCTATTTGCTGTGTTCCAAAGTGGTGACAGAAACATCTCCCGGTGAGTCGCCAGGAGCGTTGGGTGTCTCAGGGCAAAAGACGCCCAGAGGATCCAGCGACCGTATTAAGGGAGCATGGGAACCCAGGATTCATAAAGCCCCAATCAAAATCAACGGGATGGTCACTTTTGGTGGGCGTTCAAACCATTGTTGCAGGGAGCCTCACTTCCTGAGGCCAACACTTTCTATTTACCACTGAAATTGTCTGAACCAAGAAAATTGTTCAGTCCAGGAACTCAGGGAGTGAGGCCTCTATGAATAGGACCTGTATATTTATCTCAGTTGCCCCAAGAGCCTGGAACTAAAAGGTTAACCTGTTGGGGTCATGACTAAATTTGGACCAAAATGGGAAAACCAAAAGGTCAAGAGGTCGATTCGCTTTGAACAACTGAGTTATTCATCCGCGGTCAACATTACCAGGTGAGTTCTCAGGTCGTACCGTGTCGAAAACGGATTCGCTTGACAAGGCGCGAAGAGCACGCGGGTGGGCTCTCCCAAGGTCAAGAAGAAGTACACAAAGGTGCTGCCGAAGGAAACCAAGAGCGTGTACAGCAGCCACCTCAAACGTCAGATGCCCAGTGGATTTCCATGGGAAAAAGGAATCGGCATCTTTTTGGTTGGTTGACTTTAAATGGGAACCCTTCCAATAAAAAAACACAAACAAACATGAAAAAAGGAACCACTGGCAACTGGGTAAAACCTCGGTGCAGATCCGATGGATCAGCTTGGGGTCAAAAATTGTGAGCCCAAAACGTCGGGTTTGTCATAGGTGATTTTTACATGTGAGGTTTCTCCACACCTGCAAGCAACCCAGCTAGACTGGGAAATGCCATGAACTGATGCAGGGTTGACACACCTGGATATTCAGCCACCTCGATATGTAGGGTATAACCATGGCTAGAAAGGAAGTAACCTCTAACCGCCATAACAACCATAAATGTCACGTACTTGTGCTGTTTGGGTTGAACAGCAACTGTTGATTGAATGGTCGAACGGGTGTCAGAAAAACAACACCTTTGCTGGGACCCCGGGCAAAAGTCATGTGTGCTCATAAAGGTCTTTGGGAAGACCAGCTGACGAGCTCTAGGGAAGCCAAGGCTCTCTTCCGGTTTGCAAAACACAAAGACAAAGGTCCACAGTGTATTGCCGCTCACACACACTCCTGCTTTCCCCGCCTCCCTGCTGCTTTGTTTGCCTGAAGTTCATGAACTCGGGGGGTGAGACTCGGACCCCAAGGACGCCCCTTTGATTTAGAAAACGGTTTGGATGCCCTTTGTTCTCGCGGAATTTACCTCGTCTTCCCTGTGGGTCCTTTTTTTAGTAATCTTTTGCAACTCTCCTAATTTTCTACGGGGATACTCAGGGGTGGATCCCCTTCGCCGCATCACAGCCCCCCGCCCAAGCCAAGGAGCGGCAGCACGCGCCCGCCCTCCAACGACGGCGCCGGCGCCGCTTCCGCCGGCGGTTCCGCCGGCGCTTCGGCCTGCGGAGTCAAGGCCTTGAGCCCTGACGGCTCGTACACTATACTATACACACACATATACCTATATTCATATACATATACGTGTGTATGATACATATATATATATACATTTGTGGGTGCATAGTGGTATACCAATACATATATGTATATATGTATTTTGTGATTTGGAAATGCATATAGACCATAGGTCAAAACCATGGGCCGAAGTTTTGGGCAAACACAGGGAACATCAGGGCAAATACAGGGAACATGAGCAGGGCCAGTGTCCAACCTGTACTCTACATAGGGTTTGGGTTTCGGGGCCCTGCCTCAACACCCTCCGGTGGAACCCTCCCAGCCTCGATGGCTGGATCCGCCGCCTCGGGCTCCCAGGCTCGCTCAGTTTGGCGTGGTCTGCTTTGGCGTTTGAGACCCGTTTGGGGCGTGTCTTTCAAAACTTTCAGGAGGACCCCTACGTGTGGGGTTGCCTGAAAAAAGGGCACCTGGACCTTCTCCTCTTTCTTTTGGCACCTTTTATCCAACTCCAGACCCTCAAAAACAGGAAAAAGACCGGCGGTCTCCCAAAATGGCTCCCCCAAAAAAAGGTCGTGAGTTGCCTACCTGCTTTCCCAAAGGCGGGAAAGACCGTAAACATGCTTGGCTCCAACAAAAAGAGGCTGTTCTCCCACCAATTAACATGGAACCTGACAGGGGACCCGGTCCCTTTACAACTTTACAAGGAAAATTGTCCAACCGTCAACAAGAACCAGGTGTTAACGTCAGGTAGCTTCCCATTCTCCCTCAACAGGAACCAGGGGTTACGTGAAATTCTGGCCTTTCCTTGGGCACACTTCCATTTGGTGGCGACCCCGAAACAAAAAGAAGCATAGTTCCAGTAGTGATAAATGCCCTTTGAGACCAACAGGGGAAAAAAAACAAATATTCTTAAGCAAACGGAAGAGAACCAGGGGTTCCATGAAATGGGCTGTTTCCTCGGGCACGCCCCTCATATTTCCGGCGCCTGCTTCATCTGCTCCACCTGCTTCTTGCAATGCTTCATCAGGCTGGCGCCCAGAATTCCAGTGGGCACCTCAGGCGAAAAACAAAGCCGCCGGAGAAGCCGCAAGAAACGCAAGCAAGAGACTGGACAGTGGAGCTTCACCGCGGGTTCTACTTAGATCCCGGGTCAACGTCATGCATTGCCTCACACTTGCCTACAATACCCTGAAAAAAAAAACATGAAAGGTCTCTTGAGTGAATTGGCCAAAATCACCATAAGATAGTGTTCCCAAACAGCTTGAAGTCCTGAGGGACCCGGGGTTGGTCATTTGGGTATGTGTGATAGGGTACCCCAACCGGTAGTTTCCCTTAGGTTTCACATTGGAACCCCCAAAAGGATACTCTCAAGACCCGTCAGAGGTGTCCTTTTTGGGAAAATAGATGGCCCCGGTAGTTCATAGAACCACCAGGTAAACCAGGACCCTCCAATTTACACTAAATCAACCAAAAAGGACATCTATGCGTCCGTTTGTTGTGGTAAAGCCAGCAAACTGAGTGCTGAGCAGGGGCCCTCCGACGAACGCATCTTGGACATCCCGGACGCCCACGTCAGGCCAGTGATTTCACGGTGGGAAGGCTACTGCTCCCTTTGCACCCCCTTTTGTAACCCTGGGCTATAACCTTCAGTGGGGTGATTGCCCAGGTTCAAGAGTGGGACCTAACCTCACAGCGAAATCCGGCAGTCTCCAGGATCTGCACGAGCTTCCGGATCCAAAGTGCCGTGCGTGGGTGTCACTGTGTGGTGAGTCTGGTGGCGCGGGCGGGCGGTTGGGTCGGATGCTTGTCGAACAGTCAAAGCAGTGCTTTCCGCTCGGCCGAACTTCCAACCCAACGCTCGGAGTCTTAGAGCCGCGTGTCCACCAATCGTTGATTCCCTTCATTTTGTTGGTCTCACTTGCTGAGTGGATGGCCCAAAAAAAGTCCAAACTGTTTACTTACCACTAAAATGGTCTTCCCAAAAAGTTTAAAGATCATGAACTCAGGAAGTTAGTGGTTGGCGGGAGCCACAAGGCCACAGAGGTCAGAAAAAGAGGTCTGGCTTACCATCAATTCATCAGCCCGGCTCACACTCTGCCCAGCGGATCTTCAGGGAAACAAAAAGGCATCGACATCTCTCTCTTTTGTTGGTTGAGTTTAAAGGGACACCGCCTGACCCCCAAAAAAAAACGTCGGAAAAAAAGAAGATGAAAAAAAGAAAGGGGCGGTGAATCCACTGGTGGCACCTGGGGTCACATGACCTGCCAAAGTTCTTTAGCTGGGTTGCTCGGAGGGCCCTGGCTGGCCCGAGGACCCCAAGTAAGCCATCAAAGACACCATGGCGATATCCAAATGGACCCAGAACCATGGCGCTGGGTCCTCCAGTACTTTGAGCTTAGAATGAGCTGGTACCCGAGAGTTGCATTTTTTTCTGCAGTCTGTTTTAGTAGGGGAACCCTCCCCCAAAAGAGGGGAGAGAAAGGGCACCTAGCTGGGGTCCTGGATGGTAAAGAATTAGCAGGGCGTGTGACTCAAGTGGATGCACCTTTGAGCTCTTCACTGTTTGCAGCTTGAAGCAACCCTGCAAAATGACAAAGGCATCTTCCCACAACAGTTCGAAATTTACCAACAAAGCAGTCTCAGACGAGACGGCGGTTCTGTCCAAGGCGCACCGAAGACAGGGACACCAACAATACACACCTCAGCGCCAAGGAAAGGAGACCCTAATATGTTTGTTTCGCTTTGCAAACTGAGGCCTTTGAACTCTCCGGGAACTGGGGGTGAGTTCTCAGGCATTTCTGGGAGTGTCTGGGTGGCTGGCATTCTGTTCCTTTTGCACACGGAAAAAAGCTTGGCCAAAAAACTCTCGGGCGGATTCCCCATTCTTTTCAACCATCGATTTTTTCAAACACCGATCGCTGTTTCCTCTTGGATTCGGCTGGTTTTCTGAAAAGATTCGGATCCTTGGAAGTGTCCCCTAGAAGAGGGCATAAACCCACAGGGTAGATAAGGGCGGCTCCTCCAAAAGGCGTTTCCTTTTTGTGCCCCTTTACACCGACCTAAAAAGGGTACCTCAAACAGAAGTGTCCCCTAGAAAAACCTGACTGCAACACCTGCCTTCCGGGTGCGGGCGCTGGGGCAATGAAACGAGATTCGGCCCGAAACCTTGCGAGCATGACCCTACGGTTGGCCTGGACACCTCGAGAGATAGCCGTACATCCCGCCAAGGTCCAGTTCTCCGCGTTTGTTTGGGGTCCCTTAGAATGTTTCCCAAATGGACATGTGCCCCTTAATACCGGTCTGTGTGAAGAACAGGGTCTACGCCTAAAACCAGGCTTCCGTGGTTTTCGACTTTCATAGGGCTCACCTTTTACCCTGAAAAAGATGGGGTTGGGCCAGCTACCACGTCCCTAAACAGACCTCCTGCTGGCTCCAAATTCGGCTCCGAGTCCGGGTCCCTTCCAACCGGCTAGGTACTGGTCTAGGTCCTCCGGTAGAGAGGATAGAAGAAGTTGGTACCCGATTTGTTTTCTGCAGTCTATTTTAGTAGGGGAACCCTCCCCCAAAAAAAGAAACGGTAAAAGGGCACTACTGGGGGACCTAGTTGAAGAACACCGTGATGCCAACATTAGCATTCCGTAGAGATACTGCGTCTCGACGGGTCCGGATCTCATTTTGTTTTCATCCAGCTGTCCCCATAAAAGAGAAAATGGGGTGCCATGCATGGAGATCTCCAGAGGACATTCCGAGGCACGACGATGATGATCACCCGCTGGAAGACCCTGAGCCGGCCATGTGTCTCAAGGCTGCAACCGCCCAGTGGATGTTTCCCCTACTCAGATGCCCAGTGGATTTCCATGGGAAAAAAGAACTGGCACCCCTTTTTTAGGTTGGTTGATTAAAAAAAATGGGAACCCTTCCCAAAAAAGAAAAAGAGAACAACGGGCACCACTGGGCAACAAAGAATAGGTACTGGAATGGACACCCGGGATTTTTTTCGAACCGCTGGTTGATTTATAGCAAGTCTCCCCGTTTCGTGGGAACTCTGTACTGCAGGGAACCGCCCTAACGCGAGTCTGAATCCGGGGTCAGCCTTAACCCGTGGTTTTTGCCCCTGGGTATCTATGAAGAGGTAACTGGGAACAAGCAACAAGGTTAACCACAATAGCAACTGAATCTACACCATCTAAAAAGCATTCATGAAGACATATGTCCCACCTAGACATTGCACAGTCCACCCTCCATCCAACAATTATGGAAGCTGTCAGGAGGGCAATTTTGCTTTTTGGAGAAGCCCCTTGCCCACTTCCAGGACTGTTGGACAAAGGGGTAAGGAAAAACAAAAACCTTTCAAACTAACAACACGAAACTGCAACATCTGACCTTGCAAAAACGAGAATTTCAAGATCAACGCTTGCACTGCCTTGATTGAACATAGGCCACAGATGCAGGATCAAAAGCTCGAAAGGCCGATTTGCTTTGGGCAAGTCAGCGAAAGGTGTGCGTGATTATTTAAGCAAAGTTGTGATTGAATATGCACGTCCGTTCCTTGGCGGGGGGGCGGGGGTCTGCGGTGTTTCTCGAACCACGCGCAACGAATGCGCGTTTTGGAGGGAACCCCTCGCTTATCTTGGCTTGAGGGCAGCCAAGGGAAAACACTTGTTTGAGGTGCTTCACTTCCTGAGTGGATTGGCCCAAACAAGTCTAGACAAAGTGGGTCTGCTTGAGCCTGAGTCAATATTTACTATTACCCTACTGGACATGAACAATTAGAAAGCCCCAAGGATTTGTGGGTAATTGAAAAAGTCAGTCTGTCTCTCCTAAATACACTACTGGATACTTCAACGGAACCTTTATATACATGTAGAGAGCACCAATATAAATATATATATATGTATATATATATATATATGTATATATATATATATACACGTATATATATATACACACGTCATATACAGACACATGTGTATATATGTGAATCATATACACATGTATATGTATAAGTAAATGTAGGTACATATACATCATGTATGTATACATGATATGCACATGAATTATCTGTTGCTTCTGCATTTCAAACGTGAACATTTTGCGTCAATTTCGCCGAGACGCGCCAAGCCCCAGTTGGTCCAATCATCTCCAAAGGCATCGGCCAACGGGTGCTCCTAACAATGGCTTGGGTTTGGGGGGTTGGGTGGACTTGGGTGGGGGGTTTGGCGGCTTTGGGTGGTTTTGGATGGGGTGGGGGCAGTGTAGGTTTTGCAATCTGTACCCGGATTCTTGGTTGCTGGAAGGAAGAAGTGAATAACGTTTTGTGGGCCCAATGGAAAACCCAGAAGATTTCGCAAAAAGCAAAAGTCTAAAGATCCAAAGCGGCAAAGCAATTGCGATTCTAGGGCTAGTACCCTCAGTCCTTAACTCGCACCAAAGGCAAAATCTCGACACAAAGTCTCTGTTTGTTGGGCGTGTCGAAGAACTCAAACGAGTACCATACATGCACTGCGGCACATGAGGAAAATCGTAGGTGCGGTGGGTTTACATTTTTCACCAATGAGCTGAACCACAGGGATCCTCAAGTAAAGGACCTACATCAAAGTGAGCTCATTTTGCTTCCAGGTGGGCTCGCTATGACATAGGCAGAATTGCTGGGCGCATCCTTGTTAAACATCACTCTCACAACCGGTGAGCAAGATTAAACTTGCACACAAGGCAATGTTTGACACGTCTTTAAACCCGGCCCCCAAAATAGAACGAACAGACAAAACAACAGAGACCACACTAAAGACAGCAAATTCCACCTTGATGTTTGAATCCACCAACTTGGGCGTGTAGTTAGTGACGGGGCTAAAAAACAAGGTTGCAAGGGTTCTAACTTACCCCAGTTCCACTTGCCGCGATTACACCTACCTTGACCTGTCCTCAGATCCCCCTAAAAAAACGTCTAACTCTTTAGTGGTTTGGTGGACGCTACCATTAAACCAACCAAAAAGCTAGGTTGCTGTGAACATCAACCCTGCTAAGGGGGGCAGCCAGGCAACAGCGAAGCGTTCCATAGACCAAAAAGCTAAGAGCCTAAGAGCCTAAGGACCCGGATGCCTGGGCTTTTGGGCCTTCGGCCTGGCAGAAGCAAAAAGGACGCCGCGGACCGGGCGTTTCTTTTCCAGCCGCACCGGCTGGCTCCTTGCAAAGGTTCAGGAGCGTGAAGAACCTCAGCGCCAGCGAAAACCAAAAGCTTCCAAGACCAAAGCTTCCACACCCTCGTTGCCCCCAAAAGGCTGCCCCGAAAACCGACAAAAATGAAGAACACCTCGGGCCCCAACACATCCATTGAACCGGGGAGTGTTGGCAAATATATGGATTAGTGGAGTAGGTGTCCTTGCTGGGCAATAGTTGGCCCTTGGTACATGATTAGACCAACAGGAACACTAGTGCCGCCTATTTTCTTAACCAAATCAACCCAAAAGAGCACCTATGAAATGGGTGTGGGAAATGAATGGCCCCCTCGTGATACCATAGGACTCCTGTCCACATGACCCATATCGTGGATGGACAAAATCCGTTCGCACTACCTTAAAAACCACGCGAAAACATTGTTTGTTGGGTCATATCATTCCAGGGTTCCTTAGGTGGTGCGAAATAGATTGAGCAACCATCCGCAGTATCGCCTAAAAAAGAGAGATGCCTTTGGCCAATCTAAACGCACGACCTTCGCCGAGCAAAGGGAGCACTAAGCAAAAAGCTGGAGGCACATGTTGTTGGTTGAGCATCCCCCCCGGCAAAACAATCTGGATCCGTTGAAGTGTCATCATTGTCATCCTCAGAAAAAGCTTTAATGAACGGGCGAATGGTGGATAAAAGGGACACCATCCCCAAAGAAACTTTGAGATCCCTCAAGGTGTTCACATCCTAGGTCCGAGCCGTCGCAAAAGGTGAGATCGTTGCCACCAACGTTTGGAACGGATGTCCCAAAGAAAACCACACGAAATGTCGCGCTGGCCGGAAGAAACCCAAATGGACGCGGAGGAATAAGCGCAAAAGTAAACTCGGAAAACAAAAAGAGAGAGAAAAAACAAATAACCAAACGCAGAAGAAACCAAAAATAAACCAGGGACCAACATATTCAAGTCAGCTTTCCCAATGTGACAACCTCTTTGGCTGATTCAAGATCCAAAGCGAAAGGTCAAACTGCTGATCTGCTCTGGAATAAGTGAATGGAAGGAGTCTCTTGGTTGACGTTGGAAGGGCAGCAAAATATATTTTTTAGCAGTTAAGTGGGGATTTTCCACTAAACCACAATAAGCACAAATGCATCATGTTTCCCAACAACAACTATGGAGTGAGTGAATGCAGAGTTTGCCGAAGTGAACATTCGCAAATCCTTTGCTTTGGTCGGGGGTATGGGAAAAGATCAGTGGCCATGGGAAAAGAAAAGAAGAACTGGCACGCCTTCTTGGTGGAAGCTAAAAGGTGTCACCGCCTAAGAAAGTTAAAAGGATATGCCATACAGTTCCTTGAATGGCAAGAACCCAATGATGATGAACATCCTAAGATACATGATGGTGGCTATATACCCCCCTTGAGGGCAACTGAGCTTCCCATTGTCACCCATTGTTCACGTAAAGAAGCCGCACATCCCAGTGCTTGGCCTTGAAGTCAGAAGGATCTCTGAAGAATGGGTTGTTCCAAAGCATTTGGGACCTGGCGTGTGGCTATTCCCTGGGGTTCAGTTACCACCAAAAATAATTGAAAAGCCCCAGGGGCAACCGAATCCGGTCGACTCCGATCCATTGACAGGAAATCAACTGGCCTCACTATTCTACCACGATCAAAGACACCCAAGTGGTGGGTTAAAGGGAAACACCCCCGTTTTCTGACGTTTTCTCACCGCCAGAGCCAGCATCAGTCAAAATACTTGCCCCTTAAAACTCCAAGCCCTGGGGAAGTTAATCTTTTACAGACATATAGCCCATGTTACCCAAAAAGCTGAAAAGTTGTGTTTTTAAGAGGTAAGGAATCAGTCAAAATAATGACCGCCGATCAACCCGAATCCTTTCGGGCGAAGGCGCATGGAGGAGGGCAGAGACTCGAAGCGCTGCCAGCTTTCGCCCCCGTACTCCGCGGCTTCCCAGACACTCGCCGGGTTGGTGCCTCAAAACATGGGAAGGTGTATCGAGGAAACCGACACCGGGGAAACCCGAGAAACGCCATGGCCAGTGGATTCCTGGATGGACGAAATCGTTGGCATTTACAGCCGGGTTTCTTAGGTGGTGCGAAATGGATTTCGTCACTTCCAGCAGGAAGTGCAAAACCAAGGCCCCAATTTGGACAACCAAACATATGTGGGTGTCCACGTTCAGTGGGAAAGCCACCAAAGAGAAAGGGAATAATGGTGACGCTGAACAACTGGATACGTTTCTTTTTCTTGCTGTTTTGCGAATGAACCGACAGGGGATTCCCTTACTCAAAAGGAACCATAGGAGATGAACTAAAGGGGTCATTCCTTCATTCCCTGCTGAGAACCAACAAGTTCTTCAGGGCCAGGAAGGTATGAGTCAAAGTAAGGGGTACCCCATTTGGCTCAAGGGTCCGAGAACGTCACACACCCAATTGAACGGTCCCAATTGAAGACAAGCCCTATCAGAACCTGCTCAAACATGCAATCAGCGCCCAAAAAAACATGTTGACTTTGGGTTTCCATCAAGATGGTAACAAAGCTGCACATAGGCCCGAATGTGGTCTTCGTAATGCCAGGCACTAGAACAGCCTACTAAAATTGTTTTGGGCACTGCTGACGTCGCTTAGATGTCCTGAGCCAGGCGCGGTTGGCCACCATGTAGAGCCCCGAGAACATGACCCACACCACCAGCGCCAGCGCGAAGATGGTACTAATCAGCGCTCCGTCCTCAAAAAAACTGCAAGGGTCCTACTGTGGATGGACGAAATCCGCTTCGCACCACCTAAGAAACCATGGGAAACCATGGTTTGTTGGTATTTGCAGGAGAATCAGACCATTCCAGGGTTTCTTAGGTGGTGCGAAATGGACTTCGTCCATCCACAGTATGTCCCCCTTGCCTCACCCCAGGAATACGCAAACAAGTCGCCCAAAAGGTGCGCCTCACCAACCGGCCAAGTGATGCAAACGACATGATTTGTAGACCCGAGCGCCGAAGGGGCCGTGAAAACGGCCCTATTTGATGCTTTTGGACTAGCCAGGCGATCGTATGGCTTCAAACAGAAGTTTTACTAGGTCGAAGCAAATCCATTGGTTTTGGCCATGAGGTCACCCCCAGTTTTCGCAGCAACTGGAAAGGGTTCATCTTCAGCGCGGCCTTGGGAAGGATATGCCTGTACCAAACAAGGGGAAGGCAAAAACATGCCACAAGGACACCCTTCAACGGCATCCGATCCCTTGACGGACCTCATGGAAGGCCTGGCAACCCCAAGAATTGCTCCTTCGGGTGATCTGTGAAAAACACTCAGCACGGAACAAGGTGCCCTCAAACATTGAAACATGAAGCCCTAGTTTCTTGGCAACTTGGCTGGTGGACTGCTCACTTGCCAAAGGGAATGGACCTGAACATGCCATCACCTCCGCGCAAGGCAAAGGGCAAAGCCGTGGGAAAGGTTCCCAGGCTTTCCCAGGTTTCCCCCCCTTTATTTGGAGACTGGGTCCTTGGGAAGGCCTTGCATTGGCATCACAAAAGCGGGCAACTCCCGCAACCCGGCTGGGCAACCCGTCTGGCAGGTTCGGCATTCTACGACTCTCCTTCTGTGGCCCTAAACCCGAAACCCTAACTCCTTTTTGGTTCAGACCCCTGGAAAAAACGAACACTATTTCCAGTAGTGATAGATTCTCCTTCCAACCAACAGGGGAAAATAAACAAAAATAAGCAAATGGAAGCTAAACCCTAAACTCTAAACCCCTAAAGAATCAGGAGATCTTCCCATGTCTTCCGCTTCTTCGAGAAACGCTCCGACTCTCGACGCCTTTAAAAGACGCAACCGTAACCGCCGGCGCCTCGTCGAAGACGTCGATGAAGGCCTTGATCCCCGCGCCGGTGGAGGACGGGGACCGGACCGCCATCTCCACCAGACGGATGAGGCACAAGGACTGGATGTTGTAATACCTCGCGCCAGGGACAAAAATCCCGCCCCTCCTGGCGTCTTTTGTCAGCCGTCCTGGTTGATTTTGATCGCGGGGTGTGACTTTTAGTGGGGATTCAAACAACCTTGGCGGGAGCATCAAACTAATAATGGGACGGATTCGTCATAGATCCGTGGTCAACATTATTATATACATGAGGGTACATGCCTCAGCATGTTCACATTACTAACATGGAAGTGGACAAAGGCCTTCCACAAAACCCTCCAGTTAGCTTCTATGATTGTTAGGAGTATGTAATCCACATCTAGGGGATGCAAAATGGAAGATGTTGCTATACCACACGCCCAACCCCCACTTCTCTCTCGGGAAGTTGGGTGGTTGGGTCGGGGGGGCATCAGCGAGACTGTCGGGCTTTGAGGTTCCTAATTAAACATGACCCCAATGGAAACTCACTGCGGACAAAACCGCGCCGGCTCTGACCGAAACAAGCTAGGTATCCCCCGTTCGCCCGATTCGGCGGAATTGCTCAGCACACACACACACATTCACGTGGATGCGTTTGTCCTTTGGTTTTTGCACCTGTACCTCTGAGGTTGCACGAAATCGCTCGAGTCCCTCACAGTCAAACGGGTTTCTCCAATTGTCACAAGGGTGAGGTTCGATTGGAGCAACTCTGTCGAAAGATACCTGTTCTACCTGTTCACGTGGTTTTGTCCTTGCGGGGTTCGGAGTAACGATGGCTACTTTGCGTTTGTATTTATATATTGATTTAATCAATTTATTTATTGTTTTTGATTGTTTTCCTAGTTGCTTTTTAACGGGAAAACACACACAATAAGATCGCGACTACTTCCTCAGCTCGCTGTTTTTGGGCCGGGAAGCGCGTCCGTCTTGAAGATGATGTCCATCAAGGAGGGCGTCACTGCGACCACGTCGACCCAGGCGTACAAGTTGAGGAACACCCCCACAATAGGCGCTGCGTTGCCTGGCTCGCGCAAGGCAGCATGCGGCTTGAGCGTGGTTTCATCATGGTTGCTTGGGGATGCAAAAACTGATGAGTTACTTGAGGTTGACCCCATATTAACCAGCCCCTGCAATTTCATAGGGGGCTGGTTCTAGTTGGGAATCACTTTTGGAGGCGCCCCCACCCCCCAAGAAATAAATAAACAAACTGGGGGTGATTCATATGGCTGGCTATGCCCAGCTCCTTGCAGCACCAAAGGCGAGAGAAGCGTCTAGATCTACCCCAGGCGATTCCATGGAAGCTCCCAAAGGGAGCCCTTAAGACTTCTAGGTCCTCCAGTAGAGAGGCTAGAAGAAGTTGGTACCAACTTTTTTCTGTAGTCTATTTTAGTAGGGGAAGCCTCCCAACCAAAAAAGAAACGGTAAAAGGGCACTACTGGGGGACCTAGACTTGGTTCCATTTACAGGATCCGCCCTCTGAGAGCTTCCGGCTGTTCGAGGGAGTGTACTGCATCACTACTCCTGATGGAAGCGTTCAAAGGTGAGCCTTGATGAAACCCCCACTCTAAACATGGGATGTTTAAAACCAGCACGGTCCTTTTGAGACTACCCTCGTGTGAAGGTAGCCTCCGTCACCCACGCGCGCGCCGCACTTCGGTCTTTGTGAATCATCGTCTTTGCTTGCCTGTGCTCTGTAGGGGATGAGGGAATGAACCTGAGGATTCCATTACAGGAAACCATTGGTTGGATGGTTCTTTTCGGGGTCATTCCATTTCTCATTCCCTGCATTTCTCGCACCAGCTTTTTTTCAAACGTCCGAAAGGGAAATATGGGTGTGGGTCAAAACCCAGATGCCCGTTTTTGGGTAACCTTTCCTTTTCCTTGGTTCAGTCTGAAAGGGAATCTCAGGGGTAGGGAGGTAGGGTTTTGCCCCACCGCCATATAGGCCATATGCTCAGTTGTTCAGTGAACCTGTGAAAAGGGGAACCCTTTTTAGGGAAGGCCGGATTTTTAGTGGAGCGGCCACCCAAAAAAAAAAAGGCCCGGAAGAAGGAAAAAGGGTGCGAGTCGCTTCTCGCAGTTGAGCTCCTGTCCTCTTTCCGTGGGAAAAACAACAAAAGATCGGCACCCTGTTTTTCTGTGAGTCTAAAGGAATCGGAACCTCTGCCCTTATATAGGCTCCTTATGTGGGTTTTGGGAGGACAACAAAAGATCGCCATAGAGGCCATCTAGGGAGCCCTCCCAAAACCCAGAAACCGCCTCCCAGCGCCTCCCAGCGCCTAAGCGCAATCGCATCCGGGCTCCCGGGCGGTACTGCTTCCACCAGGGGTGCGCCGGGGCGGAGAAGATCCGCACCAGCCTCGAGGGAAAGCGGGACTTTGACCGCACAGGTGACTTTGAGAACAAGCACGGAAGAATTGGACGCCCCCCCCACAAAATTGAACATGACTTTATTGAAAAAGAACGTCAGACAGGTATGGAAGAATTAAACACCCCCCAACAAAAAAAAAAAAAAAAAACAACAACAACAAGAAACAACGTGGAACATTGGAAAGCCCACGCACGCGCGCACACACACACACAAAATAATAATATCCAAAATCCTGGAAAACCGGCCCACTATGTATTGTTTGGGCTGCTTGACTTTAGAGAATGCCTTCCAAAGACAAAGTGACACTGGAGCTCCAGTTTCACCCGGGCAGTACGTAAATACCAACAAACAGTGGTTTGCCATGGTTTCTTGGGTGGTGCGAAACGGATTTTGTCCATCCAAAGTACCAGTAATGAATAAACATGTTGGGACTTGGACAGCGAAACTACCGCGCCAAGATCTGAGAGAAGTCAGCAAGATCTGCCCAAGGCTTCGATCTTGCCAAATCCCGGGGCGGGTTTTTATGTATGAAGGAATCCTAGAAGCGGTGCGGTCTCCCTTGTTCCCTTGAAACATCCTGCTCGGCCAGCAGTCCCTCATACCAACCCAACGAAAAGGAGCAAAAGCGGGACTCATCAAGGACAACAATCATCCGTTCCATGATGCAGTGGGCCCTCCCCACGATTACTTGCGCAACAAAGAGAATAGCATGTTTGATTATGCTCCGTGTTGAGTGATCTTTGAAATGTCCATACCGTGGACCCTGGAATGGTCTGATTCCCCCCGGTTTTTCCCAGCAAACCATGGTGTCCCATGATCCTTAGGTGGCGCGTACGGATTTCGCAACCAGTACTTCCAATGGCGGCGGCATCACTCCACGAGCTCAGATGAGCGGCAAGCTCAGGATCAGCGTCACGGCGCCGATCGCCTGCAGTCTGGCCTGGCGCTTGACCGGCTGACCCGGACAGCGAGACCCCTCAGTAGAAATCTGGAACACGTCTTGCTGCCTGGATCGCCAGTGGCGATCGCTTTTTTCCATGCACGTTACCCCAAAAACCAGCAACAGCGACTGAAAAAAACAGCAACTTGGCCATCTAGGTGGTGCTCAGTAGGGAATGTGCTCAGTAGGGGGTTAGTGGGAATGAACCTAGTGATTCCCAAAAAGGAAACCACAAGGCATGGTTTATGGGGCTCATTCCCTCATTCCCGGCTGAGCACCAGCAAAGAAATGACTTGCTTACACCTGAATAAGACCATACAGCGGTCATCTTAAGAACGTTATTCCCCGGCAAAACGCCTTGGTAAGCCTTGCTGAGGCTTACTTTGGCTGAGTAAGCCATACTAAGGCAATTTTGTAGCCATGAAACGTTAAGTTCCGTAGGCTTCCCTCGTCCATGAACTTTTCCGCTCTCTCTTTCCGTTAAACCCCCCCCCCAACCGCTCACGGGTTTGCCCACTCCTCCCTTCCTGAGCGGACTGGAAAACCAAACATCTTCCAAGCGTTTGGCGTAGCACTCCACCTGGTCTTCCCAAAAAAGTGCCCAGTCCCGGCACTCAGGGAGCGAGACACAAACCAAAAGAGGGGCTTTGAGGCTGGAATCAACCGAGCACCTGGGCTTCGCACCTGGGCTCGTGGCAAAAAGGGCTTCCCAGCTGCCGACTCCTCTCTGAGAGCTTGGAACTCAGAGAAGAATTGGTCACTGGTCGTGGGGTGCATTCAAAAGGCTCAGACCGACCTGAGTCATAGTTCAATCCTGGCACTCAAGCCTACCCTAAACCATGCAAAGACTTAAACAGGCGAACATCCGCGTTGATCTATAGTAAGGGGACTGTCCCCTGTGAATGCCGAGCAAGTGAAAATACCTACATCCGATTGACCCTTTCACTGCTAGCACAGGTGCCTAAACAAGAACATCGGGGGTTCTAGGGTACGTTACTCGGTTGCCGTCGAACCCTCTGCAAAAAGTCTAACTGTTTGCGGGTTTAGCGGAAAACCCTCGATTTCGCAAACAGTTAAAGTCTAATAATCCAAACCAATAGCAGCCAAGGTTAAAACCACATAAGTCAGATAGGGGCAACCTCTTAGTCATGATGTTTTTAATAAACTAAACTTGTCCCACTCCAAAAGTGATGAATCCCCAAAGGGGACACCCACCCATTAATCAACCAGGGGTTGTGCTTCCTCCGGGGCTAACATAAGGCCCTCAAGCCCGCCCGCCCCAAATCGAGCGGGCCATTTCTTTGGCCCAGCGGCGTTGGCGCGGGGCACCCATGTCACCAGCTTCCGGCGGAAGCCGAAGCCGGTAGTTGCCTCACACGAGCCACGACTCCCAAGGGGGCAGTTTAAGGTATGCCTAGATAGCCAAGTTGCGATCGCTTTTTTCAGTCACTGTTGCAGGTTTTGCGGGTGAAGTGCATGGAAAAAAAGCAACAACCAACAAGACAACAACAACTGGCGATTCAGGTGGTTTGTTCCAGGCATGGAGGCTATATGGAACTCAAGTAAGGGCTACCCTCCCCCAGGCGATTCCATGGAAGCTCCTAGGGAGCCCTTTGGAGGACTGGGCTCCGTTTGCAGAGGCTTTCTGGGAGCTTCCATGTTGGTAAAAGGAAGTGTATCTACTGCGTTACGCAGACTGAAATAAGTTGCTTTACAAGCATCCGGCCCCAAAACCCATACCTGACAATGCAACCTGGAATAGTCACAGAGATCAAAGCCCGGACTTTCTGGGTGCCCATGGCTTCGGCCGCGTTGTTTCCGCGTTTCCAGGCGAAGGCGAGGGCGGGGGCGAAGGGCCTGCGGGTCCAACTCCAACTCCGTGGCCGCGGCGAAGACCACGAAGTTGGCGAGGCCGCAGAGGACCACCACCGGGTCCTGGGCCCGAATCTGATGGAATCCCCCCTAAGGAACTGCTACGGAACCCTAGGGGGGGTTGCCCCCAGTTAGGCCCATTTCAACCCTGGTTTCTTAGGTGGTGCGAAACGGATTTCGTCCCACAGTAGCAGTGGGAGGCTAAGCTTAACCCTTAACCGCTGGGCAGAACCTGTGTGAACCTATCAGCTTCGGGCCTTGATCAAAAATGAGGAGGGGTTGGTTCTTTTCCTAGGCGCCCCAAAACGGTTGGTTTCATGGTGGTTTCCTTTTAAAACCAAGCGAAAAGGGGTACCAACCCCAAAAAAGACGATATGACTTGAGGCTTGGGACTGCTACCTTCATGTGGCCTTCAAGTGTCCTTCCCAGGGCTCATTTTCACACTTCAGGCAACATGAAACCAGGCTGGTAGACGAGCTTCTATGGTCAAAACTTGGCCATGGGCATGGTTCAATGCGGGCTTCACACGGCAAATAATTTCTTCGACCACGCCCGTAAACCCGTAAACCCGTAAACCCGCTTTCCGCGGGCACACGGAAACGGCCAAACAGGGCCTTTGCGGTCCCGACCGCCCAGCTGAATTGTTTATACTGTCCATAGATGTCCTTTTGGAAAATAGATGGCCCTGGAAAATGGAATAAAACCCATCGTCTAATCCAGTGCCTTCCATTTTGGACCACACTAACCTAAAAGGGACACCTATGCTACTGTCCTCCTGTCCTCTTGGAAAGACCCCGCATGTCAGTTGGCGGGGGGCTGTTGAGACGGCCAAAAGGAAGACCAAACACGTTCCCACTTTCGGCGGATCCGCCTCCGTTTCTCCCTTGCCCAAAGGAGCTGGAAACGAAAGGTAATCACCTTGCGGGCCATTACTAAAGATGGCAACCCAACTTGGAAAAACCAAAAGGCTAGATGCGGCCGATTCGCTTTGGGCAAGTGAGAAATGGGTGTCCTTCCGACGGACACCCCTAAAATGGCTTCGCTTTCCTTTCTGGTTCTCCTTTAAACCATCCCCAAGAAGACATGCCCAAATCATGTGAGCCGAATGCATCGCTTAGGGTCCATGACGTGGACGTGGAACCAGTAGGCGCCTTTCGCGACCCCTGAAGGCTCCACCAGACCATCGTAGACGTCCTGCGAGACGTCGCCTGCGGGGTACGGATTGGCAATGTGTCAACTCACGCAAGTCACCTCAGACTGACAAACATCTATGGTTCAACCTTCGACCCATGGCTTCCCCTTAAATGTGGATAATGTGGGGAGGCTGTTTCCAGCAAGGACCTCGAAATGACAGGTGGGGTTTTTGGTGGTTTAACGCGGCGTCTGGTTTTCCAGTTCGCCATAAGAGCCAGCTGCAAAGCGGAGCCACAGATGGTGGAGGCCAGGGGTTCCCGATTTACCCCAAGGACAAGGGGGTCAACTTGCAGCGTCCCTCTTGGTTGGATTCGTGGTTTCGAGGTTACGATTGATGTCCTCGCCTCTAGAAGAGCCAAGGGAAAACCAACTGATGCCCCCAGACGGCTGGTAAGAGTGCGAGGAACACCGATGTTCCGAATTAATTTACAGCGCTCTGCCATGGTTTTGTAGTGGCGTACGGTTGGTCTACGCCCCTCGTTTTTCAGGCGCCTTGCAGACGCCGGAATCGCGCTTGGGGCCCGGTGTGTGGGCTCGTGAAGCCAGTTCTTCAGTGGCGCCCTCAAAATCCCGGGCAACAAAGGCCTACTAGAAATGCCGAATGAATTAGAACAGAGTTGCGAGGTTGCGAGGGCTCAAGGCCAAAACTCGCCAAGATCATATGAGTAAACTACTAGTCATGCGTGATGTCCTTATAAGGTCATTTGAAAAAGGAAGCCGCAAGGGATGGAGAGCCAGGCTACAAGGCTATGCAGCTATGCAGGTTCCATGTCTTTGAGAGGGTAGTTGCCCTTCATCGGGTAAGTGTGCGTCCTGTTCTCAAAGGCTAAGGGAAACGCTTCCAAGGGTTTCAAGAGACCACTGAAGCTTTCAACCCAGAAAACCACCCACTTTGTGGGAGACAAAGACAAATGCATCAAAGGAAAGGTGATACTCACCTAAGAAACCCTGGAATGATATGATTCCCTTGTAAATACCAACCAAACAATGGTTTCCAGTAGTTTCTTAGGTGGTGCAGAATTTCACCCATCCACAGTACCCCCTCCCCCCCCCCAATTTAAGGGGGGGGATTTCCCAACAGGAGTTTCTTCTTAACCATTTTTGTTTTAGGGGTTCCTTCCGTTACTCTGGGGCGCTACTCACTTTTTCAGAGGACTAGTCAAACAAATTGCCCAAACTGCTTGTTTCCCACTAAAATGGTCACCAAACCCACAAAGTGACGAAAGCCCGTAAACTCGGGGAGTGAGACCCTAGGGAACCCATGCAGGACTCCCTAAGGAACCCTGGAAAAACCCTAGGAACTCCCGCGGTGAAAACGTTTTTCACCCCTCCCCTCCCCGGGGAGAAAAAAAACAAAAAGCAACTCCCTCAGAGGTGTCCCAAAATTCTGGGGGAGAAAAAAAAAACAAAAAGCCACTCCCTCAAGAGGTTTCCCAAAATTCTGGGGGAGAAAAAAAAAGCCACTCCCTCAGAGGTTTCCCAAAATTCTGGGGGAGAAAAAACAAAAAGCCACTCCCTCAGAGGTTTCCCAAAATGTTCTGCTGCCAGAGCTGCGGAGTTGGGAGATCACCGTCATTCCCAGCACCAGCACCACTGTCAGGGCCACAAACCCAAAGAGCCTCGAGAAGGCGCTCGCTACGCGAAAAAAACGAACTCGGCGTCTTCGAGCCGTTTTTTCCGCCGGCAAACCACTCGGCGTTCTTTATGGTTTCCAACCAAAGGAACTCACCCCCTTGACCTGGAGTAGGAGATCACATTTCGGAACCTTGACTTGGACCTAGTCAGGGAAACCGAAAGGTGGAAGGCTCGTCGATTGGGCGAGTGAGTTAAACATCACCCTACCTGAATGGGACTCACTTTGAACGACCCCAAAAGGTGAGGTTTAAACCACCCGAAAAGGGAAATGTTGGAAGCCCTGAAAGCCGACTACCGAAGGCACGTGAAAGCTTGTTTGTAGTTGGATGTAGCTGGGACAGATTCATTCCTGTTGTGCTTTGGTACCCTTCTGGAGCTGCTTTGTGGGAAAGCCACCAGAAATCGATCCGTCATGTTGCAACGGAACGTGCAGAAAGCAGACAGCAATCACCTTTACCACTCTAGTCTACACTGGACCGATCCAGGGAAACCAATCTGAAAGGTGTCTTTTGATGGCTTCGAAGGGAAAAAACCAACGGAAAACAAGGGGGTCCCCCAAAACAAGACAAGTGAGATCCCAACTGGTCGGGTGCAAGGCGCCGGGGAAACCCACCTTGGGTGGGTGTCCAGATCCGGTCGATTCGCTGGATTCGCTCTACGCAGGCCGAACCCCGGGCTTGTCAGGACCAAGGCGCCAGCCGACTTCGAGCAGAACTTTGTCCCAGAAGGTCATGACCCAGGGCTCCTCCTCCTCCTGAATGGACAACTTCTAGGACAGGGGTATCGGTCGCATGTTGAGACCTGCCTCCGGGGAAATCAACTACGCCTCTGCCGAAAAATGGAGCCTACCTTATTTCTAGAGTGATTCCTGTGCCATTCTTTTCAACCATCGTTCTTTCCAAAAACCGGATACGCTTTCCCGATCGGGTTTCAGGAGGAGGTTTTCTTGAAAGAAGGATCCCTGGAAAGAATGGGGAAGGTACGCCTAGAAAACTCACTCTGCGAGCGCTTGACCTTCTGAAAAAATCAAACCTCGGGTGAAGATTTCGGATTATTGGGCAAGGCCCTTAAAATCAACGGCTACAGTAACCTTTTGGAATCTTAACTTGCTGGTGCTCAAAGGAAATGAAGGGAGGGATTCCCGAAGAGAGGAAACCACCAGTTGCATGGTTTTTCTTGGGCTCATCCCATTTCTCATTCCCCGTATCTCTCGCACAGATCGCAAGTGGAATTTCTTGACTCGTCAAGCGTAGCACTTGGCTGACGTTGGAAGGGGAGCAAACATTGTTTTTTGGCAGTTATGTGGGCATTTCAACCACTAAGCCACAATAAGAAAAATGGAACAATGTTTCCCAACAACAACCATGACACGTGGGCACTGAAAGTCATGTTTCTAGGTTGTGTCTAGAGCCCCCTGTCTGGCAAGCGCGGTGCACAGCAGCAAGAGCTTGGGCGAGCAAGGACATGGCCATGCTCGGTTCCAGGGTTGGACTAGCTCTGTCCTTTTGGGGACTTTCTTTTGAGTGCAGGGAAGCCAACCATTTGTATTTCTCTGTTATTATTATTTTTTGTGGGGGAAGGGGGGTTGGGGATGGGCCCCCTAAAAAAGACACATCCACATGTTTAAATGCCAAGTATGCCAATGATCCCAACAAATTTACAGAGGTTTCCCCCGTTTGGCTCGCTTTTGAAAGGAGCCAAGGTGCCAAATCCTGGAGTGTCCTTCGTCGGGGCTGGACAGCGGCCTTGACTCGGGTGGCTGTGGGGCCCTGGTTGAACTCGTGCTGGTAAGTCATGAAACATGTGCGGGCTCACCCGGGAAAAAAAAGAAACAACAAACGAGGCGCACCCAGAGACTAGCAACATGTCCCGACAAGAGCCTTGAAGGTTCTTTGACCCCATATTTCTTGGCTGGAAGTCTGTGATGCCTCCGGATTTATTCAACCTGGTGGATTATGAGGGGGTGATCCTCAAAAGAGTGATCCGGTTCAGCTGCAAAATATCAGGCAACCCCCTTGGTTGGTGGTTTGGATTGGTGGCTTGGATTTGAACCCCTGGTTCTTATGGAGGGTCTAGATGGGGTGGCAAACCACCCCCCAGAACAGCACCAAACCACCGATCCGGCTCCAAACCACCAACAAAGGTGAATTGACCAGTGGGCTGGCGGATCCTCGGGTTGACCATCGCCATTCCAGCTGAGCCATTGACTCTTGGTTCACACCCCCCCCCCCCATGAAACCAGGCAATAGGGCCACCTGCAAAAGTGCGTGTCTCAAAAATAGGGAGGCCCTAAACATGTTTGTTCTCTGGTGTTCCTTTATATCTATCAAACACCGTTCCCTTTAAAAAAAAAAAAAGGAGAGACCCGAACATTTGCAACAGGAGTCGGCTTTGGGCACTGCAGGAGGGGCTTCAGGAAACTCTTCCCGCTGTCCTCTTCTTCCTCCTCGGCCTCGCCCTCGCCCTCGCCTTCACCTTCGCCCTTCTCCTCACCCTTCTCCTCACCCTTCTCCTCGCCCTTTTCCTCACCCAGCTCCTTGCCGCCCGTTTCCTGACACAGAGGCTCCCAAACGGTACCCTTAGAGGATGGCCTTTGGCTGAAGCGGCTGAAAGTGGGTCTCCAAGCGCCTCCTTAGGAAGGTGCTTGATACCTGGACCCTTAAAAAACAACTGAACTGAACCCCGAGGAAAAGCTTCCCCCCGAAAAAAACTGCGCTGAGCATCATGGAACCGGGGCAAACCGGGCTTTCTGGGGGCAGCTCCATATAGGCAAAGCAGATTCTTCTGAGCCAGGCCTGGGTGCGGTTCAGGTCCCTCCTTTGGTCCGTTGAGGTCCCCGACCAGACCAGCGAAACGATTGAAACAAAACTGGGCTGCCCTCAGATCCCCTGCTAAAAGTTCAACGTTTAGTGGGTTATATAAATGGAAATCCCCCACTAAACCCTGAAAAGCAAAAAAGCCGAGGAACCGGATGGCTGGGAGCCAAAAACTGAAAACAATGACATTTGTGTGTTCAACCAACCTGACCCATGGCAGAGGAAAATCGGCTTGTATGTGATACCCAAACAGGCAACCCGAATGTAGGTCACTTCAAGATGACACCCTTGGTACCACAGCATAGCCAAGGTGAAACACCCATTTCAGCAACCATGAAGCTGCCCCAAAAGGACACCGATCAGCGTCCGAAACTTCCTTGCTCAAATGACTATGTGAGCCGTGTTTCTCCCTGGGAATACTTGTTTGCTTCGGGCAACCCTAATATCCTTACCCCTTAAAACTCCAAGGATTGGGGAAGTTAATCTTTGACAGACACTTTTCGCCCATGTTACCCCAAAAGTTGAAGCTGTGTTTTTAAGAGGTAAGTATCTCAAGTGAAGGACCTTCATGGCTGTTGCTCGTCTCGGCCGGCAACACCGCTAAGTAACTCCGGCGGACCTGTTGGAGCCCCGCCATGTCGGGACTCTTTGGACCTGGATTTGACCTCACTGCAACACATCAGCTTCTCTCGGTTGCGAACTCTGCTCCCCTGCTAAAAGTGAATATATTTTAGTGGTTTGATACGGAAAACCCCTAAAAGTTTGCAAAAAGTCATTCAGTCCTAACATCCCTTGGCAACATGCGCCAAGGTTCTTTCTGGTTAAGCAAAGTCCCCGAAACGAAAAAGGGCCAAGAAGGTGATGCACCGAGGGGGCAACAAAAAGGTCAGCTCCGGTCGAGTCGCTTTGGGCAAGTGAACTAAACATCACTTTTGAAGGGGACTCACGTTAAACGGGCCCAACAGAAAAAGGTGAGGATTGAACCCCTTAAAAGGGGAAATGCAGGAAGATGGATGGATGGATGGATGGATGGATGGATGGATGGATGGATGGATGGATGGATGGATGGATGGATGGATGGATGGATGGATGAATGGATGGAAGGACGGATGGATGGATGGCTGGACGGATGTGCGTGTATGCATGCTGGTGCGATACGCAGGAAATGTGGGAATGAACCCAGTCCCCTTAAAGGAAACCAGTGAGGTGGCTTATAAGGGTCATTCCCTCATTCCCTGCCTATCGCACCAGCCAGGAAGACAGCACAGAACTGCTGGACGTGCGGATTTTGAACGAGAAATCTCAAGGCACTCGGCTCATGCCCTGCAAGCGGACCCAAGGCCAAGCTTCTTCCTCTTCCTCTGCCTTGAGCCTCGCCGCCGCCTGCTTCATGGTGATGCGGTGCTTCCGCTGCTCATGAGGGTCCCGGATGTATCCTGGGCGCCCGGCCGCCCCAAGAAAATCGGGGACCCGCATGGACATAGACGCTGCTTCTCCTCCCATCATAAAGGGGCTGGGGTTGGGAGGGGAGTTGGCTGGGGGTTGGGAGAGGGGGGGGGGAGGGAGGTCACACAGGCCCTGAGTTGGCCCCGAATAAGGTTTGAAATAGGGCTCCCTCCCCCCCTGCCATGTCTCCTGACAGAAAGGGTAGACCTTTGGAAACGGCGACTAACATAGGTGTCCTTTTTGGAAAAGAGATGGCCCTGGTAGATGATTGAACCACCACGTAAACCGGGGCCCTCTATTTTTTAACCAAACCAACCAAAAAGGACACCTATGGTGACTAATATGACTCTGGACATTCTGGACCCACATGCAGGTTCAAATGTGCGGAGGACCCTCTGTTGACATGTAGAGCGTCCCCTAGCTTCTGGGAAATTCAGAGCCCGATTTGACTGAACGAAACTGCGTGAAATCAGGGCGATGAACTTCCTGAAACCCTGAGTAAAAAGAGAATAACGTGGAACAAGGGTCACGGGTTCCAAGCCAACTTATGCCCCTTCAAACATCACCCCAAGGAAACTCAATAGAAAATCACCTATGAGACAAAGGTGATGTTTAAAACCAAGGTTGATGCAGGCTCCCAATTTCTACTCCTTCGGTGGGTCATTTTCTTAGCGGGAAGCCTCATGGTTGTCCACATGTCCCACGCGCATAACGATCCCTCCAATCAAGCAGGTGCTGTGACCATGTCAGACAATGATGCCCAGACGCCATGGGAAAGACAGGGCATCCATGTTTTGGTTGGTTGACTTTAGGGGACCCCTTCCCCAAAAAAACAAAAAACATAAGGTTACCACTGCCACTGCGCAACTGGGGAAGTTGTGACCACGGCAGAAATCGTTCATAACAAAAAACACCCTTGGGTGCGCTTCTACCACCAAAAGCTCCGGGATCAAACATGGCCAGTTCAGCGAGATCCCTGCGACGTGCCATTGGGAACAAAGTGGGTCCTTGTCACGGCACCCTGTCCGCCAGGTCTCCCCCCGCAAGCACCCCCCCCAAAAAAAAAGCCGAGCGATACAGCCACAAAGCATCAACGTTCAGGTGGGTGTGGGAATCTGAGAGTGCCTTGTCCACCCGTCCGAGTGAAACCCAAAGGAAAGCCAGAACTCATGTGCCCGAAGCCCTAAACCCCTCGACGCAAATCCCCGCCATATCCCAACGGCCCAACAACCCGAAGGCCCGAAAGCCAGTCGCCGAGGAGCTGGCATTGCCTCAGCATGTGGTTTTTGACCAGAAGTGGGGTGGCAACTGAGGTGAGGTCCATAACCATGAGCCTCCAGTAGAGAGGTTAGAATAAGTTGGTACCCTATTTTTTTCCGGTGGTCATTTTAGTAGGGGAAGCCTCCCCCAAAAAAGGGTGAAAGGGCAGTACTGGGGGGACCTAGATAACCATGAGCCTCCATTTGCCTTTTGTTGTTGTTCCTCGTCAGTGATAGATTCCCTTTAAAACAGGGGAAGTCTGAGACATGTTCTTAAGCTATGCCTCCATTTGCTTCTTCATTTTTTCTCGCCTCCTGGGAACCCAGGGGACAAGTCCAACAATCAACCATAGAAGGACAAAATGCTTTCGCCTCTTGGCAAGATCCCTTTGAAACCGCCTGGCAAACAAAGCTGCATGCTTTCCTATACCTCCATTTGCTCATCCGCCCCCTGGAAAGAATATATCCATGTTAAACCAGTAATGGTAGATCTCCTTTCAAACCAACAGGGACAAAAACGAAACAATTTTCTCAAGCAATTGGAAGTGAGTGCAACCTACTTCAGCGGCCCTCCCTCAGGCGATTCCATGAAGCCCACCCTTTGGGAACTTCTCTCTTTCTTGGCTGGAAAAATAGGACCCCAGCAAATATACATATATATATATATACATATGTATATATATATATATATACATATGTATATATATATATATATATATCTATATTTGCCTAGTTGGTGGAAAACAAAGGGACACCCAAAAAAGCAAAACAACAAAACGGGGAACTAATTCTGGGGAAGCTTTCAAGTCTTCAGTGCCTCAACTTTTCGGACGACCCGAGGCATTTGAGAACCACAAGGTGGAAATGGGAAGATCTGGCTCTGGTTTCCCCATTCTCCTCCCAACTTTTCCTTTCACCGTGTGGCCATGGGTCAAAACCCGGTTACCCCCCTGTTAACATCCCAATCCCCACAAAAAATAGGTTCTAAAATGGGTGGTGAATTTACCTACCAACCAAAAAAAGGATCCCATTACGGTTTTGACGACCACAGCCACGGTTTCCACACGGATATGCCTTGGCGCTGCAGCCAAGCTGCCGTGCACCTTGTGATGGTGCACCTCGATCTCCGGCTCTGGCTCGGGCTTCTGCGACCTCTTCGGCTCCTGCTGCGCGCGAGACCTTCCGGGGATCCCGCGAGTCGTTTGGCCCGCCAAATGGTCCAAACCAAGACTAGGTCCTCCAGTAGAGAGAATATGGGTACCCTTTTTCCGGTAGTCATTTTAGTAGGGGAAGCTTCCCAGTAGAGAGGTTAGAATAAGGGTACCCTTTTTTCGGTAGTCATTTTACTAGGGGAAGCCTGCCCCAAAAAAGGGTGAAAGGGGGACCTAGGTTTGGAGTGGCTCACTTGCGATCGAGTCGTTTGGCCCGCCAAATGGTCCAAACCAAGACTAGGTCCTCGAGTAGAGAGGTTAGAATAAGGGTACCCTGTTTCCGGTAGTCATTTTATAGGTTTGGAGTGGCTCACTTGCGATTGAGTCGTTTGGCCCGCCAAATGGCCCAAACCAAGACTAGGTCCTCCAGTAGAGAGGATAGAATAAGGGTACCCTTTTTCCGGTAGTCATTTTAGTAGGGGCAGCCTCCCCCAAAAAAGGGTGAAAGGGCAGTACTGGGGGACCTAGGTTTGGAGTGGCTCACTTGCGATTGAGTCGTTTGGCCCGCCAAATGGTCCAAACCAAGACTAGGTCCTCCAGTAGAGAGGTTAGAATAAGTTGGTACCCGATTTTTTTCCGGTAGTCATTTTAGTAGGGGAAGCCTCCCCCAAAAAAGGGTGAAAGGGCAGTACTGGGGGACCTAGGTTTGGAGTGGCTCACTTGCGATCGAGTCGTTTGGCCCGCCAAATGGTCCAAACCAAGACTAGGTCCTCCAGTAGAGAGGTTAGAATAAGGGTACCCTTTTTCCGGTAGTCATTTTAGTAGGGGAAGCCTCCCCCAAAAAACGAAAGGGCAGTACTGGGGGATCTAGGTTTGGAGTGGCTCACTTGCGATCGAGTCGTTTGGCTTCCCAGGAAATGGGTCGGCCGCAATTAGGGTTCCATGTGCTAACTGGTTGTTGCTCGCTACACCTTTCGGGGGGGGGGGTTGAGCTCCCCCAAATTCATTCGACTGGTCTTGCCCACTTTTGAGTGTGAAGAAGACAAGGGAAACCTAAATAGAGTTTACGAGGGTGAGGATTCCCCAAGTAAGCACAGCCTACACGCAAGGATTGGGCCAAGCCTAACCTGGATTTTCAAACCGCATTCACTTAGCTAACGAGATTCAACATTTGTTACATATTTATGCCGTTTACATCACAAAGACACAACGACCTGTTTTGTTCCGTTCTCGTTCCACAGCAAGGAAGCCTCAAATAAACTGTTTTGTCCAAAGCTCCCTCTGACTATGCCTGACCGAACCTCACACCCTGACCGCACCTCACATGAGCGTTCCAGTTTCTGCAACGTGGTCGCTCTGGCAAATGTGTTTTGTCCCATTCAGTGACAAATCGTTGCTACAGCCTGCGAAAGCATCATGTACGATTTCAGCAGAGTCGGGGATGATCACAGTTGACAATGAGCTGCAGCCTTTGAAGGCAAACGATCCGATATCAGCGGCATGATTGGGGATGGCCACGCTTGTCAACGAGCAGCAACTTGCAAAAGCCCCTACTCCGATAGCCGTCACGGAGTTGGGGATGATCACAGTTGCCAATGAGCTGCAGCCATGAAAGGCACCACATCCGATCACAGTCACGGAGTCAGGGATGGACACGCTGGCCAATGAGCTGCAACCTTCAAAGGCGCTTTTTCCAATCTCAGTCACTGAGTTGGGAATGGACACGCTTACCAACGAGCTGCAACCTTGAAAGGCAGCATACCCAACTTCGGGCAGGCCTTCTGGAATTTCCACTACGCGCAAATCGTCAGGATCGCAGCCAGATGCTGCAGCTTCGCAGCACTTCACCGGCTTGACGCTGAGAAAAGCCAGAACTTCTGTACCTGGAATGGCTTCCGACACCATCCCCTCGTTGTTCAACAACGGCCGGTCTCCAACAACCACCTCCACACAGCTCATGCTGCGCTTTAACTCATCTGCGCAGGGCAGCCACCCGTGCAGCCGCCCTTTGAACTCACCGAGTGTCATGTCTTTCGGCAATTCGAATGCCTCCTCTGGCCCAGACAGCTGTCGCACCGTAATCACCCTTGCCATGGCCAATTTCTGTTTTTCTGAACAAAAACTAGCTTCTGCCTTGGCTGGATTCAAGCTTGAAGCGCTTCTTCTTGTTGACCGGGCAGGTTTTGACAATGTCTGGAAATTCTCACTGAGTGGGTGAGCCACGAAAAGTCAAACCTGGTGGCATGCCACTAAAGCTTCTCAGTTGCAGTCAGTGACTCGAGAACAAGAATTGAATCCCTTTTCGGTTTGTTGACCATGTTGGGTGGAAAACCCAACAGCCACATAAAACAATGAGGGTGTCGCTAATCTTTTGCACATAAAAAGGGGCCCTTTTGGGTGTTTACCCCGACCCAAACCTGACATCTACAGATCTGCACGCCGAGGTTTGGTGGCAATCCTCCGACAAGTCGTTTCCGGAACAGCCCGAAACAGGCGAACAGGGATGGACCATCTTGAGCCCATGTTTTGTGTGCCATGTTCAGGTCAGGCTTCGAGGGTAGCAGTCCGCTTCTGTTGGACTTTTCGGGTGTTTGAAGTTCAACGGGGTGGGTTCTAGTATGCCAGGATGCTACACACATGATCGCAAGTTGAGTGCAAGCACCGTTAAGGTGATCTAGGTTCGATCGACCCTTCACTGAACAAATGGGGTCCTCGAAACAAGGGCAACAAAACAAATGCGGGGAGCTTAATGCAGGTTTGCCGAAGACGCCCTTTGTGGGCAAACAGCCCCGCATTGCAGCCCAAACCGCCAATCCAAACCCACTAGAGCACATGTCTTTGAACTTAGGATCTTCAGAGCGCGTCTTTTTTTTTTAAGTGCCACACCCCTGCGAGACTGGTTGTCTAGAAAGAACGGGAATCAACCCTTTGAACCAGAGTCTCAGCGCCAATGGCAGTGCGCAAAAAGTGGCTCGTCCCTTCGCATCCCCAACGGAATCAAACCGCGCCTCTCGACCAGACCTTCACTGGATTTCCGTGGGAAAAAGGGGCACCCTTTCTTTGGATATCGGAACCGCCCTCCAAAAAAGAGAGTTGCAAAAACGAAGCAACCCACTGGGTGTCCGGGAAAAGGGCCCCAAGCAAGCCAACCCGTCCTCGCCCTCTCCCTCGTTGAAGGCGGCAATTCCCTCGACATCATCCTCCAGCTTGTTACCAGGCCTGATTTCACTCACATCGAGTCAGAGGTCGTCCTTTACTGTGCAGCACTTCGTCTGGTTTCAACAACACACTGCGGATTTTATGAATCCCCCAGCGACTGTCGTACATGTCACGCGAATCAACGAACACAATGTCTTGGCCGTCCAAGAGAACCACTTTTGCCGGTTTCCCAGCCGGCTGCAATATGGCGACAGCGAGTGTGGACAGTTGCTCAAGTCACAGTGCTTCCCCCCCTCGCCGCCCAGGACACAGCTCCTGGTTGAACAAAGACGTGGCTCAGTTTAGAGGTCCGGATCACTTTCCAGGGAAGCCCAAGAGCGGATTTGAGCTCTTTGCAACCAAATGGGGAAGCTAGCCCCAAAACTGCAAACCACCGATCCGGCTCCAAACCACCAATTTGGGGGGGGGGGGGGAGGGGGTCCTTGTGGTTTGTGGTGGTTTGCTCTCAGGGTAATCTTGAGCGAATGGACCAGCATCCTTTGAAAGCTCAAAGTCCAGAAGCTCAAGTGAGGAAAAGAGTTGGGTCTGCTTTTCTGGAGGGCACCCTTTTTGGGGGTGGCTATAATGAAACCAAAGCAAAAGCAGTCAAAAAACAGAACCAAGCAAAAATCGCGGGTTTCCGTAGCACCCGCAAAGAGCGCTCGAGCCCTGTACCCATGCACAGAATCTCGCCTTTGTTTGCCGATTCTGGGTTTCTCAAAGCTGGGCCCAATTGGTTGGTTTCCTTTTGGCTTCCCTTTAGAACCAACTAACAAATAGGGCTCCTAAGCAAAAAAAAAGCCATACTTAGCCTGCCCTAAAAATTCAAACCGTGTGTTTCTTTGGTTAGGGCCCAAAGCCCCCCAACCGGGTGGTTTTTTCCTTTTGGCTTCCCTTTAAACCGATCCAAAAAAAAAGAAGAGAGGGCAGCCTCAAAACAAGCACGCCCGAGCAAGCTTCTGGGATCGGAGAACCCCCAGAAAATTCGGTTCACATCAGTCGCTGGTCTTGCGCCCTTCCCCGCCTGACATCTATGCCCGGACCTGGCGGACACTCCGGTGCGGTTTGCATTTGGCCCGGCACTTCTGGCCAATCGGGGTGGTGGAAGGACTAGCAAGCTTGTGGTTGACCAGTTGGCTGTGGGTCAAAAATAGGTGCTCAAAATGGGTTGCCCTGGTGAATGGAAACATGGCCTACAAATATGCGGCCCCCTGGTGATTTAATTTTGACCCATTCCCATTCTAGTTAAGAACCCCCAGCAAACACCGCGGGTTCCACTGAATCAGCCGGGAAGTGGCCACTTGCTTCCCCCTGGTTGGAATTCTAAGATTCGCGCGTCAAACTGGAGATGCTAAAGCCTACAAGGCTCATATGGGGACATCCCCAGAACCCACATAATTTGTTCTTTGATCTGATAGAATTCTCGCCCGTGCTTGATTTCCCAGATGCCCTCACCCCAAGAAACAGTTTCTCTCTCTCTCTCTCTATCTCTCTCTCTCTCTCTCTCTCTCTCTCTCTCTCTCTCTCTCTCTCTCTCTCTCTCTTCCTATCCCTCTGAGTGGCCTGAAGTTTTTCACTGCTTGTCTTTCCCTCTTCGTTTCGGTTAGTGTGGCTTGGGTTGATATGATACTGTACAATGGAAGCAATGCAGGCTCTTGGTAAGATCAACTTGGAATCGCCTACCAAACCAAAATGCAATATATGCGTTGCTATACCTCCATTTGCTTTGTCGCCCCCTGGGCAAACAACACACATATCCCCAATAGTGATAGATGCCAAGTAATAGCAATAATAATTGCTATAATAATAACAAATCATATAGATATATGACTTCAGCAGATGGAACCGGTGCAACCTACTTCAGCGGTTTGTTTTTTTCCAGCTCCCACCATTTAGCCTGCAACCCGTGACTTGCCCTCCCTCAGGCCATTTTTTGTGATGGCTGTGTGTGGCTGTGGCCAACAAATAGAAACCAGAACGGCGCCAAAAGGCAAATGGAACCAAAGAAATTTAAACCCGCGCTTTGCCCCAGCTTCTTATGTTTTTTTTGCGCCACACCCACAAGCTCGGTTGTTCAGTGACCCTGGAGAAAAAAAGGGCACCCTTCTTGGGGCTTGGACCATTTTAGTGGGGGCAGCCACCCCAAGAAAAGAAACGGAAAAAGAACATTTGGTGTCACTGAGCAACTGAGTAGCTCGGGAGCCCTCCCAAAACCGCCTCCCCCCCCAAAAAAAAAATGGAACACTTTTTGGGGCTTGGACCATTTTAGTGGGGCCACCCAAACCCGCCCCCCCCAAAAAAAAAAACGAGGACAAAGGGGGGCGACTGAGCCACTGAGCAAATCCGCCGACATTGCTCGGCGTGTCGGACACCTAAGAGAGGATAGAGGATAACCCCCCCCTGACGTGGGATAGGACCGCGCGGCAATTTGATGACGTTCCACTAAACGTAGTCTTCGGGGAGCCGGTGTCGCAAAACAGGGGTCCCAGGCTCGATTCCCCCTGCCGGCTTTTTTGCTGGCTTGGGCTTCCTGCATCCTTTTGCCGAAAATCTGGCAAAACTCTGTGTTTTTGGACATCCTCTTTGCGAAAACGCTGGAAAAACCGTGTTGTTTGCGGGAAATACTGGGGAGCAAAGGGGAAGTGCAAGGATACATACATACATACATACAGACATACAGACATACATACATTACATTACATTACACAACATTACATTATATTACATTATATTAGTTTACATTACATTACATTACATTACATACATACATACATACATACATTACATTACATTACATTACATTACATTACATTACATACATACATACATACATACATACATACATACATACATACATACATACATACATACATACATACATACATACATACATACATACATACATACATACATACATACATTACATACATACATACATACATACATACATACATACATACATACATACATACATACATACATACATACATACATACATACATACATACATACATACATACATACATACATACATACATACATACATACATACATACATACATACATACATACATACATACATACATACATACATACATACATACATACATTACATACATACATTACATACATACATACATTACATTACATTACATTACATACATTACATTACATTACATTACATTACATACATACATACATACATACATACATACATACATTACATTACATACATTACATACATTACATTACATTACATACATACATACATACATACATACATACATACATACATACATACATACATACATACATACATACATACATACATACATACATACATACATACATACATACATACATACATACATACATACATACATACATACATACATACATACATACATACATACATACATACATACATACATACATACATACATACATACATACATACATACATACATACATACATACATACATACATACATACATACATACATACATACATACATACATACATACATACATACATACATACATACATACATACATACATACATACATTACATACATACATACATACATACATACATACATATACATACATACATACATACATACATACATACATACATACATACATACATACATACATACATACATACATACATACATACATACATACATACATACATACATACATACATACATACATACATACATACATACATACATACATACATACATACATACATACATACATACATACATACATACATACATACATACATACATACATACATACATACATACATACATACATACATACATACATACATACATACATACATACATACATACATACATACATACATACATACATACATACATACATTACATACATACATACATACATACATACATACATACATACATACATACATACATACATACATACATACATACATACATACATACATACATACATACATACATACATACATACATACATACATACATACATACATACATACATACATACATACATACATACATACATACATACATACATACATACATACATACATACATACATACATACATACATACATACATACATACATACATACATACATACATACATACATACATACATACATACATACATACATACATACATACATACATACATACATACATACATACATACATACATACATACATACATACATACATACATACATTACATTACATTACATTACATTACATACATTACATTACATACATTACATTACATTACATTACATTACATTACATTACATTACATTACATTACATTACATTACATACATACATACATACATACATACATTACATACATTACATACATTACATTACATACATTACATACATTACATTACATACATACATACATACATACATACATACATACATACATACATACATACATACATACATACATACATACATACATACATACATACATACATACATACATACATACATACATACATACATACATACATACATACATACATACATACATACATACATACATACATACATTACATACATGCATACATACATACATGCATACATGCATACATTACATACATACATACATACATGCATGCATGCATACATACATACGTACGCATACATGCATACATACATACATACATACGAGAGAGGGGGATTGGGGAGAGATGGGGGGATGGGGAGGTTGGGGAGCAGAGGGAGGGAGAGAGGACGACAGAACACACCAGGGAGACAAGGGAGAGAGGAAGAAGGAGAAAAGGGAGAGGACAATGTCGGCGGACTGAGCCGGAGGCTCTAAAGTTGGGAGGCTCTAAAGTTGTTTCTGCTGACCTCGTGGGCCCTCCGCGCCTTCCTCCGGGTCCGGGTCCAGGCTCCCCTGGGAAGGAGATCCGTGAGGCGGGATCCACGTCTGAGTTGAAATCACATGTTGTTTGCCAAAAAAAAAGCAAAAAAAACAACAAAAACAAAAAAAACAATCTTTGAAACCGAATCGCCCAAGAAAAGACCAAAAAACCAACAAACGGAATCTTTGAAACCAGCCCGAACAATGCAAAAACCCACAAACCGAATCTTTGAAACCAGCCCAGAGGGCAAAGACTGATGAACGGCAACAGGTTCCGAGGCTCCCGTTGTTGGTTCGTGCCAGGCGTGTTTTGTCTCAGACCCGACAAAGGGTGATCGTAGCTGGTTGTTGGTATCGAAGCTTTCACAGCTGGTGGGCTGGCTGCAGGGGGAAGCAGCTCTGACCTGTCAAATGGTTGCTCGGTTGCTTTCTGATCCCCTGCTAAAAGTGAATAACCTTTAGTGGTTTAATGGAAAACCCATTATATAGTTGGCAACAAGTTAAAGTCCTAACATCCAAGCAAAATGCACCAATGGTTTGCCCTCCTCATGACCCCGGTAGAAACAAACACGGCAGCTGTTCTTTTGGAACCGGGTGTGGTGCATCGAACACTTTTGAGGACAACTTTCCTTTTGGAAAGCGTTTTGCCGGTATGCCTTCAATCAGCTACCCCTCGGCTTGGGTGTTGACAAGGAAAAGCTGGGGTTCAAACCCCACCCAAACCACACAAATTTAGGGAGAATCAAACATGAATGTGCATGAGTGAGGGCCACAGACTTGGGAGCCATCCACTTGCTTCTTCGTCTGGAACCTGTTGCGAGCGACAGATTGTTTCATTGACAAAGAGTGGAAATAAACCACTAGCCTAACACAACCCTACACCGAAAACCCAAACATTCAGTGATGTTTGGGGCGAAACCCCCAAAAACACAAAAAACACTATTATCCTCCCTGAATATCACCACGACACGGTTTATGACCTTGCTCCCTCCTCAAACCTGAGGCCCCTGGAGGAGGGGCTGACAAATTGACCGCGTGAAGTACTCCCCAAGTGGCTCAAAGAGAGGCCATGTCATTTCTCACCGAGTGGATGGGCCAGACAAGTAAAGAAACACGCCTTGTTGACCACCCTAAGGGTCCAATCCCCAAAAAACTGGAAGTCCAGGAACTCAGGAAGTGAGGGTAACTCAGGTGGTCTCCGTTACGTGGTCCCCCCTGTTTTCCCAGAACCACTCGCGCACCCCAATCCACGAATCCACGCGTCCGAGTCAGTCCGAGCCGCGACTGCGTAACTGTCCAGCTCATCACTCAACACCGACTCCCTGACCGGCCGGCTGCGACACCGCCAAATCGACCGGAGAATGCGTCTGGGAATCGTCATATGGACTTGACCCAAAAACTGGCCGTTTCTGGCCTTTTGGACAGTGTCAAAAACAAAACACTGGCCAAGAACTGAATGGAGAGTCGGTTTGGATTTGTGGTTTGCTGTTTGGGGGGTGGTTTCCCATTAACCCTTTAAAAGAAACAGGCGTCAAGTCCAAATCCAAACCACAAATCAAAACCAACAACAAATGCGCCCCTGCAGATTAACATGGAACCCACAAACACGCCATGTGTAGAGGAATCCCTTGGGTCTCGGTCCCCTTTGCTGGGTTTGCCGGGGAGTAATCCCGCTGCAAAAAGTGAGCTGTTTGCCGGTGCAAGAAGGCTTCTGAAAACAACAAACGGGGTTGTGAAAAGCCGTTTTTGTGATACCAAATTTGGTCGTCAAGATTACGTCACCCTCCCACCACTAACCTGACATGTCAATTTGCGGGAGGGTATCTTCAAGGGGGACTCTTTCTTGGGGTATCACAGAAAGCAGCAAGGCCCAGAATCATGACCCAGCCCTCGAGTGACAACTGCCCAGCTGGATTCCCAACCAAGCTGACGTTTCATACCAATGGGCATATAGAACCCCTCTACTGTTGATCTGCGAAGAAAGGATGCCGTTGTTTGAGGGTACCCACATTTTGGTTGGTTTGCTTCTCTCTTTTTTTCTGGGAGGGGGGGGGTTGCAACCTACCCAAAGGAGCCGCAAAAAGGCGGGGTGGCGCATGGCCCACTAACCAATGGACAGCCCAATAAACCAAGTGAGACTTTAAAAGGGGCAGTGAATTTCAATAGGGGACCCTTTGGTGGACATCATTTGGGTCCGGGATCCCCATTAAACCACGGAGCTTTCCAGATTTTCGGCCATGGGATAAACAAACGTGGCCACCTTTCTTTTGTCAATTTTAAAGGTAGGCCTCTCCACACAAAATCACAAAGAAGCAACCCGCAGGCCGAGCTCGCTGCAATTGTCGGCTCAAATCAAGTTCAAACCACTTCTAGAAAACGGTTTGGATGTGGCGAATCTGTGGGTCCACCCCGGTAAGATGTCAAAAGAGTTATAAAAGATTGCTTAAAAAGGGCCAACCGGGGGAAGAACCGATCAAATCATCCAAGCCGTTTTCTGGACCAGTACTCCAAGCATCACAAACTAGTGGAGCGAAGCCTTGTCGGAAACCAACCCATTTGTCACAAAAAAAGCTTGTACGGGTCGCCAAGGGCCCCGTCAGAATGGGACAATGGGACCCAGATATGGGAAGTGTAGCCCCACATTTCGGCAAAAGGCATCAAAGCCCATCCCTACAAGGGTGCAAATATAAACCGACAATTGCACATGTGTAATTAAAAACCTGAATTCAGCTTCCCAGTTGGTGGATGGGATTGGTGGTTTGGTTCAGCAGTAGTTTCCCATTTGCCCTATCCCGCCAATGCCGAATAGCGTGATTTCCAGCTGAGGTCCAGGCGATACAAGGCCCAAGCCGTCCGCCATTAAAACAAAACACGTCAGTGGCCCCCTCTCCCCATAGCGCGCTGCCCGACTATATGGCCATGGACTCCAAAAGCCCGTAGACTCAAATGGGTGGTGCATTCACCTACCCCAAAATGGCACCGTTGGCTTCACAGCCGTATTGACCAAAGCCGGGAATCAGCCTAAGTGTCAGCTGTGAATGCCACGCGTGCTCTTCTGCACGGATTTGCCCACTGGCCTTCCCACAATTTCGACCAACTGGCGCCTAACTGATCTGACCGGCACGCATAAGAGCAAATAGATTGCAATGCTGACCTGGGATATCGACACAATGCTCTGGCTCATGCGTCAAAGGCTGGTTGCGCGGACTCATACTCAACTCCATCACCAGTTCGGGACCCTTCGGTGGCGAGTTTCCCCTAGTTCAGCCACAAGCTTATGAACAAGCAATAACACCGGGGCTCTCACCAGAGCTGCATCTTTGGAACACATTCAGCCTTTGAATGGGGCGACCCTTCGGAACGATCCTCAGGTCATTTAATCGGAGCATCGCTAAATCGATCTTCCGGGGATCCCCAGATCCAAAACCACACGAAGACCCAATCAACCAAAAACCGGGGGCGTTTGCATCAAATTGTTTGTAGCACAAATCCAGCTTATAGTCCCCCTCTTCTATAGCTCCTCTCTTAGTACTCTTTTGCTACTTCTTCAATATGGCTGTGGGTCAAGAATAGGTACCTGAAATGGAACCCTGGCAAGTGGAAACATGGGACCGAAACCTGCGGTCCATATCCTGGTGGTTTAAAATTTTGACCCATACCCATCAGGTGGATCCACCCAGAGACCCACCCCTAGCGCCAGCGAAACGGGTTCGACTTAATTTCCACGCTGCGGTGCCCTCCAATGGTCCATGCCGATTGGACAAACCCGGTACCCTGGTGGCAAAATATTTGGAGCTCCTTTCGGGGCTGAGGTTGTTTTCGGGGTTGAGCGAGCGTTTTCTTTGCGTGGACCGGCCGCACAAAGAGCAAGACATCACGGAAGTGGAACAAGCGGGCCGTTTCAAGAGGATGGTGGACAACCCCTGCCTACTTCCACGATTGCGCCCTTCTCACAAGACCCGGAGATAAAGTGTGAGCATTTCTTCGCAGTCGTTCAAGTGTCGGTCAACTTTTGAAAATCCGTAAGCTCGGATCCCCACCCGCCTGCAAGTAATCGGCTTCCCTCAAATCTGTGGTTTGGCTCGGTTGCTTGTGGTTTCCTCAAGGACGAAGGGCTCACATCCGCAAACCGCCAATCCAAACGTCAAACTCCCCAACCCCCAACCCGAGCGGGCTTCCCCCAAAACCGAGCCGGGCTGCGAGGAAATGAATTTTGCATCCTGACATATCTGCTGTCACAGTCCGCAAGCGCGGACCGAGCAGCTTGAGCCGAAAGGGCCTAGGGACCCCAACCAATGGCGATGGCCATGCAAACCGCAGACACCATCCATGGCCTAAAAATTCAGGGGTGACACCAGCTAGGTGACCCCCACGACCCGAAGTGTTTCGAGGCTCCGGAGGCACCTAAGAGTCGTGTAAGAGGCCTTTCTTCTCAGAAGATCTCAGAAGGGTCCAAATATCGGCCACCTTCCAATTGGTGCTTTGGATGGTTTCCTGAGTGGGTTGGCCAGAAACAGCTTGAACTTGTTATTCTCCCACCAACATGGCCCGTCCAGAAACTCCGGGAGTGAGTCAGGGGGTGGTTCCCCATTTGCACAAGAACCAGATTCAAACCATCAACTAAGGACTACCCGAGAATCGGCAATCCCTGCGCCTGCTTTAAGGCATTGCCCTTGTGATTTGATCTACGACCTGGAAGTCGACCGTGGGACTCCGAAGGCCCCAGAGTCAAACCCCAAAGCCCGCAACCCTCAGATATCCGGGCGAAGTTCGTCTTGTAGCAGGGCAAAATTGTTGGTACATGGCGCACATTTGACCCATCACAGCCACTCATCTGGAAAACTGTCAAGACTTGCCACTTGCCCAAATCAGACTGAAATCAGGCCACCCACCTTGGAACCGACTAGTGGGTCCAAGACATGCTTGTTGAGGGAAACTCTGTGATGCTAAAGAGAAACCTTTTTGGAGACCATGTGAAGCACAAAACCTGGGTAGAATAGCCGGAAGTTCTAAGGTGTCCCCTTTGCCTTCTTCGTGGATGGCTGCAAAAAGGAAGGCCAAACGCAACGCAACCCCCCCCCCCAAAAAAAAGAACAAGAAACAATGTTTGGGGCTCCTCCTATCATGGGCGCGTACGGCCTCCCCCCCGAGAAACTCCAAACCACATCCGAGAAAAACCGCCTGCCGAGCTTGAGGTAGCACGCGGCGCGGCAAGTGCGGTGCACCACGCAGTCCTGACGCAGGTCATTGGCTTCCCCCGGCCTTCCCCAGTGGAGGCCTCCTCGTTTTCGAGGCGAAGGGGTAGCTCTCAAAGGAGGCCGAAAAGAAAACCGCTTTGGAGGCCTCTAGAAAAGTGTGCGCCTGGATCGCCAGTGGCAATCGCTTTTTGTCCATGCACGTTACCCCCCAAAAACCAGCAACAGTGACTGAACAAAAACGATCGCAACTTGGCTATCTAGGTGTGTGTGTGTGGTTTGGTTGGGGGCAGTCACCCTTGCAAGAGGGAATCCCAAGGCCTGCAAGGCCTCCAAGATCGCCTCACTTGCCTTGGGGCTCCTGAAAACCGCCTGAAACGGATCTTTCAAAGAGAGCCTTTGGTCTCTACATGTTGTTGACAAACGTTCTCCATGAGGTTCGGAAACCGGGGCTGGAGGCTGAAGGACATATTCTTTGAGATGGGTTATTTGTTTGGCCCTTGACCTGCACAAACCTTTGCCTGGCCTGGGTCATGCACAAACTTGCGGCATGGAACTTGCAATCGGTTCGCTTACAAGCGACTCTAGTGTATTGGGTTCATTCGCGGGATGCCAAACTGGGCTGTCCTCAGATCCCCTGTTAAAAGTTTATCTTGTGGGCTACTCACTTCCTGAGTGGACCAGCTAGAAAACAGGTTGGAGCTTTCTATTTACCCCTAACATGGTCTCCCCAAAGACAACCAGGAGCTCAGAAAGCGAGGCCTAATGCAAACCCAACCACTAAACCAACGAAAAACCATAAAAACCTAAGGGACCGCACGGTGCGCTGCTTGAGCTGTAAAACACTGCCTGGCTCAAACGGACCGCCAGAACTCTGTCCAAATCGGAGCTCTCAACATCGGCAGGTGGCCGCAATTTTCTTCCCGACGCTGGTAAAATCTGGCATCCGGGCGTCAAAAAGCCCACGGCCACTGTACTTGAAGCACAAGCCCCATCCCGCACGCAACGCGCGGACGTGGTGCAACTGGTAGGTCGAACGACAAAATACATTTGCTCAGAGCATCACATGGATTCGCCCCAGGAAAACTCCAACCATGGCTGGTATCCTTTGAATCCCCTTAAAAAACATTGAAAAAGCGGCACTCTCAAAAAAAATGGGCCCACTCCCCGAACAGAAAGCAGCGAACCAATCCACCAAGCCCTCTGAAAGAGCCAGCGACCAGCTTTGCACCACTTGCGGGCGACCGGTGCTTGACCTCTGTCCATGCTCAGCGGTACATGCCGTTGTTGATGCGGTCGATGAAATAGGCTGGGTTTGCGGGCAGGCCTAGGTTCACGCGCCTGAACTGGCGGCCTGCCTTGTCTGTCCAGCTCCGGGAGAGTAAAGTTGCTGTTGTTTTCTGTTTGTTTTGTTTGCTTCTTCTTCTTTTTGCGTGGGGGGGATGTTTTGAGTGGGGAATCCACCAAAGCAAAAAGGGATGCAACTGAGCAGGAGGGCCTTCGAATCCAAGTGCTTCCAATTGAAAGGGTTTCCTGTTGGCTTTATACCTGAGACATAAAGCTTAGTGCCAAAACAAGGCTGGAACAAGATTCCCAGGATCGATTTGCTTCGAGGTGCCATGTTCAGCTTGGCAGGAAACGCCCTGCACATGTTGGTAACTGGGCGGCTCGAAATGGGGTCCTGGATCCCCAATCCGGAATCCACAAGGACTAAGGGTTGTTTTGATACGCAGAACAAACGAGACTTAAGACATAAACACCATCCCAAGTGGCAAACCAGGTTGGCCTCGTACTTCTTGATGGTGGTCTTGTAACTCTCCTGACAGGGCTGCTGGCTTCCAGCCGCCTGAAGGGAAACCTCCAGAAAGCCTCGGTGCCTCGGCTAGTGTTCATTTTTTGTTTTTTTTTGGGAAGGGGGGCTGCCTCGCCTTTGTGCCACGGGCAACTAAAAGGACAACCGTCTTGCCATGGGGCTGAATAAAAACATCCACATAGGTCGAAATGCACATTTTCTTGGATAAGCCTTTGATTTCCCCCTTCAGCCACGTGAGTGACTTGGGTGCTCTTGGGGTGGCTTACCAAAAAGAGGTTAACCTCTTGGAACCTTGATCAAACCAAAAGGCAAGGGTCGATTCGCTCTGGGCAAGTGAGATGGTCAAAAGGGTCGCAGGCTGCATTTGCTCCTTCGGAAAATCCAAAAGATCCACCCGATCCCCCCCCCACCCCACCGGTGAGGCTTAAGACCAGAGACCCTGAGAAGGAGGTGCCTATCGCTGGGCATACTTCATGACCCCAGATCACTAGGCTGTCCTCAGATCCCCCGCTAAAAGTTTAACTTGTAGTGGGCTAAATGGAAAACCCCACTAAACACTAAAAAGCTAAAAAGCTAAGGGGATGGCTGGGAGCCACCAAGATCAATCAACCCCAATTTATTGATAGTGGGGTGTTCCCCCCAAGAGTGGTTTGATCCCAACCACTAAACCCAGTTGGACACCGGGACCCCTAGTAAATAAACTGGGGTTGATATTAATATGTGGGTCAGCATTTGGACTCACCGGCCGAACGCTCAACATCCCAAAGCCCCTCCAGCTCCTGCGGCCCCTAGTTTCCGTCAGTGAAGCCCGAGTCAGGCAACGAGGCCCGACTTCATGGAAACCAGAAAAGAGAGGGTTTAGGAAAGAGGTTGGATCCAATGAAAGCCATCTCCCCGGTTTCCTCAGAACCACTTCACCAGATCCCCTCTGAGTCTTATTTTGGGCAAGGGGGGCTGCTGTACACTTAGTCTATTCTGCAACCTTCTTGAGCCTGCAAAATAGCCAAGTGCCCATGCGCGCCCATATGTCTATCTTTTTTGAGGGAAGGTTCAGACGAAAACCTTTCAGCCATTTTGGGATGCCACGAAAGGCGGCTCCGCCCGCCCCGCCGGATCCGTCCTCCATGCCCGGGATGTTGTAGATGTCGCCCACCGCCTTCCCAAAGGACCCAAAAATAAAAGGGTAACCTTTTGGGACCTTTACTATTTGGGACCTTTACTAAAAATGGACCAACAAGGGAACTCGGTTGCTTTCTGCTCCCCTGCTAAAAGTGAATGACCTTTAGTGGTTTAATACGGAAAACCCATTAGCTGGCAAAAAGTCATTCAGTCCTAACATCCCTTGGCAACATGCACCAAAGTTTAACGACCACTGCAATTGTCTTGCCAAAAAGTAGTCCAGGATTTCAGGAAGCGAGGTTTGACGGACTGTCCTTTGAGGAAGCCAGCGGCTTGACTCAAAGGGAAAACCAAAAGGTCAACCGGTCGATTCGCTTGGGGCGCTTTGGGCCTTGTAGGGGCCGTGGGTGCCGATCAGCCCCGCGATGGTGGGGAACATCCCGGGGAACTGGCGGTAGGCCTCGGAGACGTTGCAACGGACTTGGTGCTGTTTCATGGCAAAAGGAAGACCCTCACATATATAATATACATATATGTATACATATAAGAATATGTAGATGTATATATATATATATGTTCACATGTATATATATATATATATATGTGTGTTTATCTCTACATGTGCATATGCACATATATATGTATATATGATTGCCTTTTGGCCGGGGCCCCCGGAAAAAAAATAAAAAGAGGATACGCCCATATGGGGTCTACATGTTTTTTTGGAAACACTGATCATTGTCCATCGTTGGTTTCTCTTGGGGAAGAACATATCAACATTATGTTTTTAGCAGCTAACATGGACCATGGAACCTTAAAACCATTGCGCTTTGACCGAACCCCCTTAAAAAGGGGGAAATGTGATTTTGCAGCTTCGGTTCGGTAACACCGCTTGCAGGCTTCCCAAAAACACTTGAGGGGGGCATTCCTGGCACAGGAGACACTATTTGCACCAACAAAGCCAAACTCCAAGTGGCAAGCTAGATAAATGGTTTCTGGCTTTGAGCTGCAACAAGCGCCATCTCGGGCTTCAAACCGAGATGTTCTTCCAGCATCTATTTGTTTGTTTTGTGCTTTCTTTGATTTGTCTGTCTTAATACTATTTTTGGGGGGGGAAGGGGGGGTGGGGGGGGGTCAACGGTTCCCTGCTACGGCGTGACGGTTCAACATAAAGCCCCGGTCCTGGATGTTGGCGTTGTTGATGTCCACCTGCGAGGCCAAACTCGGAGCGCTGAGCGGGGGGTGCTGAGCGCTGCCAGGCTAAGCTTTGCCCTGTGGGGTTTTTGGGGGGCGCGCGTTTGGTGTCCCTTTAAGACCACAAAAGAGGGGTACGTGCGAAAACACACACCCACCCACACATTGTCTGACTCTGTTTCATTGGAGGAGAACCCAGCAAACATCACCCTTAGACCAATTCCAACCACAGTTGCTCCAAGTGTTGCTTAAACGTGCTCAGGGAAGTGTACAATTGCACAAACATGCCCAACGGGCCTGATTCACATGGATGACTTTGCAAACTTCCCGCGCGGGCTTCTTGAACAAATCAGGCAAGAGTCAAGAAAACTGGGGAAGCGTGAAGGGGGTCTTAAATGACACCGTGTTTTACTGGTATAGTAGCAGGCAACCAAGGGAACCACCCTGAAAAAATGAACTGGGTGATGATGATTGGCAATGCCAAGTTCGGCTGTTGAACATTTTTGAGTGGACCTTCCAGAAATCCTTGGACAATCACGAGGGTTGTGTAAGCCGATTTGCTGCCCACATTCAGAGTGGTTTGGATGGGTATGGCCTCAAAGCTTTCCCTTGATATCGTAGAAGTTGGCCCTAAGACCTAAGACTCGGAAAGCTGCCTACCAGCCCTGAGTTTTGGCCTTCTTGGCTCCTGGTGTGTGTATCTGTGTGTGTGCGTGGGCGGGAGTGAACTCCCGCCCGCCCTCCCAGTGGCCACGCGGGCAACTGCGAAGCCCCTGGGAGGGGGAAGAAGGCCACTGAAGCGCAGCCACAAGACCCGGTGAATTCGTGTGGTTGTTAACCGAAATGAGTTTAGTGCTGTTTTTAGATCAAAATGGACAGGGGTCTTCCGGGGAAATACTCATGGCTGTTTCTTTCAACTGCATGGGGAAGTAGAAGTTTGTATGACCTTGCTAAGAGTCTTCAAGACAGTTGATAAAAGTTTGGATTTGGAGAACATGAAGCCAACCTTGAACATACCCCTAACAGCAAGAAACGGCTTCCTCCCTGTTGCCAGTAGACGCGCTCTAGAAAAATAGAGCTCTCAAAATCTTTGAGGCAGCCCAAAGGGGTTAAACTCACGGAGCCCAGCCTCAAAAAAACACACGCTCGCCCTGAAAGCCATACCAAGGAGAACCATCGTGGCCTAGTGACTAGTAGCGACTAGCGACTATCAGGGCCATTCGTTGCTTGGGTGTTCGGCCGAGTTAGCAGGTGCTTACAGCCCGGCGAACTCCACTTGGGGATGCATGGGCCCAGAGGCTCCTCAAGGGTGTTCGGCCGAGACAAGTGGTTACCTAGATAACTCAAGAAACCACTTAACTCGGCCGAACACCCTTCTTAAGCACCATGAGGAGCTAAGGGCCCATGCCTCCCCCTCTCCAAATCCGTTCCGCCCGCATTTGTTGCTGGCCTTGTCGCTGCCGCCCAGGAACTGGATGTTCTCCTGGGGGTGTTTGAACCAGAAGATTTGCGTACTCTCTGGCAGGTTGCGGATGCGGACCCTCCCCCCCCCAAAACAAAAAAAAAGAGATAGAAACAAAGAAAGAAAGGCCACTGTGCTTGTTTGACACGTTTTCGGAGTCCAGGTTTACGACAGGGCTGCATTTTGGACTAGTTCGACCCAGCCACCAAGGGTTGCCGTGTTTGGAAAACTTGCTGCTTCCCAAACATTCCATGCGACAATTGATGTTTAGTCGCGAAGGGTCATTTTTTTTCGGTGGGCCTCCCGATGTGGCGGACTCACAAACGCCGGGAAGGCCGGGTTGATGGCACAAGACACATCCGGAAATTTACAAGCCCGGTGCACGGCAAGGAGCCACTTCCAGTTGTTTCGGAAATGCCCCCACTCCTCCCTAGCCTCAAGATAGAAAAAACATACCTTGCTTTCTCCTTGCGAAGGCGAATTTATGGAGAAGAGTCTAGATAAAAAGATAGAGAGATAGAGAGATAGAGAGAGAGATAGATAGATAGAAAGATAGAAAGATAGATAGAGAAAAAGATAGATAGATAGATAGATAGATAGGTAGAGAGATAGATAGATACACGAGAGATAGATGGAGAGAGAGAGAGAGAGAGAGAGAGATGGATCGAGAAAAAATGCGCGCGCGTGTGGCAGGGGAAGAGAAAGTGGTAACGTGAATCGGCGTTTTCGAAGATAAGAAAGTCGCAAAAAGCGTGGCCCTGTGCGTGAATTGACGTCTCCGGAGTTGCGAAAGCTAGCCTGTTCGCGGCGTCGGAGCGGGCTCGGAGCATGCTCGGATCACGTTCGGCGCCGGGCCCATTGGCACGGCAACACAGAGGTTTGAATTGCGTCGCAGGCGCAGCATTTTGGCAAGGTCGGGTGCAGATTTCGTGGCAGGCGCAGCACTTTCGCAAGGTCAACTTTTCCCTAGGTTTGAATTGCGTGGCAGGCGCAACACTTTCGAAAGGTCAGGCGCAGATTTCGTGGCAGGCGCAGCACTTTCGAAAGGTGAGGTACATATTTCGTGGCAGGCACTGCACTTTCGCAAGGTCAATTACATAATTCGTGGCAGGTGCAGCACTTTCGACAGGTCAGGTGCAGATTTCGTAACAGGCGCAGCACTTTCGCAAGGTCATGTACAGAATTCGCGGCAGGTGCAGCACTTTCGCAAGGTCAAGTGCAGAATTCGTGGCAGGCGCAGCACTTTCGCAAGGTCAAGTGCAGACTTCGTGGCAGGCGCAGCACTTTCGCAAGGTCAAGTAAAGATTTCATGGCACGTGCAGCACTTTCGCGAAGTGAACTTTCGCAGCCGGGGCTCGAAAATCGCAACTTTTGAGTACGAAAGTAGTACGTGAAGTCCACTTTCGCAGCTGGGGCTCGAAAATCGCAACTTTTAAGCACGAAAGTAGTACGCGAAGTCACACTTTCGCAGCCGGGGCTCGAAAATCGCAACTTTTAAGTACGAAAGTAGTACGCGAACTCCACTTTCGCAGCTGGGGCTCGAAAATCGAAACTTTTAAGTACGAAAGTAGTACGCGAAGTCCACTTTCGCAGCTGGGGCTTGACAATCGCAACTTTTAAGTACGAAAGTAGTACGTAAAGTCCACTTGCGAAAATTGCAACTTTTAAGTACGAAAGTAGTACGCGAAGTCAACTTTCGCAGCTGGGTCTTCAAAATCGCAACTTTTAAGTACGGAAGTAGTACGTGAATATAGAGACAGAAGGGGAGATAGAGAGATAGATAGATAAGTAAATAGGTAGATGGATAAAGAAATAGATAGATAGATAGATAGATAGATAGATAGATAGATAGATGAGGTAGATAGAGAGGTACATAGATAGATAGGTAAAGAGAGAAAGAGACAGAGAGACAGATAGAGAGATGGGTTGATAGAGACATGGAAAGAAAGGTAGATTGAGAGATACAGAGATGGATAAATACACGAGAGATAGAGAGATAGACAGATAGATATAGATAGAGAAGATAGATAGAGAAGATAGATAGAGAGATAGATAGATAGATAGATAAGCAGATAGATAGCTAACACGAGAGATAGATAGATAGGTAGTTAGGTAGATAGATAGGTAGAGAAAGATAGATAGACAGATAGACAGATAGATAGACAGCGAAGAGACAAAAGAAAAGACAGATAGAAAGAAGGAAAGAAGGGAGGAAGGAAGGAGAGAAAGGAAGAAAGGAAGAATGACGGAGAAAAAAGAAACAATGAAAAGGAGGAAGAAGAGAAAAAGACTCAAGAAAAGAAAGAGAAAGAGAACTATCGTTTTTATATGTTGGAAACTTCCGCCCACCGGCTTCGCCGGCTCTACTGGTAAGGGGTTAATAAGGGATAGCCCCCCCTCCCCATAGCCCCCTTGGGGGTCCATGACAAAGGGAAAACATAGGAATTGTATGCAAGCGGCCCGCCGTGGACGGTGAACCCTTCTACTACTTACTTGGTTGCTCGGCCAAGCTGGCAAGCAACCAGGTTCTGACCTATTTGCAAGGCCAGAGGTTAGCCCGGCAAGGTTATGTAGGTTGTTACCTTTTAGCAACTATCATATTGGCGCTTACTCGGCTCAGCTCCCTCGTTAGCTCCTTAGCCTGGATACTCCCAGCTCCTTGGCCTCTAAAATGGCTTCAATCTTGGTGGTGGTTCCCCTTCAAAGCCACGAAGAAGTACCAAAGAAATGACGAGCCACCCAACTACTAACGTGGCCGACCACCTAAGAAAACCGGGGATGCGAAAGGCTTCGCCAAGTCTCATACTCCACCATGGCGTTTGCGGCCGGCACGGCGGCAACGCTCGCGGCAGCAGCCACTGACACAATCTGCCTCACCATCCAAGATGTGTCTTTTCCGTTGAGGGAGATGTTGCTAGGATCCCCCTCCCCAAAAAATATGCAAAAAAGAACAAGAAGTGGTCTCTTTCTTGTTGGTTTCCCTTGAACATGTCCCTTGGGCGTCCCTTGGAAAAGCCAAATCGGAAAGAAGTACCTTCAAACAAATTGACAGACAGGGACCCGATTCTACAAATGGTAGCCCAAGATTCATAAAAACCTGGGGTGCTGACTTGAATGTTCAACCCAACCGCATCAGGCAGGGAGGTACTGACAATGATGATGAGGCAAATGACCCTGGTTGACAACAGGCACAACTAAACTAACCATGTTTATAAGATATAAGCTATATACATACAAAGTGAGCATAAGTGGGTTGAACATCCAAGCAATGGCAACCCGGCATTTCATACGCCCCTGGCATACTGGTTGATTCACAGGGGCTGCGGAGAGTACTGTCCACCGTAGTTCAGAGGGAAGCCTTCACATGCTGTGAAAGCGCCTCCACCATTCCTAATGTCAACTTTGGGTTTCTTCGGGGTGGTGCGCCCTCATGCGGGAAACATAATCATCAGAGGGGACGCCTTTGAAGAGTGTGGTTCTCCGGAGAGGGGGGAGAAAAGAAAGAAAAAACACGTGCAGTAGAAACACATGGGTGACCTGTCTTTCTTCAAATGGATTTGCTTAAGCCGCTTGGGAACATAGGCGTCCTTTTCGGGGAAATAGATGGTGCTGGTAGATGATTAAACCACCAGGTAAACCAGGAATCGCCATCCATGTTTCGACCAAAACAACAAAACAGGACACCTATATATGCTTGGGAAAACTTTAAAAAATCACAAAGGGACAATAAAACAAATAGATATTCACTTCAATAAAACCCTTCAATAAATAAAACACAAAGGTCGCCAATGAAAGAATCAAAAACCTTTCAATAACACAAATGTTCCCTTCAACCAATGGAAGTAGCTGCCAGAAGCGGATTCTGCAACCATCCCCCTCCAATTGTTTTCCTGTTACACCCTAAAATTACGCCCTGGGAATCATCCTACTGTATCCTGGCTTATTTCCAAATACACCTGCTTATTTTGGTTTTTCAGGGATTCCTTGGGTAACTTCCCTAGGGTGTAATCCCATGCTGTAATAGGAAAATCCTTAGAATCACCTGAGTCATAATCAAACCCCGGTAATCAAATGGTCTACCCAGGCCATGTAAAGAGTCAAGAAGGCGGATATCCACAACTCTTTCTGGGGACTGCCCCTTGCTAACCGGATCATCCACCCGAATCGGCTTTGAGCACGTGGCTCCTGGACTCGAAACGTGGCAATCGCTTGCGCTAAGGCGACCAGGCGGCTGCTTCCTGGAGTTCAGCCATCCGAGCACCGCCCCGACTCCGAAGGCGCCCGCCACTGCGGGAAGGGCCGAGCTGCCCTCCGTCTCCTCAAAGCCCGCCTGCGGGTTTGGCGGGCTGCGGGTTTGGCGGTTTTGGGGTGCGTCGTGGTTGTGAAGTCACTGAAATGTCGACTCGGTGGACCAGGATGCATGTCACAAATAGTGGATAGGTGAAATGCAATAAACCGTGGGCCCCTTGCTTTGGCGTCGTTGGGTGCTCACTGGAAGATATGCAAAAGCTAGTCCTACCTCTAAATGAGGAGATTGAAGCTGATTATGTTGCCAATGTCAAGCTTCGCCAGAGCCAAACTGGAGGGCTCCGACCAGCCCGGGGGGATCATCATTTCTTCTTGATTGAAAAGGGGGCCAGCATGATTCTTGGTGGTTCGTGGGGGGGAAGTCGAGATCTAACTCCCCGCACCTCCGCTCGCACAGATGGCGCCGCAGGCGCATGGAATCCTGAGGTGCCGGGAGTGCCCGGCACATAGGCCACCGCCGGAGCCACCAGCAGCGCAAGCACCCAGCGCGCCATGCCGAGAGTGAGGCGGAAGGAAGTGGGCGAGTCGTCAAATACTTGGGCCGGTGACCCTGCAGCTCGCAGTGTTCGAAAGAGAAAAAAACGGACCTGGCGAGCCTGGCGAGCTTGCGTGCAGTTCAGACATGAAGCAACAGGTGCAAGAACGGCAGGCCAAGCAAATCAAATCACGTGCCAACCAATCAACCACCACGGCAGGTCAAGCAAATCCCTGACCCATGCCTTGCCAGGCTGGAGGTGGGCAAAGCCAGGATCAGTCACGTTGCATGTCACTTGGTGGGGGTGGTGCCCTGCTGGGTAGCAACGATCTTCAGCCAAGTATGGCGTTGGAACGCAGGGAGCATGAGCGTGAGAGGGTGCAAAGAAAGGAAGCCACACACAAAGGGCCACGTTTTGACGAGCGAAATCCCCTTTTGGTTGAAGGGATTTGTTCTTGTCCGGCTTTCCCTTCTAAGGGAGAGCTGATAGCCAGGGTTTTCGCTTTCAAGAGGGTGCAAACTGGCCCCTGGTATTTCCCACATGTGGAAAACAGAGCAAGAAACCCGCAGACCCCCCCAATTTGGCGATAGAAAAAAAAGAAGCGCCAAGGCTTCCTTGACCTCCTGGAAGCTGCAGGGAGCTGGCGCTCAAAGCCAGCATGAGCCAATATCTCAGTTGTTCGGTGACCCTGGAGAAACAAGGGAACCCTTTTTGGGGCTTGGACCATTTTAGTGGGGCAGCCACCCAAGAAAAAAAAAAAAAAAGGAAAAAGGGGGCCACGGAACAACTGAGATACAAGCTTGCGCAGCATATGCTATATACCCTCCGAGCAGCTTTTGGACCGGAGGGCTCAAAAATGGAGCCCACCACAGCCAGATCCGGTCCATTCGCTTTGGGCTGAGCATAGAAGTGGTAACCTTCAGACCTCCATAGCCCAAACGCGAAAATGCCCAGGGCTGGGGAATAAGGGCAACCACAGGGAACCCTTCCCGCGCCTCCAGCGTCACGGCCAGAGTGTAGTTCTTCAAAGCCTCCTCGTACTCCTCGTTTACATAGTGCACCTCAGAGTGCCATAGACATCGGGACCCAACTCACAAAATGACGAGGAGTTGTGCTAGGTATGCACTTTCTTCCATTTGCCAACCTTCCATTTGGTTAAGACCCCTGGGAAAAAATACAAAAAAAGTCCAGTAGCGATAGATCCCCTTTAAAACCAACAGGGGAAAATAAACAAAATATCAACTGATTCATAGATGGTAAATTGCGCTTACCTACCCAAAAAAACATCGGGAGGGTGGGGTTGGTAAGGCATAACGCCGACTTCATTCACATTTGCTTGGCTGGCGGGCCCCCAACTCCCCCCCTCCGCAATCGTAGTTTTGTCACTCGTAGAGTCCATGCCTTGCGGTTTCAACAGGCAGACTTCCAAATGGGCATCGCAGCAGAATGAGGGGCTGCTGGGATGTCTGCATCTCTCACAAAGCAATGCCCTGCCCAGATGGACACAAAAGCCGCAGAGCTAGTACAGGATTCAAAGTATTTCATCCCAACTGGTTCCAAGTTTTGGGGGGCGGGGGGTGGCCGGAACCGAGACTTTTGAATGGCCGTGGTACTTCTGAAGCGACCCAAAGGAGCACCCACCATTGACAATGTGGGTCAAAACCAATGGTACTACCATGAGTCTAATTATTTTAGTGGGGATTGGGATATTCACTGGGGGGTAACCGGTATTTTGACCCATGGCCAAATGAGGAGCACCCAAATCCCATTGTCTGGCGGTCTCTTCTGTTGGCTCCACTTCGGCCGAGCCGCGTTCGCGTTCCCGAACAAGGTGGCCGGATCCATCACGGGCCGTTCACGCGCCCGTCCACGCGCCCTCCCCTCTCCGGCCGGAGCGGGAGACCCCGGTCTCCCCGAATCAGCTGCGATCCGGCACCGCGAATACATCCAAGCGAGTGTTGAGGGAACCCCCTCTTGATGCCGCCTTACCCAGAAATCAAGGGCAACCTAAGCTTGCACCGAAACACCTCTCTCTCTCTCTCTCTCTCTCATACCTCGCATGGCTGTGAGAGTGGCTGTGGCTTTGACAGCAATTCTTCACAGGCGTCCTCTCTTTTTTTCCCGCTTCGCGAAGCTTTGGACGCCAAACTTCGTGCCTTAAGCACAAAGTGCCTCGCACAGAGTCGCGTCGATCAGCGCAAATGGCCTGCCCGGCCCGGCCGAGTTTTCGCCGGGCCAAGGGAGGCTAAGACTTGCCAGGGGTTCCTCTGGCCTACGGTAGCTTCCGGGGAGGCTCCGACTCGCAGAAGAGGTGCTCCCTTTGTGGGGGGCCGAACAGTCATAGAAAAGGAGTTGCCCACAAGAGACCCTCATCTGCTTCAATCTGATTGCGTCGGGCCCACTTTAATGGCAAAGGGTGCGGGGGGGTAACATTTGTAGGATCAAAGCCGTGGCTTTTACCTTGAAGGGGTGGCTTCTCTCTGAGACCTGGGATCTGAGGTGGAGTAAGTCTCGGCAAGACTAAATTAAGCATCGGCAGAACCCCGCCACCACCCTACCCAGCTAAACTCACCCAGCAGTTGTCTGGGACCCTGGGCAAAACATGTTGACGGGGCTGCAAGTACATTGGGCCAATGATCAGCTTCCCTCCAATTGGTGGTTTGGATTGTCGGTTTAGAGGTTAGGCGGGCCCGCCCGTACTGGCTGAACAGAGCCAAACCAAAACAAAAGGAAACTCGCAACCTAGCAAGCAACCGCAGGACTAGGGTGTTGAACCCTTACCGGCTCAAAAGAACGGAGCCTGTCGGCACTGGAAGATCCTATCAGCCACTTTCAGCTGACTGGTAAGGAGCTACGGTCTCTCGCTCGCGAGGCCCAATGGAAGAATGAGAACCGCACAGAATCGTAGGGACGGACAACCCAAAGCCTAGCCAAGGCGAGCTTGGCATAAGAGAAATGAACACGTGACAGCGCAAAAGCCATGTGCAGATTGGCCCAAAACCTGCAACCCTGGAGGGATGTTAGCAAACATACCAAGAGTGCAAGCCACAAACGGTGGAATTCACGGGTTGCTCCCTGTTCCCTGGCAATCCTTAGGAAATCCAGCAAAGGGCAAGCTGGAAACAAGGATGTTAGAGAAAGGACCAGGCTTGAAGAACCAGAGCGAGCCCTCGGGCAAGTGTGACAGTGGCATGTCCACATGAGTTACAATCAAAACCCGGTACAAAAATGGTCGACCCAGAACCATGTAAAGAGCTAAGAAGGCGGCCGCAACTATTTCCGGCTGGGACTGCCCCTTACTAACCTGCATCTACCCGGGTTTTGATTGTGACTCACATGCGAACATTTAGGTCGCTCCAGGTTCCTTCGGTCAATGAAATGCTGACTTCCAGAGTTGGCTGGCCAGGAAAAGTCAGAACTGGTTGTTTACCACTACGACGGTCTTCCCACACAGTGTCAAAAGGTCAAGGAAAACCACAAGGAAAGCCACCATTTCTTCCAATTTGCGGTTTCGCCCCCTGGGGAAAAACTATTTCCAGTAGTGAAATCGATTCCCTTTGAAACAAGAGGAAAATAATGCATTTCAGCAAATTTGAAGAACTTTGGTGGGTCAGTAGAACCCTGTGTCCATTTTCAATGCAGTGGGATCCCCCCGAATTACCTTCAGGAGGAGGATGGAGGAGGGGGGGTTCCCCATTTTTCAGGGGTGGGGATGCAGCGGGCCGCAGGTCGACCGGTCTCGAATTAAGCAGCACTGGTGGCTGACGAAAGGCTGCGCCGCGGCCGGCTCACCGCTCGGCGGATTGGCCTGGTACTGGCCAAGTCCCGGTCGCCTGTGGCGATGGATGTGGCTCGGTTGCCCCAAAAAGGGGCCCAGAAATACAAGGTGAAGCTTCTGCGACGGAATATGAAATATGAGCAACAACGGAACAACCAAAAGGTGAAGCTTCTGCGACCTCAACCAAATACTGTGGATGGACGAAATCCTGGACCACCTAAGAAACCCTGGAAGGATGATTCCCCTGGAAATACCAACAAACGTTATGGCTTTCCCATGGTTTCAAAGCGGTGCGAAATGGATTTCGTCCACCAGTATGAGCAAACATAGAAACGCCTACAAGGTTCAAAGGCATCAATCCTATGAAACGCCTACAAGGTTGCAACTTCGCCATCTACTTTCCAACTGCGCCAACTGCATTGCGAACCTGGGACCCGGGCCCCCGTCGGAAACTCATAACCCGGCCCTTCGCTTTTCGCCATTCTTTTGGCCTCAGTTGTTCAGTGACCCCGGACAAGGGAACCCTTTTTTGGTGCTTGGACCATTTCAGTGGGGCAGCCACCCAAAAAAGGGGAAACAGGGGGCCACTGAACAACTGAGTGGTGTAAAACCTCGAAAAAGAGGAGCGTTTACTACGACACCAGCGCCGAAACGGCCGAGACCGGAGGCCGGAACCCGTGCGCGCCTAGCGGGCACAGGTGGTCCAAATATCTAGGCCTCGGCGCTCGACACTTATGCCTGGTCAAAGGCCAACCATATGTGTCCATTGAAGCAAGACTAAAAAAAACACGGGTGTGTCTTTGTTTTTTTGGGGAGGGTTCCCCTACTAAAATAGACTACAGAAAACAGGGTACCCTTATTCTAACCTCTCTACTGGAGGACCTACTGTGGATGCACGAAATCCATTTCGCACCACCTAAGAAACCATGGTTGAAACCAGAAAGTTTGTTGGTGAATTCCCTCCAAACCAACCCCAAAAAACAGGTCCCTCAAAAAACGTAGAGTTTGCGTTTTTCCGACTCTTGAAATTCAGTCCGCCATGGGTTGCCCCTGGTTCGCTCGTTCGGACCCGAGGGAAGTCGAGGCATGTGCCGGACTCCCTTGAAGCACTGGATCTTCCCATCCGCCGTGGTGGTCGCCTGTGCCATGTCTGGAAGATCCAGGCTAGGGGTAAGATGACTTGAGGTAGGGTCTTTCTGATGGAATCTGTTTTGTTTGCCCCTTTTGGATCATGGATCCAACTGGCTTCAACCGAAGCAACCTGAAACCAGTGGAAGCCTGGTGTCAACCAAACCGAGATACACCTACAGCAAGTTGACAAGTGGTTCATCTGCACTGGTAAGTATCATTGTGGGTACATCGTAAAAGTCAGGAACCTCGCTTTTGGTTGTGGGAGGGGATTGGGGGGTTCGCTTTGAACTGTCATTTGGGGGAATTTGAGGATGTTTCGGTGGTTCCCCCCTTTGCATTTAAGAGTCCTCAGCGAGTGCGGACAGAAGGCCCTAGAGGCCAGGTGCGAACGGAGTTCGCAACCGCCACAGTACCAAGTCTAACCAATGATTGTAATGATAGGGCTCCTTAACCCCCCATTGAATCATCAGCTCCTTGGCCATAGCCACTACCCAAAGTCACAACGGGCCGCCTACCTCCCCTTCTACGCGCTTCAAGACTTCGCTTTTCAGCCTGCGGCCAGGGCAGCAGGCGGCCACCAGCAACGCTCCTCGAATGACGCAAATGAACCCAAGGGGTGTATGGGACATGTAACCACTAGAATAAATCTATATATAGATATATACATATGTACATGTATATATATATATTAGGCATTTATATTCATATATAGCCCCTGCCCCCAATGAGGTTAGTGGCATACGCAACCACCATACTGCCACTATATAACGCGTATTTCCCCCGTTCTCCCTGGAGGATACCATCATGGGCAGCGCTTCCTCAGCATGGGGCAGCATGTTCAGCGTCCCTGGTCCGCACATGCCAGGGACCTCGTATGATATGGGTGTATCTTTTCTGTTTTTAAGTGAAGCCAACAGGATCCAAGGAGGAAAGGACACCATGTTGCAGGGGCTTCCCTATTTTGAGACGCATCCACATTTTGCTTTGGCCCACTAGTTAGACATGAAACGAGGCGCACAAAAGTTGTGCAAGGTTTGCAAGCCAAGGGCAGCACATCATTTATTCGCACGCATCGCCTGGATAAGCTGCGGGGACTGCAACCGCTGTGATACCGTGGATGGACGAAACCCTCTTAGGCACCACCTAAGAAACTCTGGAATGGTCTGAGTCCCCGTAAACACCAACAAACTGTGGTTTACCATGGTTTCTTAGGTGGTGCAGGATTTTGCCCATCCACAGTACTACTAGGGTTTGCGAACAACTGATTCTCCGCCTAGGGGAGAGGTCCTCCAGTATTGTCTTTAATAAGGAGTCTTTTGGCTGCTGTACTGTGGATGGACGAAATCCTGCACCACTTTGAAACCATGGGAAACCATTGCTTGTTGGTATTTACAGGGGAATCAGACCATTCTGGGGTTACTTGGGTGGTGCCTAAGAGGATTTCGCAACCATCCACAGTATGGAGAACACCCAGACTTGTTGGGTTCCGTTTGCAAACAAACCCCAAAGGTCACTTCCCCGTTCTCTCCAGCGCCAGCCCTTGGGCTGATCGCCTTTGGGGACCTATGGCAAAGAGGAAAGCCAAAAGCTCAAAAGGTCAGTTTCGGACACCTCCTCAGTTGCCCAAAGGACCTGGAACTAAAAGGTGATCACCTTTTGGGGCCATGACTAAAGATGGACCAAAATTGGAAAACCAAAAGGTCGGCTTTGAACAACTGAGCCTCTAGAAAGAAGGATCCCTTGGAAGAGTGGGAAAGCTATGTACCCCTGTGAAACTCGCTTGCCAGTTTTTGTTTTTTTCTTCCCTGGCTCAAGCCCAGTTCCGATTCCACGGCCCGGAGACAAGTGGTTGAACTCACTTCCTGACTGGCCACAACAAGTCCGCCAGTCCGTCTTCAGAAAACAAGTTCCACTACCGGGTCTCTAATTAACTCAACCCCTGGAAGTGTGAGCAACCCCCCACCAGCGCCAAGCTTCGGCGCACGCTTCCGCGGCGACGCCCTGGGACCCGAGCCGATCGGCCGAGAGCTTGGCCCCGAAACGAAACGGCAGAAACTCGGAGGTGGTTTTCACCTGGGGCCAGGGCTCAAACTGGGAACCGAAACCAGGAAAACCCCAGAAAGCCCAACTGAGTTGAGCTGGGGGGGTGTCTTTTTTAAGCTTGACCCCCCCCCAAAAAAAAATGGGGGTTTCCCTTTTGCGCCCCCTTAAGCCAACCCCAAAAAGGGAACCAACAAAAACACCAACAATCCCGATTGGCGGTTTGGAGGTCTTTTTGAGTCTCTCCCAGCAGGTTGGGATTCTCCCTTACCAATTCCCTGGCTCTGGGGATTAATTTCAGGTGGAAACAATCCCAGTGATTCCATTTACCTGGTTAAGTCTTTGAAAACCAGAAATGAAAAATGGCTGGTTTCCTGGTGACTGGATCTGGGATGGTGATAACCTATATAGTATAAGCGGGCTGAACATCCAGGTAATGTAGGGCTCCGGTTTTCGGTCACCCCTTTTCAGGCCTCAAACCAAGGGCCTTTCTGCATCTCGGAGCCGGGTGCCCCCCAAAAAATGCCGAAACTCTGGAAACCATGACGGAATATGGACCGAAACGGGAAAGGCGAAAAGGCCGATGTGCAAAAAGCACCGTTCGCTTAGAGATGGTCGAATCCAAGGGTCCTACAGATCTTCAGGACCCGCGGCCTCAAAAACGCCTGGAAGGAAACACACCTAGACGCCCCTAAGCAACTCCTAGACGGTTTCCCTTGGGGGCCAGACAAGGCCTTTGCGTCAATCAGCCCAACACATACCCTAGGTCCTCCAGTAGAGAGCTTAGAATAAGGGTGCGGACTTCTTTTTCTGTGCTCTATTTTAGTAGTTTAGAATCCCCCCCTCCCCAAAAGCAGGTAAAGGCAGCTTGACCTCAACAACTGGAGAATAGGTACGGCACCCCCGACAAGTAGGTTCAGCCAAGCTTATACCCCCCTAAAGCAGGTAAAAGTTGGCACCTTGCTGGGGGACCTACTGTGGATGGACGCAATCCTGCACCACTTGGAAACCATGGTGGAAACCATCTTTCATTGGTATTTACAGGGGAATCAATCCATCCCAGGGTTTCTTCGGTGGTGCCTAAGAGGATTTCGTCCATCCACAGTAGTATCCTCAACAGGCCAAAAAGTCGCGTGAGACCACCTCGGAAGCCGCCCGGAACGAACCGAACCCCAAGAACCCGCCCCTCCTGAAGCCAGGATGGCTGGTCGAAAGTGGCAAGGGGTGGCCAGGGGGAAACCACCCTTAAAATTCGTCGGACTTCTGAAAGAGACATCAAGATGACACTCTAAATGGTGGCTAACTGCCAAAAGCCAACCACCTTCCCTGGATTTCCAGCAAGGAAGGTCCTTAAGAAGTGACCCCTAGATTAAAGGGAAGCCACCCAATTGAGAGCCCCGGTAACTGTCACCACTTTGCTCCCGAAGTCTACATGGAACCCAAAACCGGGGCTTGCGAACAAGGAGTTTCCTCTACAAAAGGATGGTCTTTAGCTCCCTTCCCTGCATGGCAGCAAACCTTCCTGCTCAAAAAGTGTCATCTCAGCTGCCCCTGAACCCAGAATTAGAGAAGATTAACCAGTTGCAGTCGATGATGTCATCGATGTTCACCCATCCGCCAACATCGCATTTGTAGCATGCGTGCATAGAGAACTGAAATGGCACTCCGGGGCTTGTCATCCCAAGCGGTTCAAGATGCAGGTGGCGTGATAGGCTGTGGACGTTGAATCTAGCAGGGATTTTGCTAGATTAAATAAGGTCTTGTGGCTGAGGGATCGCACACGGAATGGAACCGTCACTAAATATGGACCTAACAACGGGAAACCATGGGAAATCAGGTCGATCCGCTTTGGGCCCTGGTGAGCCATGTTTGGCATTTGTAGCTTCAGTGGTGAAAAGCAGGGTCAATGTTAAAGGAACACAGCTTGTGGAGGTTACCCATCCGCTGGAGGAGCGGGAACTCAGATGCTCAGTGGATTTCCATGGAGGGAAAAAATATATGCATCTGTTTTTTGTTTTGTTTTTGGTTGGTTGACTTTCAAGGAGTCGGAACCCTTCCAAGAAAAGTTGAAAAACGGGTACCACTGGGCAAGTGGGCTTAGGGGACCATCCTGATAACTGACCATTCAAGGACCCCTGAAATCTCCATTTCTCCTGAAAGTGTTACGCAAGGGAACTGCCGTTGAGTGCGCGGCAAAAATGGCAGCGGCTCAGACATGGCCAAAATGGCACCTTGGTATGTGAGAACACAAACTAAAAAAAAAAAAAAAAAACTTGAAAGTGTTACGCGCCGCAAGGGTACCACTGGGCCGGGGGAAATCTCAACTCGCCTCTGGGACTTCAGAGACAGGCTCCGCAGGCCGCGGATCGAAGTCCTGGCGCTCTTTCGGCAATTGGATGGAGGACACCGCTGGTTGAGCTTAGAAGGGCCCCTGCAAGGATGTCCCAAATCGCCTGCATGAAGAAAGCACTTTGAAGCAGCTAAGGTTGCAAATTGAAGTGGCTGGAATTCCGCTTCACACAGTTCCACTGAATCCGCCGCTTTTGGAGCCCAAGGAGGGAATTGAGAAAACCCCTTTAGGGTTTTCTTCCTGCCCCTGCAGCTGAAAGAGGGAATTGCACAGCCGGACGTCCGGGGAGGCGACGCTGTGTTAGGCACAGTCGAAGAAAAATCCTCTTTTCGGGATCCGAGAGCTTTGTCGAAGTTTTGACGGGCAAATCCGATAGAAAACAGGTATGAAGAGACATTCTTCTCAAGGTACACAGGTATTTGGGTGGCAGGTACCTCCAAGGATGAATGTATACGTCTAGTGTGAACCCCTAGGTTATGGGTAAATTAACCCTTAGTTATGGCTTCAAAATGGCCATGGGTTCACGTTGTAGGACCTATACATCAGCCTTTGAATGCCCATTTGCATTAAATCGCGTGCTCAGATGGCGTCTGTTCAAAAACTGAGAGAGCCCTAATCCAGAAGGGAAACTACTAAACCAAATCCGCAAGATTTGAACCGACTGTTCAGGAAAATGCCCCAGGGAGTAGAGGAAAAGCGGTATGAAGAGTCCCTGTGGGTTGGTCAGAAACAAGTTCAGACTTTTGCGGCCAATAAAATGATCTTCCAACAAAGTGCAAACCTTGGCTGAAAAGGAGTCGAATCAACCCTTCGTCAATGGCATCAACCCTATGGCTGGGTGCATGCAACATGCGAGGAGTGAGCAGCACCATCTGCAAAAAAAAAAACGGCAAGCACCAATGCTGAAATCAGGGACCCCAGGAAGGGAAGTGCATCACCATCACCACCATCATCATCATCACGAGCTCGAGGGACCTGTAAAAGAGCCTTCTGCTCAGGCAGCACCATCCATCCTACACCTTCAATCGACTCGGCCATGCTTCACCCCTCAACAAAGAAAAGCAAAGAAAAGGACTTGTCTCCAAAAATCACCACCACCACCACCACCACCACCACCACCACCACCACCACCACCACCACCACCACCACCACCACCACCACCATCATCATCATCATCATTAAATCTCCCCCCCCCCCAAAAAAAAAAGAGGCAATTTCTGCCCAACAAACATCAAGAGCCTTAGGGCAAGGGCTCAAACATCCGCAGCCTGCCTCGGCATAAGCGCCTGGCGTGCGCAAGCTGAACGGGTCGGGGCTTGGATCGGGGCTTGGCCCCGCGGCTTTTCTCAAGCCTCCCACTCAACGAGTTTTGAAGGGAAACGTCTACCTGGATGAAGCCACGTCAGTCGGTCAAGTTGGACCCAGTCAGGTGATTCTTCAGGTCTCCAAAACTCCCTTAAGATCAGCCCAACCAGAGTCTGAGCTCACGAGTTGATCGTTTCCACCTGATGGCTCCCTGTTAGTTAGCCCCAGAGATACCCCTAGTACTGTAAGGCCATAGTAAGGCCGTCAGATCTGCTTGAGGGAACCCCCGAAAGCCCATTTGGGCCCGGGAGGGGTGGTCTCGGCCATAGCAACGCCCGGATTGCAGACACATGCGTAGCTGGTGGCGAAACCGAAAACACGTGGGCCGTCCTGATAAATTCAAGGACCGCTGAAATCAGTCCATGTTGCCGGGGTCACTCTATTTCTCCTGAAAGTGCTACGCCAGGGAACTGCCTTTGAGTGCGCAGCAAAAATGGCAGCGGCTCCAAAATGGCCAAAATGGCACCCTGGTATATGAGAACAAGGCTAAAAACCCGCATAGCCCTAGCTGTTTCATTTCCAAATCAACCTGTTGTCCTGGAGACTTGGTGCCCCCCCCCCCCAGGGGAAACACATATATATATATATATAAACACATAAAATAACATAAAAAAAGCGGACTGCATTCGCAGCGGTGCTGCCCTGCCTGCGGAGAGGCCTCCTGGAGCCGAGCGGGGCATCGACTTTGGATGGTGCAGGTTCTCAGTTCAGCGACCCTGGGAGAAAAAAAAGCGGGAACTCTTTTTGGGGCTTGGGCAATTTTTCGTGGGGCAGCCACCAAAAATAAAAATAAAAAAGGAGAAAAAAAGGGCCACTGAACAACTGAGGGTTTCCATCCTCCCTTCCTGCGAATAATAAAACTCATTTGTGGGGGACCATTGAGTAAGCGGGGGGGGGGGGGGGGGACCCCTCCTATCTTATTTTTTTGGGGGGGAGGACCTGAGTAAGGCGGAAGGACCCTATTGTGGGTAGTCGGGTAGAACTATATGTCATCTTTGTTGGGCGAGCTTCCTCCAGAAAATTTTAAAAACTATTATGGAGAAGTATTCATGTGTTCTAAGTCCCTCCTACATCCTCCTAGATCCATTCCAAACTTTGAGAACCCTAAATCCTAAAGCTTATTCTTTGGCGGGGGGGGGGGGGCACCGCTTTATTACTGGGGGGGGGGACAGGTTTGGCTCATCGAGTGGGTTGGCCAAAAAATTTTTACCCGAACTTTTTGATGTACCACTAACAGGGATCCTTACATTACACACATTGCCTTGTAAATGGTGGTTGGTGGAAAAAGCCATGTTTCAAATGGGCAAAATGTATCTTTTAAGGAGCCCATAGCCCTGACTAAAATGGTCCAAAAGTCCAAAATGGAACGCAGGAAGTGAGGTTGGGGCCAGGACTAAACAAATAGGAACCCGATTCGCTTTGAACAAGTGAGCACCAAGCAGTAAAACAACCTACCTACCATGTCCTCACAGACCTTCTGGTAGCTCCGCTTTCAGATGCCTGTTTAGAAGCAACGGGACACCCCCAGCTCCGGAATGGCTCCCTTCGAACCAACAGCTAGCATCCTTCCTCCAATCATGGAAGCTGTCAGGAGGGTTTGGGAAGACTACTAACATGGCACTTTTGGGGAGGTACCTGGAAGATGAATCTTCTCCCCCGACAACTGCCATTGCAACATGGAGGGCACTTTCCTTCTGGGGAAGCCGAGGGTACCTTTCGCAGCCCCAAGAAATCGAAGAGCGAGTAAATCGCACCTGCGGGGCAAGTTTCACCAGTTTGGCTTACGAGCACTTGGAAGAACGGCCCATGGAAGAACATCAACGGCCTCTGCTACGTTCCTCTGGGCCTAAGCTGGGGGGTGCTAACTTTTGAGCATATGCCCTTTAGCCCGGAGTGATTTTCCGTGACTTTGGTGGGATGCACATCATGACTACTTGTGGCACATCAAAAGGAGTTTTCTACAAGAACAAGCTTATGCTTGTGGCAAAAAGCATCCGTACCTCCAAACACCATACCCAATGCCCTCGGAACCCTATCTCCCTCGGGTGGGTGCGTCTTTTTGAGGCCCAAAAACACCAAGCCGTTGCGCCATGTTAGTGGCTCCCCGAAAGACACACCCATTTCTTTGAGCAAAAACACACGGGAAACCCCTGTCCGAACTCCAACACACCCACTTACCCCTTAAAACTCCAAGCCCTGGGGAAGTTAATCCTTTACAGATATATAGCCCATGTTACCCAAAAAGTTGAAAAGTTGTTTTTAAGAGGTAAGCCCACATAATGGGAGCCCACGACAAAACCATTCCCTTAATTGGCTGAAGCTTGGGCTTGCCATGAGAAGATTCTTCACTTTCGGGGGGAACACCCGAAACGACACCCCCGAGGCAAGGTTGATTCATCCAGATCCGACCTTGCCCTTTTTCTCCTCTCACCGACCGCCATGAAAACTGGCTCTTTTGGAAGGTCCTCCTCGTGGGAATTCGTGTTGTTTAGCAAAAAGCGCCGGTTTTTGCAGCCCCTGCTAAAAAACAAAAAAACAGAACCAACCACACCAAATACCAACCTTCTTGCCGAGAACAGTGAGGATTTAAGCTGACGGCGATTAGTCTTCCGACACCTTGGTGAGTCTTAAGCCTAAAACTTGGGAAGGGGCATTTGGAAGGGAAAGGGAGGCCTGGCCTTTTTTGGTCTCGCAGTCGTCTGACCATGTGGCGCCCAAAATGGGCCCCGCAGTCCCGTCCAGCCGGGCGCGCGGCGACGCGCACATTTCCGGCGGCGGTTTGGCGCGCACGCCGGCGACGGGCAGCTTGTGACTTAAGATCTTGCCAAAGGACCGCCAGCGAAGGGCTGGCCGGGAAGAACATCAAAAATGAGATCAACGAATCAAAAAATGAGATCAACGCAAGCATCGAAGAATCGAAAGAATCGAAAGAACTCCTGAGATCAACCAAAGAGAACCGAAGAATCGAAGTACAAGAACATGATATAATTAATTCAATTTACGGGGTTGGATTCCCTTCTCTTTGGAGAGTTGCCAAGGGAAGCTTCACGGAAACCAATCATCTGGAGGAACCCGATCCCGAATTTTTGAGACACACCGGCGTCCACTATGGATCTCTACGGCGTAAAGGGCGTAATGGGAACCCCAGATTAACAAACTCCTAGTTCAATAGGGCGTGTCAGTGAAGAATGGACGCCAAATGGGTTAGCACCCAGAGGGCAATTAAGTACAAAGCGGCCGAGTCACTTCTTGGTTGACATTGGAAGGGGAGCAAAAAAATGAATTTTAGCAGTTAAGTGGTTGGATTTCAACCACTAAATCACAATAAGCAAAAATGTAAAATGTTTCCCAACAACCATGAAGACTTGGGCAAGTTCCTAACTCCCGGGTCCTGGAGACACTCATGGACTCCTTTCTCGGACCTTTCTCGGCGTCTCTCGCGACCTCTTCGGGCGGAAACCAAGACCTCCGCCCAGAAAACGAGGTCGCCTGACGTGGACCCCACAAGAAGGTGCCTTTCAAGCCAAATTGGCTCCAAGCAAGCAAACAACATCCAAGTTCAGGTTGCGGTCGTTCCTTTCGTTTCTCAAAACAAAGCCAAAAAGAGTACCTGCAACACAAAACGCGTTCAAATAGTCTTGGACCTCCCAGGAAGCTTCCATGTGGGTGGGAGGCTCCGGTCCATCCTGTGGATGGACGAAATCCTGCACAACCTAAGAAACCCTTCAAAGCGGTGCAGGATTTGGTCCATCCACAGTATGTGTCCAAGCGCCTGGGATAGTTTCTTGCATATGCCCAAGCACAAAAGCAACCTTACTTAGATAGCTACCCGCCCCCAATCCCATTATAAGTTCAGTTGTACCATAGTTCCATTGACGCTTTGGTGGACATCATTTGGGCGGGGGCAAAATCGTCCACAACTTTGTCCATTGGGTTCCGTGTGAATCTTGCTGGAATCTTAGACAATAAGCAAGGTATGGGTGTGTCTCAAAATGGGGAAACTCAACAAATTGGTGTTCCCTTTGGTGTTCCTTAAAAGTAAAAGCAACACAGAAGGGGCACCCTCAAAAGAACACATACCCACATGTTTTTTGTTCCTCCTTGATCCAAAGACCATCCCATGGCCGGTTCCACGTTCCAGATCCACGTCCGGAAGTCGGGTCTCCCTGACTTCCGGTCGTTGAAAACTTCCGGGCCCCCTCCAAACGGGGGGCCATGGGCGACACCATCAAAAGTTTGGTGATCCGCCGATCGATGGTGTCAGGTACCCCGGCCGAAGACGAAATCGAAGCGGCTGGATTTTCTATGGTCAAAAGGGCGCCATGCAAAAAGACAGGCATTGGGGGGGTGATCAAAAGGTCCCTTTACACTAACGATGATATTTCCCACTAAATGGGGAAAAGTTACCCCAATGCCAATGGGGGCAAATAGCGACTAGGGTCTATTAAAGGCTAGGCTTATCTAGGCTTCCTTTTGGGAGAATTAACCCAGCGGGCCCAATTCCTCTTTGGAAATCCCTGACAACTATCGGTATTTTCTGAGATCGGAGCTTTGGCCGTGGAAACCATCGGAGACTCAAAGCTGGCCAGGAAGCTTGCAGGAAACCGGCCATTGGCCGGACGTCCTGTGCCTTCCAAAACGGCCAAGGCAACGCACAAATAATTACACCGGCAACGCTGCCGAAACGAAAAACCCAAACCTCCAGTGGCCATGGGAGCGAGGGCGGTGTGCGTCGCCAGTTGATTTTAAAGGGAAAGCTCCAGCAAGCAAATGGATGTCTGTTGTTGACGGTAGCGTTTTGTGTAAACCAAAAAGGAAAGGACCATTTTTGTTGGGTCCAAATCCTTAAAAAGATACTCCCCAAATGGGGCACTGGAAGTCTGGACCAAAAAAGGTACATGTCGCTGTTCAAAGAGCGAGAGGCAACGCAGTAAGCCAAGTTGGCTCCGGCCCGTCAAAAAGGGGTCGGAATCAGACCTTCCTCGCTGCCTCAGCTGCTCGTGTCTCATCGCGTCTCCGGGACAACGAACTGGGTGTCATCTTTTAGTGGACCCTTCAAGATGGTAGTGTTTCCTTTGATTTTCCGCCTAAAGCAACCAAAGAAGGTTTCCCTGAAAAAGACAGACCCAAATGGGAATTCCAAAAGTCATCCCCTCCCAATTTCACAAATGGGGAGGGATGGGGACTGGCACTGTTCCGGCTGCTTGTTCTACAAGGATATCTGGACAGAATTCGCTCTTGCCCAAGAAAAAAACACATCCTCGGGGCGTTACACGTTTGTACTGACTCGTTTGCCGTTGTTCAAGCTTGAAAGGTGTATCTCAACACATGGGTACCACGTGAGCCCCAGTTTGGGTAGATGAAACACCTTTTGCATATAGCGAGCTGGTTTTGGGGTAGATGAGACATGTTGGGCGCTTCAGCGTCCATCACAGAAGATCCAAGAACCTGCCACTCAACCAGCGTTCTGGCACTCCACCCCAAAGGACCCAGAAATAAAAGGTGAGCACCATTTGGGGCCATAACTTAGCCACAGTTGGTGGTTAATCCGTAGACGGGTTCCCTCATCCCCCGTTTCGCGGAAACTGCGGGACCAGCAGATTTACGTGGAACCCAAACAAGGGCCGACCCAAATGTACAACAACTCCTGTGAACGTAACGTTGCCCCCAGCCCAGAATACATGATGCTTTGTTGCCCAACAAGGGAAATCATGGGAATTGGCATCAAAGCAGGCCCCTTGATGGATTATGCTGCAGCTTCACAAGGCTGAGTTCGGGGTTGCCTCGACAAGGTTGGATTTGTTTCTCCGCGCCAGAAGGACACTCAACCAAGAACCCTGCCTTTTCCGAATGCGGTTTCAAGCCTGCAAAGACCTCCGCCCTCCGCCGTCCCCTCAGGCGAAGCGCGCGGCAAACCAGCTAAATCATCACGTCTTTGGCCTCCTGGCGCACCGGGCTAGGAGCAAACACCGGATTTATGGGGTTTGCCGGGAGAGGTCGGTGCCCCCTTGCGGATGTGTGGCTTTCAAGGAAAGCCTTGGCCACCATAGAAAGCGCCCGTTTGCCATGTTCCCCAGGTTGCATGGCAAGACCCTAGCAGCACAAAAGCAATCCGGAACAAATCCAGGTGAATCACTCTTTCCATCGTCAGCCCAGTTGTCGGCCCTTCGACAAAGGATTAGTTTACCACACAAAAAAAAAAACAGCTTTGTTTTGTCGTTTCAAAAGGGAAGCCTTGCAAAAAAATAAACAAGGGTGTACCCTACTCCCCTTTTCTTCAAGTAAGGCTGTCTCCCCCTTCCCCGAGTTCCACCTTCTCGACTTGATTTGGTGGACGCCGGGACGCCTTTTCCCCGCCTTGGCCAAGTCTTTAAGGGCCTCCTGCGGTGATGCGTTCGCAAGCTCCGGGGGTGAAAACACTAAGATTCACAGGGGTCCAACCCCTCCCGGTTTCCCGCAAAAAATCCAAGTTGTTTTGTTTGTTTGTTCTTTGGGGGGGGGGAGGAGGGGAAGGAGGGGAAGGAGGGGAAGAGGGGCAACCCACCCCAAAACTTTGAAGGACACGCACGCCCATCCCCTCATGGCTCATGTTGACCATCAACCTCGCAAGTTTGGGGGGGGTGATTCCCCCAGAAGCGAAGGCTTCTCTCCAAATGAACCACGCCCTGTTACTCAGCCAGGAATCCCGGCAGAGCACCATGAAAACCCATGCTCGAACGGCTCCAAGGGGCCATGGACCTTGACTCATGCCCGGAGGTTGGAAAACCAACAGGTGGCCCATGGCTTGGGCCACGGGCCTTCGGTTTCTCAATATGAGCTTCTTAAGTTGGAGTTGGTACCCCTTTCTTTGTGGTTTTCAAGCACTTGGCTGACGTTGGAAGGGGAGCAATTCTCAATTTTAGCAGTTCCGTGGTTGGATTTCAACCACTAAAGCACACTAAGCAACAATGTAAAGTGTTTCCCAACAACCATGAAGATATGAGCTTCTTAAGTTGGAGTTGGTACCCCTTTCTTTGTGGTTTTCAAGCGGGAGCAACAAGAACCACCGTTTTGTCCACAACCTAAAGGAAGACACACCCAAGTCATCGAGGGAATCCTCCAAAAGAACAGAAGTGTCTTCTTGAGACCACACGGCCCAAACAGTTTCTGGAAGGCAGTTGTCCGTTCAAGGGATTTCCATGTTTGTTTTGAGCAGGGTGCCAAATTGATTTCGGGGTTCCGTTGGGCCCTCGCATTAGATTTAGAGCCACCGAAAGGCCAATCTAATGTTTGCTTGGAGGGTGACTCGGTCCTCTTGAAGTTTTAAGCTGAACCGGGAACTCAGGCAACCCTGAAAAGGAGGAAGTATATGGAGGTTCATCAACCAGGTTCCTTTTCAGCCAATGTTTGTTGGGTTTGTCCCACCGCGTTTGGATTGGTGGTTTGGTGGTATTAGGAGCGGTTTCTCATCTACCTCAAGAACCACAGGTTCAACCCTCTCCAAACCACCAATCCCAACCACCAACCTGACGGGCTACCTGACCCTCCCCCTCAAGAAAACAAACACACAACAAAAAACAAAAAACAAACGAACAAACAAACAAACAAACAAACAAGCGAGTCAGCTGGGAGGAAACAAAGGGATGAAACAAATGGAAGCTTGGTTCAACCAGGTTCCTTTGTTTCAGCGAATAATTGTTTGGTTTATCCCACCTTTCCGCATCCCTCTTGGTGGTTTTGGAGCCTGGTGGTTTGGTGGCGGAGAGGTTCCCGACCAGCTTGCAAGCAAGCGAGCTCATGGACGCCTCTTTCCGGGCTAAAGCTGAGCAGCCCTTTCCGGACGTTTGGCCAAAGTTACGCCAACTGTGTGTGAGCCTCTAATGGGTTTAACTGCTTAAGACCCTAACCTAAGCCAAACTTAGTTTTTGCCTTAAGCCAACTACCTGGAGTTTCATGACCCTTTAAAAAATGGGTCCATGACCCCTTTATTTTGGGTAGTGACCCCATCTTTAAAGGGCCATGAAGACTCCAACTAGAGGCCGTCCAAGCCCTGCAGCAACCAGAGCGTCAGTCCTTCTTCTCGGTGACTTCCCCCAGCAGCTTCGAGCGCTCTAGCGCCTGCTGCGCCAAGATCTCTGCCTCAAAACTGGCCATAACGCCACAGAACCAGGTGGGGAAAGCAAGGAAAAACAGAAAAGGAAAGACAAGAGAAAAAGCCAGACAAACAAACAAAACAACCAAACAAAACAAACATGCAAACAAGCAAACATGCAAACATGCATGCAAGCCAAGAAGAAAGAAAGACAGAAAGTTGAAAGCGCCAATCAAGCAAACAAAAACAACATAAAGCTTTAGGTCGACTTGAGTGGTCGCGGGGCTGCATTCGAAGGGGGGCAGAGGGGTGTGTTTGGGGAGGTCCCCAAAGCGCTCTGGGATGTAACCCCGCTGTTGGCTCCGGCTAACCCTCAGTGAACTCCTTGTCTCAGTTGCTCAGTGGCCCTGGAGAAAAAAAAAGGAACCCTTTTTGAAAAAGACCATTTACTGGGGGTGCCACTGCAACTGCGTTTACAAACCATTTGCACGTAAGCAATCCTACATCCCCAGCATGACACCTTTGAGAGATCCGCGATCTAGACATGTGGGCACCATCGTAAGAGTTGCGCATCCAAAACCAGGCGAGGAGCAACCAATCTCACCAGCCCTGACAAGATTCATGGTGCTCACTCGATCATTATAAAGGGCAACGAAAGTTCCCAATACACACTTTCTACTCAAAGTTGATCAGTGTTACGGTAGGTAACCACCAGCGCTTGAAAGGAACAACCAGGAGACTCAGTTGCCCCTAAGGGACCCAGAAATAAAAGGCAATCACCTTTCGGGGCCATGACTAAACATGGGAACCCAGAGCGGGACACCAGCCGTTGGTCAGATCCTGAGGATCAATCAAAAGGTGTTCAGATGGTCTACGAGAGCGAGGGCTTGGCATCCAAGTCGCTCAGTGGTCAAAGGGAACCCTAAAAGTCGGGTCTGATCCATGCTCAGTAAGCTTACCCCTTAAAACTCCCTGCGCCCTGGGGAAGTTCTCATCTTTTACAGGCACTTTTCGCCCATGTTACCCAAGTTGAGAAAAGTTTTGTGTTTTTAAGAGGTAAGTAAGCCCAAGATGTTTACCCCTGCATCTCTTACACCTTTGGAGCGGGGAACGGCTATAGCCCAATGGCGTTTTGCTAACTCATTGGCCAAACCCCTCGCCTTTGGAGGAGAAAAAACAAAACATCGATTTGGGTTGGTATCCAAAATTTCCGAAATGGGACCCCCCCAACAAAAGCAAGAACCTGGTGGGTTCCGACCTTGAAAAGGAAACCAACCAAGGTGCCCTCACAAGGAAAACGCCCCCGTACGACGCTTAAAAGTCCTGCAGGGTCCCTTCGAAGCTACTTGATGGGCGCCGTATAAAACGACGTCCGTTTCCGTGCGACGACTTCCCTTTTGGTACCCTCAGTTTCCGCGCCATCTGTTTCGAGCCGTGCGGCGTTATCTCCGAAGCCCGTCTTTGCCTTCTCCTTCTCTGCGTCCGAAAGCTCGGCTCCCGGTTGGTGACTATAGACAAAGAGGATGCCACGGTCCTCAGCGAAATCTGGTCTTCAAGGGACTATAGGTTATTGTTAGCACCTAGACTTTTTGTTTTTTGGGGTAAAGTGCATGGAAAAAGAAACAGCAACTGGCGATCCAGGCACCAACAAACAGTTCGTTTGAACAGTGATGTGTCTTTTTCGGTGATCCAGACTTCCAGTGCCTCATTTGGGTGCGCCTGTTTTTGGGAAACTCCCTCCAAAATTGTTTTAATGATGTTCCTGTTGGTTTCTCTTTAAGACGTGCCCAAAAAGAGGTACCATCAACAAAAGACACACCTTGTGCGGCCCTGGTAAATAGGACATGCCGTCTATGTTAATCAACCTAGCTTAAAAAGGAATCTATGTTCTAATATTCGAGGAGTCTACCGAGAAAATGCTCATCCGTAGGACCGTGCTGATCAGGGAAATGACTCAGATTTGGGGGTTCCTCTGACAAGCGGGGCCCAGGCCAATCCGAAGCTGATATTCTTCGAGGAACCGCGTAAAGAACCACAAGCCCGGATATCCGCAGCTGGCGGGAAGCCCTTCATCTACACGAATGATTGTGGCTCTGGGTACGTCCTGTAGGTGGCCGGAGCTCACATGGAGCTCACTACTTGTGATGGATGAAACCCTGACCGTCCAATCCTTGGCATGTGAGCAGACCGTTTCTTTCTGTTGTTGTTTATTTTAGGGGGGAAGCCGCGCACACGCAAGAAATACGTGAACACTGACCAACAAACACGGCACGGCCAGGCACAGTGAAGCAAACCGCCAACCATCCCCCGCGCAAAACAGAAGCCAAAAGCATCCCCGCATCCATCAAGAGGAGTCCCCCCAGGTCCCCAGGGCCCCAGGCCCCGTGGCCACGGAAACAGAATCCCACGGGAGCCGAGCACTGTTCTTCCATTTGCTCATCCGCCCCCTGGAGAGAAAAAAAAACATGTCCAGTAGTGATAGATTCCCTTTACAACCAACAGGGAAACATGAAAACATCTTAAGCAAATGGAAGTTTTGTGGGCGTCCCCGTGTTGGCCACGGAAAAACATCCTACGGAAGCCGAGCATTTTGGGGGAAGCCAAGGCTCGCTGCACCCATTGGGCGAGCTCAAGCTTGTAAGCTCCTCGATCCCGCGGAAGAAATACCTCAGACCCCAAACGCCCACAAGTCACGAGCTCTGCTGGTTGGGTCTGTTTTTTTCTTCTTCTTTTTTCTCTGGGGAGTTGTAAAGGGAAACCAAAAGAAACATCACAAGTTATCTAAACCCGAGAGTCATGCTATGACAGGCCTTAAAAAACAGTAGCGGCGAGGGCACGCGGTCACGCGCGCGCGCTATGCGCAGTGTACGCGCGGCGTGCGCGCGGCGTGCGCGCGGTGAGCGCGCAACAAGCGCGCAATGAGCGAGCAGCGCGCGAGCGGTGCGCGGCGGCACGCGCGGAATGCGCGCGGCGAGCGCGCAACGAGCCAGCGACGCGCGAGCTGTGAGCGGCGGCGCGCGCGAATCCAAGAGTCTCAAGCTGGTTCAGGGCAGAGTTGGTCGGAGCCGGCGCAAAAAGAGACCGACGCAAGATGAGGGCATCGCTCGAACTCAAAGACAGAAGAAGTCGACCACTGGTGTTCGAAGAAAAATAGCCCAGGTTCCACACAAGGTTGCTCCTAGCAAAACTCATCCAAACATGGAGTGACATGTGTTCCAAGTTGCAGGTTCCAACCAGCATTACCAGTTGCAAGCGCAAGTCGTTAAACAATGAGTCAAGCAAGTCGCAAGTTGGGGCTGCTCCACCCATGAGTGTCATCATCTCATCAGAGTTGACGTGATGTCCATATTTGCATTTTGGCAATTCGTGGCCGTAGCAGGTTATTTCTATATCAGCCATGAGTCAGGAAGAAAAGACATGAATCAGGAATCGTCGCGCGTGATGGATCAATCATGAGCCTGACTCACCCTCAGCGCCAATAGCAGTTTTGGCTCAGTTTGTCTTTGGACATCAGATCAGGATCGGATTGATATGAGTTTGACACGCGCCCGCAAGTCTCTGCGCTGGCCAAATATGCTCAAACAGGAAGCTTGCGCACTGTGCGTTCAGGCCCCAGTCAGTTCAGCAGCTCAAGCAGCGTGTGTCTATGAAGTTGGCCACGATTGTTCAGGGCACAAGCCCGCCGATTCCTGAGGATGATGTCAGTCTCAATGTCAGTCACCGCCACTCTTTTACCGCACGCCCTTCTGCAACAAGCCCTGGTGTTGGGGGGCCCGTTCCTTTGGTGGCTCGCCATAAGCACCGCGGTGCCTCCTATGGTGCACCGGGTGTACGCGTGCGAGATTTGAGAGCCTCAGAGAAGCACCTGTGAACATGTGGGAACGCAATAGTTGACTGGTGCCACCTTCATTTCAACTTTAACTGCAAACTTCACTTTTGACTCTTGACAGTTGAAAGAGTGAACTTTAAACAAACTAACTTTGCGAGATCGCCGCAAGCAAAGTCATGTGATGTAATGCGTAGCTTCTTGACCTGCGTCGCGCCGATTGGTCCATGACCAGTGTCAGTGTCACTCGTGACATGACTCGTGACTCATGCCTCACATCAAACAAACTCGAGCGTTTGGTGCGCCAGCAATTTAGTTTCCTTTTGGGCGCAGGTAGCCCAGCATTACGTTGGAAGGGGCCACCGCATGGTGGTTCCGGTCGGCCAGTCCCATTGGGTTGCTCAACATCATGAGTCGCATGAATCACGATGACTAACAAATTTCCCCTAGCTGTAGATTGCGGACGCGGATTCGGACTCAGGCAACCCAGGAACACTACCCGACTGCGTGCGAATCGGATCTGCGAATCAGTGAATTAGCGCACCGGTAATTCGACGATCCTGAGATGGGCCATGAGTGTTTCGTTTTTGAAGCTTGCCGCCTTTCCGCTTGCAGTAGCTCATGCGCTAGATGTTGCCCCGTGTGAGCCAGTGCCAGTGCGCAACAAACAGCTGTTTTTTCTTGGGTGGAAACCACCTGCCAATTGACGACACAAGTAGTAGCTTGCGAGATGCGAAATTTTCACTGGCCCTTGTTCAGCACGGCAGCATCGTTCAAATCACATGATTCTGCAGGCATGAGTCATCAGATGACATGCCAGCCATCACTATAGCTGAAGTTGAACTGACAGCGACACTAGATAGCTGAGGCAAAAATCCCAAGGCCTAAGATGAGTAAACCACGGCAACATATTTAGCTTAAACCAACCACCACTGGGTGCAGTGTTCAATCCTCCAGACGAACAAATCATTGCGCAGATGCAAAGTGTCAGTGTGGTTTGTTGTTTCAAAATGCTTGCCTGGTGGTTACCTGGTTGGCAGTTGACACCACATTGTTGGGTTACGCAAGCAATGCGCATTGCCGAGCGCAAGGTAGACAGCGGATGTGATGAAACATTGCATGTGACCCAAGCTCCGTGGCCCAGCGTCTGCCTGCCACATCAGACGCTGCTTTTTTTGCGGGGCCAGCAGTTTCTTCACCAAGTCAATTGTATTTCTAATATGTAGCTTGGGCGAAATCCTGCGCCACCAATGATGAATAGTTGAGATGATGAAACATTGATGGGGCGCAACACGCACAAACTGGCCCCAAACATGTAACCATAACGTTTGATTGGTTCATTTGATGCTTGACTGGCATTCGCACGATGGGTTCTGATTTTGTTTCCATCCTTCCGCAGATACGACTAGAAATTGGCGACATGCGTGCGACAATTGCGCTGCCTCGGGTGGGCTAGTCTGAAACTTGCCAAATCAATATGTGAAGCGTGAGCAGCATGCTGATTTGGCAAAATCGTGTACCTGATTCATGACGGGTGGTGCAATGTAGTACAACAAATTACCAGAGTGCAAGTATTCGGGCCAAATAAACCACCCGCCAAGTGGTGCTGGAGGTTGCGTTTAGTTCTCAGCGTCGGTGACAGACTGGCGCTCACGCATCAACAGCTACCGCACGCTTTGAGGCTGCCGACGCAGCAAGCTTGTATGGTGTGTTGAACAAAGAAACGCCAAGTGGAATGCCATCTGGTCTGGCCATAACGCCGTACAAAACCAAAAATGTATACGTGCCCATAGACACAAATCGTCTGCAAACTCCCCCCCCTCAGCGAACAAGTGTGTCACGTGCGCGCGCAGCGTGCGGGTGTGTGCGTGTGTGTGCGCATTGCGCGCGCGTGCGAACTATACGCGCGGGCGCGCGCGCGCCGTACGCGCGCACTGCACGCGCGCACTGTACCTGCTCACCGTATGCGCGCGCTGTACGCGCTGTGCGCGAACCGTACGCGCGGACTGTACGCAAAAAGTGTGCGCCAAAATCTGCTGTGTGTTTTTTTTTCAAAATCTGCTGCCTTTTGTTGAAAATCTGTTGCGGTTTTTCCGGTCCACACGTGTGGTGGCCGTACGGTACGGGGCGCGCGCGTGCGCGCGTACGGTGTGTACGCGCGCGCGCGAACTGTACGCGCGGAGCGCGCGCGCGCTGTACGTACGCACCGTGCGCGCGCACTGTACGTACCGTACGCGAACCGTACGCCCGGACTGTACGCAAAAAGTGTGCGCTAAAATCTGCTGTGTTTTATTCAAAATCTGCTGTGTTTTTTTTCAAAATATGTTGCGTTTTTTTTTTCAAAATCTGCTGTGTTTTTTTGTACGTACGGTCCGCGCGCACGGTGGCCGTACGGCACGGCGCGCGCGCGCGCGCCGTGTACGTACGTGCACGCGCGAACCGCACGCGTGCGCACCGTGCGCGCGCGCTGTATGTACCGTATGCGCAAACCGTACTCGCGGACTGCACGGAAAAAGCGTGTGCCAAATTTCGCTGTGTTTTGTTTCAAAATGTGATGTGTTTTTTTCAAAATCTGTTGCGTTTTTCAAATCTGCGGTGTTCTTTTCGCACGTACGGTCCGCGCATACGGTGGTCGTACGGTATGGCACGCGCGCGTATGGTGCGCACGTACGTGCGGCGCGCGCGCGCGCGCGCACGTATACGGTGTACAGCGCACGCGCGTGGTGTACGTGTGCGGAGCGCGCAGTTCGCGTGTATGGCGCGCGTGAGGCTCATGTCCGTTGCGCAGCCAGCGCGTTTAGCTGCTGATGCTTTGAACCCAGCTTCAGGTCATTGGGTTTGCTTTGCTTTCTCAGTAACAAGAAAAACCCACACTCATTGACTCCAATGTGAGGACGCGCCGGTTTCCACAAGCATACACGTAAGGGCAAGAGCTGCTCCAGATGCAGGCGTTGGGGTTCCAAAAAAAGGCTTTGGACGCTTCTCAGAAATCAGATGACGGACCTGGCTGGAAACTGGTCCCCGGACATCAAAATATAGTATGTAGGCTTTGACACTTGACAACCGTGGCGATGGTTGCTTGAATCTTTCTTTTCTGTAGACTTTTCAGATTGCAGAACCTATAACGAATCACTCTACTCTAGAATCTGGAGCCCCGAACTTCATACTGGTCCGATTCACACTGGTCCAAAACATAGATGAGATTGATGATTTTAAGGGCTGCCGACCCCACGCCAAAGGCATGTGTATGTGTAAATGCATGGGTACTTAAGCCTGAAGCTTGTGAAACGTCTAAGCTGAATCCCTTGCAAGGGGCTTATCGGGTTGTTTCTTAGCTAAACGCCGGTGATATTGGTGGTGATGACCACTTCAAGCAAACAATAAACCGGTATCTTTCTTAAAGATCTGTTGATGCACTCTAGCCTGCGGATCACTGCAACATCAACTCTCAAGAAGCGGACAGGCGCTGGGAATGTCAGGCGCTAGTACACGTGCTAAAACACCATTAGCTTCTGGGACAAAACGCTCTCAAAATGTTGCCCCTCTGCGTCGCCAGCGTCACCAGCAAATCCAAACATGACATTTGAATTGTAGAAACAAAACTAAAGAAACAAATTGAGACTAGCGAAGTTCGGGCGGCTGTGTCTGTCGAGTATTCCAGCTGAGTATCCCGCGCAATGTGTTGAAATCGTTTTCTTGATTAAAAAACACTGGTGATGATGCTCAAAGTGATGACCGCTGTAAGTAAACAACAGACCGTTTCCTTTGCTAAAAAGCCTTGGTGATGCTGAGGGACCTACTCTAGTCTACGGTGGCCAAGAAGGAATCGAACTCCAAAGGTCCAAAGGACAGTTTGCGCTGCGTCACTTATGATTCCGATCAATATGCATATATGTATGTATGTGGACATAACAGGAACGCAGCAGCAGCATCCTCAACACCACCAGCGCAAGCATTCCCTGGACCAAAGCACAAGTGATGCTGGGGAAGACCTGATGTGAGGTTGCGAAACTTGCACTCAAGATCATAGGACCTTTTCTTGGGCATCATGCTATAACAAGCATCAAACTTCTTGTTTGGCGATAGCCTGCTTCCGTTCAGTGTCTTGCCAACGTTGCCAAATTTGACCTACTTCATTCTCGACGGCTTGTTTAGCCCTACGTGCCTTGGGGGCCAAACAAAAAGAAGCCCGTTTCCAAGCAATGCGCTCGGAAGGTCTGCTCAGCCATCAAGAAATCCCTTACCATTAAGATCCAAAAGGGCAAGCGGCGCAGCTAAAAGCTATTCTGGATGGAGAGTGAAGTACAGTAATGACGATACGAGCCCGGGTCCTACATCTACGCCGGACTCATCGCTGGCATTAATGAAGCAACCGCCCTTTCTTTTTGAACGAGGGGTCTGCGGATACTGCAACTACGCAACAACCGCTAACGTTGAATCTACAGAGACTTCAAAACTTTGAGACACATTGGCTACAATTCCTACTTCGCTCATTAATTGCAGCTTCGCCTCACCTTCATTCAACAGCTCCCAAAAAACTGTCAAACGCAACCTTGCCTTCAATTTGTCTCCCCTGCGAGATTTGAGACCAGCACGCGCTTGAGCATTTTTTGATTGGTAGCGTGATTGAACTATCCTACGCAAGATCTGGACGCTTTGGTGAAAGAGTTGCTTGTCCGTGTTCATTGTTTTGACGGTTCCGTCGTTCGTCACTTAAAACTTGGTCCAAAGGGTCATACTCCCTCAGGCAACAATAGACTTTTATTGTTTTTGCACTCGATGATCCCAATCCTGTACTAGGGTCGTTCGTTATCTTTGTTAGCGATTTGTTCTGTCATGTTTTGTTTTATGAGTTTATGCCCGTTTTTCCCACAGCAGCCAAGGCTACAGGAACATGACACTCGAGATGATCTCCTGGCTGTTTGCGTGCTTGGCGCTTGAGAAACTCTCATCAACACTCATCTCAGGCAAGATAAGTAGTAAGTAGTACAGTCTGCGCGGCCGGCCCTGTGACAAACTACATGTGGGTGTGGGTCAATATTCTGGTGTGGAACGTTCCGCGGTGACGCGGACGTCTGGAACGAGTCAGTTACGCAAGGTCGCTTGTTCCGGACCTCTGGGAGGACATGCGTGGAGTCCTCAAGCACACCTTCATTTAGTGTAAGATGGATAGATGGATGGATGAATGGATGGGTAGATGGATGGATGAAGCGACTAGGGGCGCTCCGCCATCGCCACCCTCGCGTCATTGGGACACCGATGCACTGTAGTCACGCCCGCCACGCGCGCCAGCCGATGCACAAGGCTGGGAGGCGTAAGCCGATGTCCACCGATGCGCAAGCCGATGCAGGGTATCCTGGATCCTTCAAAGACTTCTTTGTCTCCAAAGCCCTGGCACATGTCGTCCTTGAAGGCTTCTTGGGTGGCGGGCCACGTGTGAAGCGCAGCTACTTACAGTACATGGCGCATGTGTGTGCATGTGGACTTGGTGGCAAATTGCTCCGCTGCGTCTGGAACGTCTGGAACGGGTCTGGAACGGGGTCTGGAACGGTTACGGGAGTGGCTTGCACTTTGGAATGCTAGCAAGCCGCATGTAAACATGGTCGTTTCAACCGAGAACGGTATCGAACCGTTACCGTATCGTATCGCAAGCAGCGGAATTGTATCGCACCGAACCGAACCAAAGTTCCGGAACACCGATACTCCTGTCTTCATTTCTTTCTCCTTCTTTCTTGCTCCTTTGCTCCTTCTTTCTTGCTCCACGCCATTTCAGCCTTGGCCATTGCACTTGCACACCCGACAACGAACGACCATCTGAATCAATACTCTAGAAGTAAATATACATAAACAAGGTCTGGAACGGAAGGTCTGGAACATGTTTCTAGGCAGGGTCTGGAACGGAGGTCTGGAACGGAGGTCTGGATCGCAGGTGGGTTCCGGACCCTGTTCCGGACCTTATAAATTGACTCGCAGCCATGTCTTTTGGCAGACCACTCCAGAAAAAGCCAAGCTTGAGTCTGAGTTGCGGCTGGGCTGAAAAAGAGATGAGATCTGTGTGGCCTGGTCTTGCGGTGCGCAAGCTCTGCTTGTTTTTGCTGGGCCTGATGCCAGCTGACCATCATGTGAGCAGAAACATGTGCCACATGATATATGTCAATCAACCGCGATCATTTTATCAAATTATAGCTCATACACTCATGTAACACGTGCGATGTTTACTTCATACGCAAGTGGTTGCGTGCGCAGCTGCGCGTGAAAACGCACAACCGACTTCGAAAAACACATCATATTTGGACAAACAAATCAGGTGTGGAAAAAACAAAACATCTCGGCACACACACTTTCGCCGCAAAGTCTGAGTGTGCTAGACCGAAGTGGAGCACACGCGCACCGCGCGCACACCGCACGCGCGTCGCACGTGCACCGCGCACACACTGCGCGCACCGTACGCGCACCGTACGCGCACCGTACGCGCACCGTACGCGCACCGTACGCGCACCATACGCGCACCGTACGCGCACCGTACGCGCACCGTACGCGCGCCGCGCGCCAACTGTACGCACGCATCGCGCACTGTACGCGCACCCCACCGTACACATACGGTAGCCCCCTATCATGGAAGGCTTTTTTATGACTCTCGAATTTAGCTAAATCACAAGTATTGTGGGGGGCAGTAGCCCTTGTTTGATGGTTGTTTGCACAGGGAAACCAAAAGAAACATCACAAGTTTTGTTGGGGTCCCCTAAAAAAGAGGACGCGCGCAAGTAAAAAGAGGACGCGCCCAAGTGGAACACGAATTTTGACAAAAGGTAAGCCTTCTCTCAGGTTAACCAACCGGGGGCCATGACTAAAAACTGGACCACAAAGGAGAAACCAAAAGGTCAAAAGGTCGATTCCCTTCGGGCAACTCCAACCAGGGGCCATGACAAAAAACTGGACCAACAAGGAGAAACCAAAAGGTCAAAAGGTCGATTCGCTTTGGGCAACTGAGTTTTGGCAATGATGCGAGTTCTTCTGGCCCGTCCGGATCTTCAAGCCCGGGAGAAAGTGCAAGTAGTGGTCCTGCGGGGCAAGAAACAAAATTTGGACGAGGACTGGGGAATGAAAGGCTCGCTTTGGGATTCACGTTTTGGGACCTGAAACAAATGGACTAAACATGGATTAACCTTTTGGGACCTCTAACAAGGGGGGGGTCTCAACATGGATTCACCTTTTGGGACCTCTAGAAATAGAACAAAAAGCGAACATATCAGGTCAAACATTTCAGTTTTGCAGAAGTAGAAGGTGATCGGCACTAAAAAGAGTCACCCCGCCAAAAGGAAACTCAATTCGAAGTGGCACAAAAAGTAATGTCTATGACACAAGTTGAAAAGCAACATGGGGGGAGCCATGGAAGACACGTGACAAAAACCGCCTCCTCTGTTGCAGCTCCTTGCCGTTAAAACAAACTGAAGCCGTGAAGAATCTGCTGGGAACCAATGATGAAAAAACCTCATCCCTTCGGCTCTTCCACCATTTGCGCCAAAAAGTCAAACACCTTTGCTCTAGGCGGGAAATAGGACCCAGCAACAAATTATCTGGTTTGCCTGGTTAGTGGAAAACAAAGGGACCCCAAAAAAGCACGAAAACCAAAGCTAATTCTGGGGAAGTGCTGAGCTCATGTTTCCACTCACTTCCTGAATGGATGGGCCGAAGCAAGTCGAGACTTGGTGAACGGCCCAGACCCGGTTCAGCTTGTTCCTTCCCTCCAGAGGGAGTAAGTTCAACAGGCCACATCGAAGTAGATGGCACAAGTCCTCAATGGGTAAGCAATGGTGACTAAAGCGACATGTTGTAATTGTGAACTGTACATGTTGCTGTTTTACAGTTCTATATCTGGGCTGTCCTCAGATTCCCGGCTAAAAGTCTAACTCTTGATGGGTTCAATGGAAACCCCACTAAACCAGCCAAACACCTAAAAAAAGCTATGGAGTCTTATATGTATAATGTACTGGTTTCTCGGCCTTTTGTTTCGGTCCTCTTTGGCTTCGAAGGCGGGGAATCCCGTGTTCACTTGGCTCATCGCGGAGTAGCAGCTGCTAAAGTTGCCTCTGCCCAGGTATCTCACCTCGGCCTGCGAAGACATTGCAGCAAGAAACCAGCTCCAGGAAATTCTACGGACCAGCTCCAGGCAATTCTACAGGAAGTCCTGAATTCCGGTGGGTAGTTGGACAGTGTCCTATAAAGGTTTTCCTGCTGCCGGCTTCGTGGAATCAACACTCTTGAGGGGTTCTCCATCACACGGGGCTACATGGGGACATGACCCATGGTCCGAAATGACAAGGTTAAAGCGGGTGATCCCAGTAATGAACAAACCCCTGGAGGACCTGGTGCCTTGTGCCGCCGTGGAAAGAGGATACCAAAAAAAAACAAACATGCTGTTGACAAACATTCATTTGCTTAAGCCCCCTGGAGAAAAAAAAACACAAAAAGCAGCGAAATCGATTCCCTTTCAAACCCAAAAAGGGGAACATAACATATATTCATTTCAGCAAAAAAAAAAAAAAAACAAATCGATTTCCAGTAGTGAAATCGATTCTCTTTGAAACCAACTAAAACCAACAAGGGACAAGAACAAATTTTCATTTCAGCAAATGGCCAGCAAACAGAAGGGGAGGGATTCTGCGGCCGCGCCTTGTGCCGCCTCAAGATCTCCATCACCGCCGACCCCGAAAAGGCCACGCTGGCTGGAGCGGCCGAGCCGCAGCGGTCGTCTGGCACGCAAATGGCCGCGTGCTGGGAATGTCCTCAGGCAGAGGTGGGCGCCTGTACTTTGGGGTCCCATGAGTCCGTAGAATCTGGGGCTACCCTCCCTTCCACTCACATCGCACCTGCGGTGCGTACCTGGAAGATCAAATGTCCTCTTCTAGGGACCCTCTGTCTGGTGCCAGGTTAGTGGGAGTGAGGGTAAGTATTTGCTCATGCTATTCCCGCAAAAAAATCGTGGCTTCAGCTGGTCTTGGCGTGCCCACAACCCGTCTAGCTAATCAGTCCCTTATACTGGGGCGGTTGACAATTTGTCGAGGTTGACCATCTTTGAGGGTCGACCCTTATTTTTGTGGGGGCGCGCGGGAGGTGTTGACCTTCTTCTTCTTTTTGTTTGGGGGGGGGAGGGGGGAGGGGAGAGAAGGGGTGGACGTGGTTGACCAATTCTTGGGGGGTTGACATGTCTGGGTATGTCCTGAAGCCGTTTTGGATCAAGTACCTGCTTCAAGTGGCACTCCCAAGGAACAACGCTGAGTCCAACGAGCTTGCCAAACCCGGACAAATGCAATCTCTCAAGCCGAGTCGACTCCGAGCATCTCCGCAAACCGAAGCCGTTCTCAATTTGTTCTTTGCTCAGATGCCCAGCGGCCATGGGAAAAATGAGGCCACCCTTCTTCTGTTGGTTGAGTTTAAAGGGGAACCCTTACCCAAAACAAGGACAAAGGGCACCACCGGGCAACAGAGTTTAGGCTTTGGGTCAAAAATAAATTAGGGCCTGCCTCTAACAATAACTCGTTAGGCCAAGTCAGTACCCATTTCAGACCAATTTGATACCATTTTTTATGACACCAGCTTGGCAAAACGCAAAGGGGGGTGCAACCCACTGGTTGCGGCTATTGTCCAAAACCCGCGGTTGACGAGGAAGCGCGCAGACGCTCTTGAGAGGAAGCTTGTCTTCCCAAACGAGCGGTTCGCACTTCAAACCCACCTTGGTGCAAGGGCAAAAGTGAAAAACCGTCCAAAACATGATAAGTCCGAACCCTTTTTCCTTAAATGAAATTCTGGAATATGTTAGATAGACCTCTGGGTCATTTTCAAGGGAATCTCATGGGAACCACTGGTTTCCCATGGCTTTTTTCGACTCTCTGGCGGGCAGCTGGCGCTGAAGGCGAAGGCGTAGCTACACTCGGAGCTGCCCGTGTGCGCCACCTCCGAGCACCTGACGAGTCATGGGATCGGAGTGGATGGTTGCGAAATCCTCTGAGGCACCACCTAAGAAACCCCGGAATGATTCCTTGGTAAATACCAACAAATTATGGTTTCCCATGGTTTCCAAGCGGTGCGAAATGGATTTCGTCCATCCACAGTATTGTTGCATGGGGGTTGCACCAGGCACCAGGCGCTAAAACAAAGTGGGTTCGCCATGTGTAATGAAGGCCTAAAACCTTAAAACCCTATGCTTCCTCGACTATCTTTTAAATAGGGGTTGTTCAACCCATTTTTTGCGTTGACCACTCCTATTTGTTGACATTCACCTTTGGGGTTCATTTTGGGTTGTTACTCTTTTTTTCTATAGTCGAAAATTACGCCTGCTACTGCAACCTCTAAAGTAGCCTTGGTAGGGTCCTCGGGTCCCTTTTGCGCCTGCGCAACTGCTGAACGTTTTGCGTAAACAGAGCCTTCATTCTAGCAAGTTGTAGAATTGTCCTCTGCAATTTTGTGCTTGCTTTTTCCCGATCCACACAGGTCCAAAAACAACGTGAGCGTAGACAAACCGTAGAAAAACCGTAGAAACACCATTTTTGGCGTAGAGCCACTATTTTCTGGCGTGGAACCACTACTTTTTTTGCGTAGAACCACAATTTTGTGGAATAGAACGGGAAAATTTTGACGGGGAACCAGAAGATCGACATCCTCGTCCTGGAAGGGTTGCCGTGATGGGAGAGATGTTGGCTGTCCCTCGTTGTTTTGGTTCGGCTAAGGGGGTGGGCCAGAAGAAGGACAGAAATGGTCGTCAGAGGGTTCACCTTCACGCGCTACATGGCCATGTTAAGAAGCCAAGCGACATAGAAGCCAACATTAGCCTTGCAAATAGTGAAACATATTGCTGCTTATTTTATACATATTCGGCTTTAGGATCCTATGGGGCGGCCTTAGCGTCAAGTCTGCAAATCTCAACATGTCACGAGGGTTAGACGCGCAGTGCATTTCGCAATGAAATCCGCTCGCACCACTTTGAAAGCATGGGATCCGTTGGTACTTACAAGGGAATCAAATCATTCCACGTATTCTTAGGTGGTGCGAAATGGATTTCGTCCATGCACAGTACTAAAGGGTTGCTCCAAACCCCCAACCCCCTCCCCCCCCCGCAACCCCCCCCCCAACCCGCCCAACCCCAACCCTCTCCAACCCCAACCCCCCCCAACCCCCAACCCCCCAACCCCCTCCCCAACCCCCAACCCCTCCACAACCCCAACTCCCCAACCCCTCAACCCCCAACCACCCTCTCCAACCCCAACCCCCCCCAACCCCCAACCCCCTCAACCCCCTCCCCAACCCCCAACCCCTCCAACCTCAACTCCCCAACCCCCTCCCCAACCCCTCAACCCCCCCCCAACCCCACCCCTCCCATCCGCCTGCCCTGGTAAATCTGCCTCACCTCCGCCAGTGGATCATCGCCGCTGCGGTCCTCCGAGTTGATCCTGCCCGCCTGTGGGCAGACGTCAGACGTCAGCCCACACACACACACACACACACGCACACACGCACGCACGCACCTGAGAATGGTGCACAGAAGCCCAGGTCGTATCCCCATGTATCCCCCACAGCCCCGAAAACCCACTGGAACCGAACCTCCAGAACTTCCTACCTGAAAGCTGCCCCACAACCCCCCCAGATCGAATCTGGGAGGGGAACAAAGAGCACACCCAAAAGCACACGGATGTGTCTTAAAATAGGGGGACCCAGAAAGGCGCGCGGTTTTCCCTGAAACTAACCGGCTGAGGGAACATATGTCCACGCACACAAGCATACAAGTGTTCAACCAAGTCGGAAGCCTAAGTTTAAAGCTTCAAAACTGAAGGTCGGCTGGGAAAGGCTCCTTGGGGCATGTTGGGCCATTGATGCCTTTTGAGGGGAGGTTTTGGAGCTGAACCAAAAGGACACCACCCAAGGTGCCGCCAAACATGGGGACACCAAATATTTCAAACAAAGGTCCAGCCAGGTCAAGTTACGCTAATTCCCAACTAGAAATTACTACCAAGTAATGGATCTTCGTCATGGGTGAGCTCGTTTACCAGGAAGCGGTGAGCTCGCTGAAATTTGCCCATTCCTAAATTTGGAGACCACCTTGTGAAGAAGCTGTCGCAGGTTCACTTCCTGAATGGATTGGAGCCCGGACACGTGTTCCACCTACAAGAACGAAGGGCTCAAATCCAAATGGTTGCGGTTGACCGCTCTGCAAAAAGTTGTTTGTTGTTTGGTTCAATGGGCAACTCTTGATTTCGCCAACAAGCTAAATCCTAGCGATCCACACCACCAAAGGCTTACCTGCTTCTCTGCCAATCACGTACTTAGTAACCAAACCCGTGGCCTCAAACAAAATCAAGCAGGGTGTGCCGGCACAAAAGGGGCACAAAAGGGAAGCGGAGCAGTTGGGGTGCCCCCTCTAAGACAGACTCATCACAAGGCATCTCAAACTTCCATTTGCTTAAGACCGGAAAAAAAAAGGAAGAGTATCTCCAGTCGTGAACAAATCGCTTACTTTTAAAACCAACAAGGGGGAAAACTATTCATTTCAGCCAATGCACACAAATGTTGCAAGTACCCAACTCTAAGGGCTGTACTACACCCTGGGAGTACTCCCTTGGGACATGACCCACAATGGTTCGACATAGCCCGGTTTTGTCCGGACATATGCCTAAATGGGGTCATTTCCCAGTGGGTGTACAACCTTTAGACCAACGCTGCTCACCGAGGTCGGCACGATCTCGTGGGCCAAGATCTGGTTCTCGTGGCAGCACTCCATCAGCAGATCGATCTGCCCATAGGAGGGGTTCAATACCTGGCGCCGGGGTAAAAGCGCTCGGATCATCTGTGGGATGGTTGGCGAAATCCCTTGAAACCTAAGAAAACATGGAAAAACCATAACGGAAATCCCAAGAAACCTAAGAAACCATGGAACAACCATAACGGAAATCCCAAGAAACCAAAGAAATCGACGAACAAAACCATAACGTTTGTTGGTATTCACGTTGGGGAATCATTCCATTCCAAGGTTTCTGTGTCAGGTGGTGCGACATGGACTTTGCCCATGACCATCTACAGTAGCTTCTTTCTAGCAAACGGCTACGTGGATCCACCCCGTAGAGTATTTTTATTAAAAAAAATACCAAAAAAAAAGGGCCAAGGGGGGGGGGGGGGAAGAACTTGTGAAATCCCACAGAAAAAAAAAGAAAAAACAAACAACATACTAAAACACCAAAACCCACCATCCGGGTTTGCGAAGAAGTGGTGAGATCTTTCCACCACCGGCGTAAGCGCATCCAAACCTCCGGTCTCCAGCTCCTGGGGCCTTCAGGTCATGGCTCACTTGAGAATCCTGGCTCACTTGATACTGTGGATGGACAAAAAAACCTGCACCACTTAAGAAACCCTGGAATGATGATTCTCCAAGCTGTTGGGGAAGTTCTCATCTTTTGCAGACACTTTTAGCCCATGTTACCCCAGAAAAGTTGGAAAGTTGAAAAGTTTTTTTTTTTTTTTTTTTTTAGAGGTGAGGAAATGACCGAAAAAGTATGATAGGTTTCAGCCCAGGAACTCAAGGGTTTAGGGTTTAGGGTTTAGACCCCTACCGGCCAAAAACAACATTTTGATTGTCGCATATATATATATATATATGACCTTGCCTCCGAAAAAAAATGGATGTGGAACCCCTTCAGGAGCGCAAGATGTCGCATTCAGAACAAACACCAAGGCTAATTACTAGTACCAAGCTTCCACACACTTCCCAGACCCATGTGACCATTGCGCCCAAGTCGTCCCAATACTCGGAAAATTTGGACACCCGAGCCATTGTTCTGTCGTGTACTTTCACTCTCGCTACGTACCAATACGACCCGTTCCGGCGTACTATTCTAAAGGCAAACGTCCCCCACTCTTCGCAAGGATCCTTCCGTTCAGACCACCAACCCTGGGCAAACAACTGTAGGGGGGGGTGTCTTTTTTTTCTTTTTGGTTGGCCTTGAAGGGACATCAAAGGAACATCAAAGGAACCCAACCTGCCCTCCCTCGATTTTGAGACAAACACAACTGGTCTTGGAAAGGATCGAAACGAAGTGGGAAGCAACCCCCCTCGGAGTCCGAAAAACAAAAAAAAAGGAAAAAAAAAACAACGCGGATTCTGCAAGCCGCCTGCAGCAGTGCAGCATAGGACTGGGCGCTAGTGCCCAAGGTGAGGTTGCCTCCAAGGTTTGCACGGAAAGGACCAAAGAAGTTTCTGGGGGTTGACTCAACACCAACCCACCCTGTTTCCCTTCAACACCAACCTACCAGGGTAAAAACAAGAAACAACACGTGTGTGTGTGTGTGTTTCCCTGCTTTGGCGGTCTGGTTGCAATATTCTGGAGGGTGATGTCCCATTCCTTTCAATCATCGTTATTTTCAAAAAGCCACCATTTTGCCTGGGTTTCCGCAGGCTTTCTAGAAAGAAGGATCCCTGGAAAGAATGGGGAAGGTAGCACTAGAATGGAAAGGACCAAACAAGTTGCTGGATCTCACCTCCGATCGAGTGGATGGCCCAAACAAAAGTACCCGCCACTCAATTGGTCTTCTCAAAAAGTTTCAAGTTCATGAATCCAGTTTCGTGCGGACGATCATTCGCTTGGCTTCGTTCATTCGGATTCCGAAGGTGCCAGTTTTATTTCAAATTGATGGCGGAATTGAAGGGGCCTGCCCAAAACCTGTGGGGATCACTTAAAAAGGATCACGCTTTAGTGCTCTATCGGTAGGGACTGACCCTTACTTTAACTTACCCAAGTTTGGGTGGAGATCCCAGTGGGAAAAGGGGTCCGACTACGAACAAGGAGCCCCGCACCGAACTTTCGCTGAACCGAGCCAAAGTCGCAGAGTTGCACCCGGCCAAGGGAAGGCGCCGGGTGTCAGCAAACTTGCTCCATGCTCTTCAAATTTGGCTCAAAGCCAAGTTCTGAACGGAGAACGGAATGGAGAATCAAGCCACGGAGTACTAGAGCAAAAATAATTATAATCAACAACTCATTGATCCGCTTTTAGTGCAAATTACTGTATGGGCTATGCGGGCTTTGGTTCTGGTTGAGGGTACCCTTTTTAGGTTGGTGTAAAGGGGCACAAAAAGGGGACGCCTTTTGGAGGAGCAAAGCCTAAGGGTTTCTACCCTGTGGGTTTATGCCCTCTGCGTGTGTTCACCTTTGTTCACCCTGCGCTAGATCATGATGCTTGTATATGGTAATAAGTGGAGCTAACCATCCAGCGATAACCAGGCCTATCTCCCTTCAAGTTGAACATCCAATCGTAGGTTCGTCTCACGAGAGGGGACGCACATTTGGATTTCGAATGATTTCGAGTCACTCTAGTTCTCACTTCCTGATTTGGCTGTGGCTCAAAAAACCGGTACCAAAATGGAACCCTGGTAAGTGGAAACATGGACTAAAACCTGCGTAACCCCTCCTGTTTAATTTTGAGCCACACCCATTTGACCGGACAAAGAAAGTCCAAACATTTTCGTTGAGTGATCGTCCCAAAAGCTTCAAGTCCATGAACTCAAGGAGTAAGAGTTGGGATACCCGGTTACCCGCACAATACCCCAAAATGGGGAGAGGAACCGGTATGAACATCAGCAGGCCTGTTGGGTTCTTTTGTCCAAGGGGTATGTAAAAGGGGTATGTACAAGAACCTCGGCGTGCATCTGTTTTTTTATTAACGGGGGCTCCCCCGTTGGAGTTATGAGCTATACCCCTTCTAAAGTGGGTTGGAAACCAGGGAGGCCAAGGAACCGGTATGAACAAGTATGTACTTCCACCCTTAGAGAGTTTTCGCCGCGTTGCTGGAGGCCCTCACTGTCGCGCCGCTCACCGCTGTGGCCAGGCGCGCAGATGCCTCAAACCCAGCTAAAGGTACCCGACCCCTTTCACGTGGAACAATGATCCAACCTAAAACCCCCTTTTCAACTACCCTCCCACCAACAGGGATCCTTACATCATACACCTAAACATTGCCTTGTAAATGGCGGTGTCCCTTTATTTTGGACCCTGGAAAAAAGGGAACCCTTTTTGGGGAAGACCATTTTTAGTGGGGCAGCCACCCAAAAAATGCCACTGAACACCTGAGACAATGATCCAAGCTAAAACATCCCCTTTCAATTTCCCTCCCACCAACTTAACATTGAACGTGCCGAATTGAGGGGGTCCTGGTTTGGACCATTGTCCTTTTAAAGGGGCCATTGGAACGTCAGGTGGGAGGATCACCCACTGTCTTGTCCTTCTGGATGTGACTAAACATTCCCTCACTTTCCATCGCTTGGATTGGCCCAAAAGCCCCAGGACTTGTCATTTGCCACTAGGATGGTCTTCACAAACCTAGATCCTCCAGTAGAGAGGTTAGAATAAGGGTACCAACTTTTTTTCTGTAGTCTTTTTTAGTGGGGGAACCCTCCCCCCAAAAAGGCAAAAGGGCACTACTGGGGGACCTAGCAAACAGTCTAGAGTGCAGCTGCGGGAGTGAGTTCCCTGGGTTGCTCGGTGGCCCTGGTCGAAAAAGGATTGGAAGCGTTTCTTCTGATTGCGGAGCCTACCAAACAAAACGGCGCTTTTGCGGGTGGAATCCTCTGATAAAACTGATATTTCTGGTAAAGTGCACAGGCTCGGGCCCCTGCCAAACAGTTTGCCTTTTGCAGGTTACGCGAAAAGGCAAGCAGGGCAAAGGCCGGAAGAGAACTTTACAAGGGCAACAGGGCAAAGTGAGTTGTTCGGTGAAACCTTCGACTCCAGGCCAGCAAGCTAAGGCAGCTAAGGCACATCCACTCGGGCCACTAAGGCAAGCAAAATCGCCTTGAGCGACATTGTGCGTCGAGCCGGTGGGAAAAGTTCCTAGCGACGGATGTTATTTGAGCCAAAGCTGCGCAGGACACAGCCATGGACCTGTTTTGTGCACCATCCGAACAAAACGTGACAACTGGTGTTAGGTAGAGGGGGAAATGAAGCAAACCCAACAGGCCAAATTGAAGTCTGGGATCGCGGCTGATAGAATTTTTGTGCCCCATGCCATCCCTTCCACGGCCTGATTCACGCTTTTCGCGTCTCCGAACTCCGGAGGGCTCTGAAAAAGCCCTTGGTGTCCAAAAGGTACCTGATTTTCGGCCAAGCAAACCACAAGCAAATCACGTCGTCAGGCAGCCTACTCTTAGCAACGAAATGGTACCTTGGCCGCGATACTGACCGCTCACTTCCGAGAATCTCCGGATCCTTTGGGCTCAGTCGGAACATCTCCTTCTTAGAGTCCTTTGGGTTCGCCACTTCCGCTGGGTTCTCCAAATTGTGTCGCTCCCTTTTTTTGGATAAGGGGAAGCCAAAAGGAAACCCAATTTGAAACTCGGTGGCTAAATCTGCTGCCCTGCTAAAAGTTGATAACTTTTCGTGGCTTAATACGGAACACCCATTGGTTGGCAAAAAGCTAAAGTCCTAACATCCCTTGGCAAAATGCACCATTTTACTGGCTTACTTGGAGGTTGGAAAGCCATTTTGCCGTTCTGGTTGGTTTCTCCATGCGATGTGGAAACCACGGTTGGCAAGGGGCCCCAAATTTGATAAACCAGTTCTACTTGGGGGTTGGATGCCTTAGACCGGTGGCTGGGCAAGTCATTGAGTTGCCGCTCGCAGGGACAAGAATGCGAACCTGGAACCTCAAACTGCCCTCAGAAATGGGTGACTCGAAAACATGGGGTGGATTCCCTTGTTCATGGGTAGTTTGAGGGTCCAGGAAGTCGCTACGGCCGAATCTGGCAATTAATTTGCCAGGCCCATCAAATATATCAGCCGGGAAATTACGATAGGCTCATCGACAAATGCAAGGGCATTCTCGGACCAACCGACGCCAGGCGAGTCTGGTCAACACTGGGGTTGCTGGAGTTAGTTCCCATCAACCCTAGCGAATTCCAGGGAGTACCTAACGTGGGTGAACATTGAAGGATAATTGGCAAAGTTGTGTGCCAATGCCCCGTCCTGCGGGCTACCTACCTGACCGAGGCTTCGGCCGGATTGACAGCCCTCTTCACGTGCAAGCAATCGTTCGCCCTCCGCAAGGAATCATTTCCTAACCCTTTGTAGGTTGAATGAAAAAAATGTTGGTCGCTCCAGTCACACCTTGAGACCAGCTATATTCCCCCTTCAAACAGGGCTGACATGCAGAACTCCCTTGTAGATCTTCCAAAGTTCTCAAAGGGGAAGCGCCAGGAGGTGCCAAAGCTGAATCTCACCAATCCCGTAACGGGGCCCAAAAGCTTGAAGATTGGGAGCAGGAATCTAAAGTCGGATGATCCAACAGCTGGCAGCTGTTGAAAGCCATGAAAGATGAACCCCCCCCCGCCGAAAATGAACCATAGACTATGAAAGATGATTGGAACCCTAAGCATGACTGGCGGCCACAAAATGTTTACCCAATCGAAATGGGGTTGACTTGCTTTGAGGTACCCTTGATTTTGTGGTTTTAACAGGCAACCAAAAGGAAAACCACATTTTTTGTGTGCGGGGGGGATCTCTAAAACAAGACACGCCCGAATGATGAGCACCAAACCTTGGACTAACATTTAGACGCGTGACGCAAAGCTCAGCAGCCAGAGTTGCACGGTTCGGCAGATTGGGTAGCGATGCTTTCTGTGGGCGATGCTTTCTGCGGTCCAAAACGTGCTGCAGTGCTCGTCCAAGCGCAAAACGGATAAAGTTGCATGATAAGTAGAGCTCTCCAGGGGTCGAGCAGGGGTGACTGCATCTCCCCTTCAAAAGTTGATCAACTGTCTGGTGGTTTCCATTGAAGCGATCACCACTTTTGGAGCATGGCTCGCAACTCGGTTGAAACGCCCCTCACAAATTATTTTTTGAGGGGTGGGGACTCTAGGGCAAGCAACTCTCGCAGGGATTGATGACAAGAGAGGGCAGCTTGCGTGGCTCAGAGAGATTTGGGGGAGTCTCCCAAAATGGCAAGGGCTTAGTTTTGGCTTCAAGGTTAAGAAAACCCTTGCAATACACAAGCGTCATGGTGTTATACATATATATATATATATAATTATATATCCATGTAGAGTGCACAGAAGATGGCATCTAAACAATGTTTCCAATGTTGACCACTTAGTAAACCCGTCCCCGTCCTATTAAAAGGGGACACCTCCCTCAAGTTATGAAGCCCCCCAACCAAACACAATGCTTAGATCTGGGGTTCGACTTGGCCTAAAATAGAAAATAGAAAATGGGCCCTCTTTGCTTCAGGGGACCCTCCCCCCCAAAAAGAAGGGAACAAGAAACAAATGGTGGTTTTCATTTTGGCTTCCCCTTCAAACCAACCAAGAAAACGGGTACCGGGTACCCTAAAAAAAAACAACACCCCCCCCATGCCCCCCCTCCCCATGCACCCCCCCATGCCCCCCCCCCATGCACCCCCCCCCACCGGAGACCAAACAAAACTGGTGACGGTCGATCTCGAGAACGCTCCCACGCCTGGGGGCTTTCGGAGATGTCGCTCTCCGTGCACACCGTCTTCCTTGAAGCGCTCGGGTTTGCCGAAAAATCGACGGTTTGGGTTGTGAGGGGCAAAGGAGAGTTTGTTTACATATGCATAGGGACTCAGTTGTTCAGTGACCCTGGGAAAAAAGGGAACCCTTTTTGGGGAAGACCATTTTTAGTGGGGCAGCCACAAAAACAATGGAAAAAGGGGGCCACTGAACAACTGAGGGGATGCAACAGTGTATGCATGTCGTACATACATATATACATGCGTGCATATACATACATACATGCATATAGATATATATATATATATATATATATGTACTAATACATATGTATGTATATATATATGTGTGTGTGTGTGTGTGCGTGTGTGTATACGTGGAAATACATGCTGATTAATTTATCTATTTATTTATTTATTTATTCATTTATGTACCTCCGGACCCGTACCCTGGGAAACATGCAGCCGCGAAGGCGAGCGGTGGGCGGGTTGGTGCGTTGGAGAGGCTGGCAAAAGGGCAAAGCTTGGCCCAGAAGTACGAGTAGCACTCACTTCCTTCCTGGACTGGCCCAACAAAGTAACCAAAGGGGCTTAGGGTTTTGGTCTTGGTTTAGTCTTGGTTTAGGGTTGGTTTAGGGTTGACCGTCTAATACGTCACGCCCGGCGTTGGCCAAACTTTTTGCCACTAAAATGGTCCAAACCCAAAAGGTTGAAAGTCCTTAACTCAAGCGAGAGCAAGGCCTGAAACCTAGCGGCTTACAAGGTTTGCTCACTCAGCTAGGCCGAACATCTAAGTGAGAGTTTAGTCGTTGCTTCTGGTGTGTATTTTCTTGAACAAATGCTCATTTTTCAAAACACGACCTGATTTGGCAAGGCCTGATCCGGAAAGTCTCACCCGAAAGCACCAAGACCAAATAAATGTCCAAAGGCATAAGCAAGCGATTGGATACTGAACCAACGTTGACCAGTGGAAATCCACCAAGCAAATGTGGAAGTTGACTAGAGGTCTTTTTCGGGAAACACAGGCTTGAAACATCTAGTCGGGTTCAATGGCAACTTGGCCAGGGTACGGAATATGGAACCTGATATGGTGAAAGCCGCCTGGAGACAACCATGGGGGGTTGTGGATTAACACAACAACTTCCTGAGTGGGCTGGTCAAACGGATCAAAATTGTTATCTGCCACCCACATGATCCAAACACAAAAGGTTCAAGAACTGAGGGAGGGATGATAATAACGTCACGTGGGGAACAAACACAGGGGTGTGTCGTTTTCCAGGGGAGCCTTCCAACAAGGGTGGTGTTATACTGTTGGTTTCCGATTCAAATCATCCAGAAAGGGATAGCCTAAAAAAGATGCACACCCAGCATTGTTTGTGTGAGAAGAACGCAGGCCTGGACGGTTGGCTTGAAGTGATTGGGACGCATCCATGCATATGTGTGCATGCAGATGCATGCATGCGTTGGACAATTGAGATTAATAATCCCTACAAGGGGTTCAAACCCCAAACCCCAATTGCCAACTGAGGGTTGCGATTGAGAAGAATAGGGACCGGGTCCCTTCACGGTCTAAAGGGAAAGCACCGAGAGCCAGGTTCGAGCATGGCGACATGCGCATGCCATCTCTAAAAGGCGTTGCGAGTTCTGAGATGGCTTGGGATGTACAGCTTTTGAGGCTGGTTTGAAGGGAACCAAGGGGACATCGGCCCGCAAACAGGAAATCTTATGAATCTGGACAAGGGACGATCCTAAAAGGAGGTTGTAGCCCAAGTGATCGAGGGGCACTTCCCGTTTCGCACTTTTAACGTGCCCTTCGCCTGCGCAAGTGGGCCCAGAAAGGATTCTTGGTAGGAGTTTGTTGCGGCTTGTTCGGACGCTTGCTGATGTGGGTGTCCGTGGATTTCTCCCCATGTGCCCTCCAATCAGCAGACTGGAGCTGTCAGAATTCCGAAGGCTTTCAACTCAAAGGGTCTTTATTGGGTCCACAG
>CAUJNA010001557.1:1812907-1877907 GCA_963377175.1 Effrenium voratum
TTGTTAAGTGGCTAACTGGCCCTCCCCCCGATTGCTAACTTGTTAACTTCCCCCCCCCTGCTAGATTGTTAACTTGCTAACTGGCCCTCCCCCCGATTGCTAACTTGTTAACTTCCCCCCCCCTGCTAGATTGTTAACTTGCTAACTGGCCCTCCCCCCCCCCCGAGTTGCTAACTTGTTAACTTGCTACCTGGCCTTCCCCCCGGAAGGAGTGCTGACTTGTCAACTTGCTGACTTCCGCCCCCCCTCGCCCCCTCCCCTCCGACTTTGCTAACTTGCTAACTGGCCCTTCCCTCTCTCAGGATTGCTAACTTGCTAACTTGCTAACAGACCCTCGCCCCCCCCCCCCCCGAAGGATTGCTAACTTCTGAACTTGCTAACTGGCCCTCCCCCCCGAAGGATTGCTAACTTGTTAACTTGCTAACCCCCCCCCCCCCGACTTCACTAACTTGTTAACTTGTTAACTTGCTAACTGGCCCTCCCCCCCGAAGCATTGCTTCGCTAACTTGTTAACTTGCTAACCCCCCCCCCCGCCACCGACTTCACTAACTTGTTAACTTGCTAACTGGCCCTCCCCCCTAACTTGTTAACTTGCTAACCCCCCCTCCCCCCCTCCGACTTTACTAACTTGTTAACTTGCTAACTGGCCCTCCCCCCCCCCCGAAGGATTGCTAACTTGTTAACTTGCTAACTGGCCACCCCCGGTTGGCCCTGGGGCCTACGTGTGTGTGCTTGTAAAACGGTTTAATTTTTTCTTGATCCTGATTTAATTTTTTTTTGATCCTGAATTAATTTTCTTTTGATGCGCATGCCGAGAGACACAGAGAGACACAGAGACACAGAGACACACACAGGACACACACAGAGACACACAGGACACACACAGAGGCGCTCGCCTTGGGCGAGGGATAGCCATCGCCCGCCATCAGCTCCTTGGCTGGACGTGGAGTCTTTTGGGTGAGCTCGCTTTGCTCACTGCAGGTGCCTTCAACTGTGTTTTCAATTTTAATGGGAAGGGAACTAAGACCGTCTAAGCCACAACCTAAGTGGGCTCCCCCTCTGATACATGCCCTATACGCAAACACAACGGAACACAAAGAATAAACAGGGTATGTTGTTATTTGAAGATGCTCGTGTTGGGTTTGTTATGAAGGACGCCTACGTAGAGGCAAACAATCCGTTTGGAGGGATCCATTTTTATTAAGACATCCTCCAAATTACCTTCTCTTGGCTGTAACATCCCCCACGGAAGAGAAAAAACAACAACTCAGAGGCCCAGAAAGATGTCACTATTCCCAAAGCTCCAGTGCACTTGGGGCTTGGTGGCTGGATTTTGAAGGGGCACCCAGCCAAGCTGATTCATCCAATTCTGCCCCCCTATTTTGGCGCGTGCTTTTGTGTCTTCATGTATGAAAGCAACATATAATCCGTTCCCCCTATTAATAAAGGTCTCCCTAATAATAAATATTTGTTTCGGAAGTCCCAAATCCGGGAATACTACTTTTAGAATAGCCAATACTAAACCAATTCTAAAGTAGATATTTTCCTGCCCGTACTCAAATCCAGCCCCATTAGGGGGACCCCGGGGGCACGTTTCCTTTACTACGGCTGTACTACAAAGTTGCGACTTTCGAGCCAGAGCTCCGGGAGCACGTTTCCTTTACTACGGTTGTACTACAAAGTTGCGACTTTCGAGCCAGAGCTCCGGGAGCACGTTTCCTTTACTACGGCTGTACTACAAAGTTGCGACTTTCAAGCCAGAGCTCCGGGAGCACGTTTCCTTTACTACGGTTGTACTACAAAGTTGCGACTTTCGAGCCAGAGCTCCTTACTCAGAAATGTGCGTTTGAAGCGATTTTACGGAACGGAACAGGGGGACCACAGTTGCAAACAAGCCTACACAGAACAAGAAGCACCTCCAAAACCTGCCCTCCAGAACCAGGGGACCCCCTAATAATAAAAAATGTTTTGCAGGCCGGGTATTTTTTTTATTAGGGGGGGGGGGGGGGGGGGGGGGGGCGTCGTTTATTATTAGGGGGAAGGGATTAATGGGATAAGTATTTACCCTAAAGGGTGACACCCACCCACCCCCACACCCCCACACCCCCACACCCACACACCCACACACCCACACACCCAAAACCCACCCACCCACCCACCCACCCGCCCGCATGCACGCACGCACGCACGCACGCACTCACCCACACCCACACCCACACCCACACCCACCCCCACCCCCACCCCCACCCCCCACAACCACCCACACCCACCCACACCCCCCCACACCCACACACACCCACCCACACCCACCCACGCCCACCCACCCACACCCACCCACACCCACCCACACCCACCCACACACATCCACTCACACCCACCCACACCCACCCCCAGCCACCCGCTCGCCGACCCTCGCGTCCTGCAGGGCTGCTGTGGCCGCCACATCCACCGAGTCCGCGACTGGCAACGGGGCCGGGTTTTGCGCCACGTACGTTTTCTCCTCAACGTCACCTAGGTCCTCCAGTAGAGAGGTTAGAATAAGTTGGTACCCGATTTTTTCTGTAGTCTGTTTTAGTAGGGGAACCCTCCCCCAAAAAAAGGGTAAAAGGGCACGACTGGAGGACCTTGTCACCTAAGGAGAATCACAACTTGGCGACCCAAAGATGGTCCGACTTCCGCTTCCCAAAGAAACATGGGGAGCATGGTAACACTTGAGCGGGTGATTTAGGTTCTTTTCACGGACGCACTGATCGAGGGGGTCAATCGGAACCTGATGCAAAGAAGCCGAGTTAAAAAAGGCTTACCCTTTGGGGACATGGGAAAATGGGGTCTGTTTCTGCTTGTGGGATTTCCATTTCGCTTCCTCACCCTGCCCAAGACAAATGTAGACTTCCGTCACGGTGCCCAAAAAGTGCTCTCAAGTCCAAACGCGGCGGCGCCTGCCTGGCAATGTCACTCAGAAATCCTAACCCCCCTGGCTGAGGTCAAGATTTAAACAGTAGGGGCCCGGCCCAAAGAATTTGGTTTCCCTCACCAACCATAAGAAGCGTACCCTCAAAAACAAACACACATGAGAAAGCCATGTGTCCGATCTTTGCCCAAAACCAAACAAACTATCGCGAGTACATATGATGGGAGGGGGTGCGTGCCAGCACGTGTAGAAGTCCGACGGAACTCCAGCGCGCCGTACCCCTGTTGCTTTATTGGCTCCATGTGCAAAGTTGCTATGATTGGTCGAGAATAGGGTAGCCGCTGTGCGGCGTGCCCGTCCTCCCCACTCGCAGCTCTGCTGAGACAACCGCTCATACGCCGCTCTGGCGTTACTGCCGTCTTTTGGCACTGGAGTGCGCTCGATCCTGATGCCTCTGCTCAAGAAGGATAAGCTAGCATCAGCGCCGCCCCTTGCTCCCAGTGGAGGAACTCCGACGCGGCGCCATGAATGGGCAGCTCCGTATCCTATGTAGGACTCCCCCGCGTTGAAAGACACGTAGAACTCTGCCATTTGGCAGTGCCAGATCGGGGGAATTGAACTGGACACAAAAGCAGTCCAGAAGAAAAGATGTTGTGGTAGAAAGCAGGGCCTCCAAAGAGGTTGCTGGTCCGTCTGAAGATTCAAGCCAATCGCAAGGATAAGGTGTAATGCGAATGCGCAACACACCAACTTTCTCTCACACACACACACACACACACGCACACACACGCACACACACGCACACACACATGCACACACCCACAGCCTGTTGGCTTTCTTTTGACAGGGAGGGGCCAGGTTTGCTCGGTGCCAAATCGCCAGTCATTTCCCCCCCGCTTGTTTATCCCCAGTCAGACAAATCAACTCTTGGCAACTTGAAATAACACCTTCAGAACCCCCGAAAACTTGGCGCCATTGCAGTCATCCCCTTGAAGTGACGCAATACCCAACCCCCCGACACCGAAACTAGCCGCCCACCTCTCGGCGCCCTCACCTGCAAGGTCTTCCCAAGGAGCCGAGGCTCAAAGCGAGAATCTGTCGCCTTCAAAAACAAAACCCGACAAAATCCCGTTCGCGCCACTTGGATATTTATAGGGTTGCATTCAACTGCAGAAATCGTCCAGAGTCTGAGGCGACCATTCATTAACCGCTTCTTCATCCAAGTCAGGGTGGTTGATTCGTAGGGTGGTGGCATAGATGGTTTGGCCAACACCTGGACACAGAACATGTCAGTTTCTTCTAATTCTGCGGGAAAAACAAAATAGTATTGGAGGAGACCCCGGAATCTGCCATGAATCGCATATTTGTTTCACTCCCAAGTTGAGGGGCCATTCGAACACGGCATGGGTTGATAGCTGAGGACGTACTGTCATTTCAATTCCAGCAGATCGCACGACGCAAAGTATCGAAAGTATGCCGGGTGGATTGAACCGAAAGAGATCGTGAGCAGCGCCCAGAACCGATTCCCAACGGACATGTTTGGTCCTACCTTTTACCTGGCTTCATAAAGAATGCAGTACAAGGCCTATAGAAACCTCCTGTCCGCGGAGTCCGCATGCTGTTGGAACCCAACGTTAATCTTACCCCTTAAAACTCCAAGCCCTGGGGAAGTTAATCTTTTACAGACATATAGCCCATGTTACCCCAAAAAAAAAAGCTGTTGAAAAGTTGTGTTTTTAAGAGGTAAGTAATGGATAGGTTTTAAAGTATAGTACGTGTTCTATGCTTTGGCGCGTCCCTCCCGCCTGTGGCGCCTTCGATGACCTCAGGGACAGAAAAAAAGACGCGCGCATTCCCGGCTCAAGGGACAAATCGCCTGCGGGGAAAGAAAAGACACGGGGGGCTGTGCGTGAATGTGTTTCCTGGTTGGGGCCATCCAAAAACCAAGCCAAGGGACGCTTGAAAAGCGCGTGCCCCCATTCAAACAAAAGCAAACGCGCTTGGGGTTTCTGCACTCTTAGGGATCCATCTTGCAAACGAGTCTGATGCACCTGTGTCAACAAAAAAAGACTTTGCCTTGACAACATTCAATTGCCTTTTAGAGTTGGAGGGGGTGGTCTTAGCAACCGCGAAAATGGTAAATGGGTGGAAACATGGCGCACCGAAAGGGTGCGACTTTGGAATCCTCGAGAAATGGAGCTCCACCCAGATCCCTGAAGCAAATGAAACTCGAAAGAGGAAGGTGGTCACAGTTTCCTCCATCTCCCCGTATGAAACCTGCAAAAGTGGCAGGTTCAACAGAAACCACCATTACAGAAATCTAGTGATCCTGGTTGTCCCTGCACGTGGGATCCAGTGAAATGGACGTGGGACATTTGGCATCCCGTCCCCCTGGCTTTCTGGCTGAGGTTTAGTGCGTCCCTCATGTTCCGAACCCTAGCAGGGCCATAAATAGTTAAAGTTCGCCAATGTGAGTCAGCGTCAAAACCATTTGTTGGAAGTGCATTCATGCGACGTTGGGACGTCCCTTATCGTTTTGAAGTTTGTGGTCCGGTCAGACCATTGAACTGTCACCATGTTGACACCACGCAGTCTCCTGGCTGCCCGTTCATGTGTTTTCTTCTTCTGTCTCAGATGAGTTCAGACGTTCAGCGCTGTATGTCACGGTTTCACTGCCATTTTCGCAGGCAGCAATGCAAGACCTCATTTATTTCATGCACGCTGGCACTTGCTTGATTTGCATGCGTTGCATGCTTTGTTCTGCTTCGTCAGTTTGAACCTCTTTTGCTGTTGCCGCGGGGTTCTGTGTCTGGGTCGGAATCCCTCTGTCTTTTGTACGCCGCCATGTTGCAATACAAAACCCCATCCTGTCGTCACCGCTCTTTTGTCGCTTGGTTGGCTCCCCGGCCGCCATGGGCCCTTTTCGCGGCTGCTTGGGGCTGGGTCGTGTCTTCCCCGTTTTCCTCTTGAGTTCTTCTTGCCAGTTCTTAATCCATGAATTCAGGCAGTGAGTGACTAGGTCCTCCAGTAGAGAGGTTGGAACAAGTTGGTACCAACTCTTTTCTGTAGTCTATTTTAGTAGGAAAAAAACCCTCCCAGCCCAAAAAAAGAAACGGTAAAAGTTGGCACCTAGCTGGGGGACCTAGTAGTCCATGATTCGGTAGTCTATTTTAGAAGGGGTCCCCCTCCCAACCAAAAAAGAAACATATTATATATGATAAACATAAAAAAAAAAAAAAAAAAAAAAAAAAAAAATCAAAATTAACATATTCCTACATCTCCCTAAATCCTAATATGTTATTTATAAACCAATAATAAACGGCGAGAAAGGGCACCAATTGCTGGAAGACCTCGGAGTGACCCCCCCAGGTTCGGGTCCCAATGGGTGGGGATCCCTTCGAGCGCCCGGGCAGCTTCCTCCAGAGCTGGCTGCTGGTCAGGGCCTGCGAGAAGCCGAGGCTGTCCGATGGACATGGGGAGCCAACCTCTGCTGTTGACTCACTTGGTGGCTCAAAATGCCGGAATTTTCCAAAATGGAAGCCTGGCAAGTGGAAACATGGGCCAAAACCTGCGTAACCCCGCCTGCTGAAAAAATGACATCACCCCACTCAAAGGAAGCTCAGACTTTGAGGACGAAAAGGTGATGACTGGTTGCGGCAACGACCCCCGCTGCAATAAGTTTCTGTCTTTTCGTGGGTTTAGCGGAAAGCAAAAAAGTCTAAAGTTCCAACCCCAAAAGATCTTTTTGTGGCTTGGATCTGTTTTCTTTTTGGGGAAATCTCTTTGTTGGATCTTCATTTCAACAAAAGTCTAAAGATCCGTTGCCCAATAATTCAATAGCAGTCCAATTGCAAAGCTCCGTGGCCCAAAGGCCAAAGGAAATCGAGGCTTGACCCATGGCTTTGGAGCCTGGAAGAAATGAACAAAATGTCCAGTAGTGAAAGTGTTTCCATTTAAACCAGCAAGGTGTTTGTTCTTCTTGTTTTTTAAACATGTTCGTTTCCGCAAATGGCTGCCATTTGGAACCTTGACGAAATGTGGACTCCAGGGAAACCAAAAGATCACAAGGTCGATTCGCTCTCGACACGTAAGACAGGGCTCCCATTTCACCATCATTGGCTTGTGAACCCAAGGGACACGAACTGAAACCCACTCAGCTTTATGGTTCGCCGAAAGATGACAAACAGTTGCAACCAAAGAACCAACCACAGACACAACCAAAGAAACAAACTAACAACAAGCTAACATATACAACAAAACAAACCACCAAACAAACACACACAAACAAATACACCAAAAAACAGTCAAACAAAACAAACTACCAAAAAACAAAACAAGGCACAAGCTGCAGTCCTGATCTGTCCAAATCCATTGCGTAAACCGCCAGGTTGCAACCGACGAAACTAAGCCCTGTGACAGCAGAGCCATGATGAACCATGGCTGCAACCTACCCTCACTGGCTGCGTAGATGGCCCAAAAAGAGTCCAAACCTTTTGTTTGTTTTCCACTAAAACGGTCTTCCCAAAAAGTTTAAAGTTCATGAACTCAGGAACTGAGTACCTACGAACTGGTTTTGCTCTGTTCTTCTTGACGGTGCCAATTGAAACCAGGAAACCCACCATTTTGGTGGGTCCCCCTAAGACAAGGAAAACAGGGCCATATGGGGCAGTGCCAAAAGGGTCTATCCTCTTCTGAGCTCATGTGAAGCTCAACAACTTTGTTTTTAGCACCCAGTGATGCCCAAGCTATATTTGTGCCCCACCCGGGCCCAACACAGGACGAGGTTGAACAAAAGGAAGCTTCCTTCCTCATACCCCAGCCCTTTCCTTGCAAAAAAAACAACAAAAAAGAACAAGACGCGAAAACAATGGGTGGTGTTGGATTTGGATTCGCGGTTTCTTCTCGAGGGAGAAAAAAACCATCAGAGGGAGGCCAAAAGGACCACCTCTGCCAGCACAAGCCACGCACCGCGCATTTCTGCCAGGCGGGCCTCTTCCCCTTCAACAACCACTGACCCACAAAAGCGTACCTAGTAACCTACTCAAAAAAACACCCGTGCCAACTCTTGTCCCGGAAAAGCGCTTTCTTCCGCCTGGGTTCCTTGGTTCAGATTCTGTTTCATATTTGGCCGGCCTCAAACTACAAGACAAATTTGGAGACCGCAGCTTCCCCTGCAAGTTCTGATCACTGCTCCACCTCTCCTCTGACGCGTCCAGCACCGCCAAGACGTGCTTTGCCACCTAGGCGTAACAGGGGAAGCCCACCGGAAGCTTGTTGAGTGAGTTTAACCCCTCGTAGGGTTGTTTACCAGGCAACCAAAAAGGGACGACCTCCAACTTTCATCAGCCAAATAGTCTACCAATCTCTCCTTGAAATAGCACCCAAGCGACAAGCGACACTTGCCTTAATTTGGCGTGTTTAAAACCCGCAACAAGGGAAACACAGGGACCCTGCATCATCTGCCAAGTTCTATGTTTATTTGCGTCCAAGACTGGGGCCTTTTGGTGGGTTCCTTGTGAATGTCAACACCTCAGTGACGTAGAACCTGGTGGATTGTTTGCTTTTTTTGGATTTGCTAACAGAGAGGCAGGCCCTCCCCGAGGAGACATCCCCAACAAGGGGTGTTTCCTTTTATTCTGAGTTCCCACTACGAGGGAACCAACCAGAAGGTCCTTTACCATACATGTCTGACTTGCAGAAAAAGTCAAGCAGCGTAGCTGGAATACTCAGGTTCGAACGAGCGGGCTGGCCAAACAAAAATAGAACTGTTTGTTTACAACGGCTGATTTAGTCAAGGTTCAGTCCTAAACCTAGGATCTAGTCATAATATTTTCCTTCTTCATCAGCCTGCAGCCAACATGTAAAACTCAGGCACCCTTTTTGGTTGGTTGACTTTGAAGGGGAATCCTTCCCCAAAAAAAGGGGGGGAAAAAAGGGCACCACTGGGCAACTGGGAAGATGTTACGCAAGTTGAACCGGGCCAACACGTTTTTTGCCAAGTGCAACGCCCAGAAACTCGGGCGGCTTTGAACTGCTCCCCTTTGCCCCTGAAAAGTGCTCGCGGGAGCCCCGGCCGCCATATCCACCTTGCACTTGAGCAGAATCTCCTGGCCAAAGCAGCGGCCCGTGTTTCCCATTTGCTGAGATGCGGGACAGGGCTGTGGTTGAAATGGAATCCACGAATCTGTGATACAACAAAAAGAGCTTCCCAAAGACCAACCCATATAAAGGGGGATTCTCTTGTATCACAAACTAGGTCCTCGAGTAGTTTGAGGTTGGAACAAGGGTACCAACTTTTTCTGTAGTCTATTTGAGTAGGGGAACCCTCCCCCAAAAAAGTTGGTAAAAGGGCACTACTGGGGGACCTAGCAAAAGTGGGGAATAAGCCCCATCCCACAAGCCTGGTTAGGGAGGTGTGCCTAAACCCTTGCGCCCTCAAGCTACCTGCTTCGCCTGAAATAATTACTTCACAAACGGATCCAACCGCAACCAGTGGAAACCAAGTCCGACAGTGCGAATGGGTGTTACTCACTTGGGTGTGGCTCAAGATTAAAGAGCTAGGGTTACGCAGCTTCTAGTCTTTGGTTGCATTTACCAAGGTGCCATTTTGGTACATTTATTTGAGCCACAGCCACTTGAAGTCCCATGGGATTGCTGGCTCTTGGGACTTGCAATCCTGAAGCATTCCATGTGGCATCAGTTGAGGCGCTTAGCTTCTGGGTCGAATTATTGGTCAAAGTTCAAGCCTGAGCCAAAGTTCAACCCTGAACCAATCATCTCACCCGACATTGACCGTTCTTTCATTGATTCATTGCCAGCTTGTTTGAGCCACGGTCAAACTATGTTGTGTCCAGACGGGGAGCCTTCGGAGTTCTGCAGGAGCTCTTTTCTTCTCTCCCCAATGGGCCATGGACTGCAGCCGGCGGTTTCATTTAAGCTTGGGTGACGTTGGGAGGGGAGGAACAAAAATAAATCTTAGCAGCTAAGTGGTTGGATTTCAACCACTAAATCACAAGAAGCAAAGATGGGAAACATGTTTTCCAACAACCATGAAGTAAGGAGACCAAAGCCTGGGTGCAGTCCCTGACCCCTTACTGACCAACAAGTTTTCTAATTGGCCCAAGGGAACAGGAACGAACTTCACCTTTTGGCGCCCAAAGGGCAAAACCTTGGTTGCTGCAACGACCCCCCTGCAAAAAGTGAATCACTTTTTTTGGGGGGGGTTAGTGGAAAACCCATTTGTTGTCCAAAAAGTTAGTGTCTAAAGATCCAACCCAATAGCAATGAAGAAACATGCACCAAAAACAACCAAACAGGTCAGATCCGGTTGATTGGCTTTGGGCAACAGCAAGTGAGATGCTGGGGACACCTCTTTCTCACCCTTGGGGTAGCTTCGGGGTATGTACCCTTTATATGTGACCCGTATATTGTATTAAACCCCGGCAGCTTCGGTTGATCGGCCATGGCCAGTCGCTCACCGCTCGCCTCCAGGTGGCTCTTGCTCACACGTCCCCCGGCCTGAGTCATGGCCATCCGGGATTTTTGGGTACCCCACCAACCCCCTTTCACACGTGGAGCCTGCCGAATTTCGATGTTTGAGTACCCTCCCACCGACTCTTAACTTGTGGAACCCTTCGAATTGGGGGGTGTTCCCGGTGGAACAAGAGTCGCACTGTTCACTGATGGAACGATTGAAAATGAGGCGGGGGGGGTGGGGGATCCTGGTGGTGTGGACCATTTTCCTCTTAAAGGGGCCAGTTCCCGAACGTCGGGTTCCATGTGAAAAGGGTGGGAGGCATGTCTTTTTGGGAGTTGGTACCCCGTTTGGAATGGTTTCAAAGAGGTACCAGGAGAAAAGCCGATGCCATGTTTTTGGGGCCCCCTAAAAAACACAGACACCCATTTGTTAAACAACATGCCGTCAATGAATCTTCAGCTGAAACACATGCTGTGAACAAAAACAACTCTTTTTGGAGATCTGCACCGCTTTTTTGTGTTGCATGCTCATGTTGCTTCAGCAGGATCATGCCTGGAACTGAAGGATGCCTGCAGCCACCCTTCAATTCAGACAAATAATCATCCAAGAAAAACGATAATGGTCGCTACGTAGCTCGGTAAGTGGATTCTTCAAAAATGGGACGGATCCCTGATCCTGATCCCCAATTCGTAGTAGAACGCTACGACTAGCTGGAGCATCTGGCGTACAGCTTGAGGACTGATTCACCCAGCGTACAGCCCATCCACAAGAGGAAAGAAACACCCAGACCCATGCAATGTCACCAATCTCTCTGAAATTCGAGCGCGCTTTACAAGCGAAGCACGGGTAAGCAGCAAGCAAGTCTCAGGTGCGCTTTGCAATATGCAAAAAACAAAACTCATAGCTTTTTAGACAGCTGCAGCCGAACCTCTTCGACAATGCATCGGGTGGTGAAGTAAGCCACCAAAAACTTAACGGGGATCCGTACACTATACACCTGAACATTGCCTTGTCAATGGTGGTTTCCCTTTATTTCGGTGGAAAAAGCCATGTTTCAAATGGGCAAAATGTGTCTTTTAAGGAGCCCTCATCAGCTGGTGAAGTAAGCCCGAAAGGGCTTAACATGTCGCACGTTCAGCGGCAGCCGGGAGCTTCAGTCTGCTTCAATCCACTTGGCAAAAAATACTTTCTTTGCACGGTTTGTGGAAAACAAAGTGGACCCCAAAAAAGCGAAACAAAAAATCAAAAAGGGGAACTAAATCTGGGGAAGAATCCAGAGGGCACCAGGCAGCATTTATTTGTCTCAAGACCTGACCACGTTGAATCCATCTGAGGCCTCACCCACATACTACTCGGGTCAGTCTTCCTTCGATACTATTTGTAAACCTACTATGTTGCTGCAATAGTGCCGTGCCATGCCAACATTCAAATGCATGATGCACACACACAACAGGACTTTGCACATGCCGATGCATGTCCATATGCGTACGTGAGTAGACATGCATTTTTTTATGCACGTATGCGTGCATGAAGATTTGATTCAAGAGATTCTCCAGGGCTCACTTGATCCCTTTGGGCCTGAAAATGAAATGTTAACTTTTTTGGAACCTTGACGCAAAAGAAGCCATCATGTGAAAACCAAGAGGTCAAGTTTCTATCGGACACTTCCCCATTCTTTCCAGTGATCCTTCTTTCCAGAAAACCATCAGAGCCCCAGGTGAAACAGCTGGTTGTTGAAAAGAGCGATGGTTGAAAAGAATGCGGAATCAACCCCTAGAAAGTTGCCCGGGGTTCGACCAGCGAGAGGGAGACGCCCAGATACAGGTCTTCATCAGCCCTCTGGCCCAGCAGTTAGCCGCCGGCCTTACATTGATGGTCTGAACATAGTGCCCCCAAACCTGAAAAGGGCATGTACCAGGCAACTAACAAGGCCCCAAAGGAACAGGAAGCAAAAAGCCGTGTTTTGGGTCCATAAAGGTATGGACCAAATCAGGGAAAACAAAAGGCTAAGAGGTCGACTTGCTCTGGACAACTGCTGGTTTGGATTCGGGGTCCAGAATTTCGGGGCGGGTTCCCATTTAAGCTCTCTACTCAAATCCAAATCCAAACCACCAGTTAAGGATTACCTGAACTAGGGTTGCCAACTCCAAACAAAGACAAAAGTGGGGGCTTTCCAAACATGGTGTTCATGTCCCTTTGGCTTCACGTGACATCAACCTGAACCCTGGGGTTCAATCCCAATTAAAAGAATGGCTGATCCAATTTTGATGATGGTGAAAGTACCAACTTCGCCTCAACAAAACATCCAGTTTTTTCTCAGGGACCCCCCAAAATGGCGCAACCTTTCTCCCTTTTTTTTGGGGGTTTTCCTTTCAGCCAACCCCCAAAACGGCACCACCTCCAAACAGAGAACGTCCCAGCCATCCGCCCACAAACCCGCTGAAAGCCCCCCCCTCCCGGCCTCCGAGATGCTCTGCTCCAGGTGCCGCCACACGCATCCCCTGGACTACGAGCTGTCCCGTTTCACCCGCCCGAAGGACCACCCCCTAATTTGTTGGGGCGTGAGCGGCGTTTAGCCAGGGACCGGCCAAACAAACGGGGATAAAGGATGTGACTGGGTGTGTAAAATCCAAGAAAGCCCACCACAATGCATGAAGATGCCACTAGAAATGCCCTGAACTTGGCCAGTTTGGTTCGAACCATGGGGTCCGAAGTTCGCACCTCCCGCCGACGAACAGGGTGTAAGATGTGCAACTTTGTTGTAGAAGACCAGGGTGAAAGTGGATGCCGCAATTCCCGTGTGGTTGTGGGTTAAAAATAGGTACCCAAAATGGAACCCTAGTAAATGGAACCAAAGACTGAAACCTGCGGTCACCTGGCTAAATTTTGACTCATACCCATGTGGGTAAGGCGGATGACTTCTACCAAAATGAATGAATTCGCAATCTACTTCCACAGCGCAGCTTCTGCGCCTCACTTTTTCATGGGAGGGTTCGGGAAGCCCATGCGCCCAAAAACGAATCCAAAGGAAGCACTCTACAACCAAGACAACAAACGTACATCAAACACAATAAGTTGTAGGTGTGTGTGTATATATATATATATATGTATATATGTGTATGTGTGTGTGTGTGCATGAGTATATGTACATATATAGACACGTATATGTGCCCCCCCCCCCGCCCCAACCAGAAAAACACACACGTACCAAATTTGTATCTCTCGCCCTCTCTCTGTCTCCCCCACCTGCCCCCCCCCCCCCTTCCCCCCACCACCCACCCCGCGTTACCTGCCCGGCCAACGAAGAAACGGAAGTCTTCGGCCGCTTGGAAGCGTCTTTTGCGTCCTTTGGGTCCCAGGCAGTGCGGAGCGCGCCAGGACCTTCACAATGCACAGGCCCAGCGTGTCGTTTTGAGGCTCCTCCATCCTCAGTGGGAATGAGGATCGTTTTTTTTTTTTGCAGCTTCCCTCCAATTCGTGGTTTGGAGCCGAATCGGCGGTTTTCATTCCCACATCCCCTACTGAGCACCAGCAAGACAAGGAACAAGGAAACCATCTGCTTCCGTATTGCCGTGCTAGAAGACTTGTTCCACTCCTATTGAAATCTTCGCCTCTGGTTCCTCATTTGGGCTCAACCAACCGCCGATTAAAATCAACGTTCAAAGACCTATGTCAAACTGCTTCCTGTTGGCTCCCCTTTTGAGGATACTCAAGTTGCTCAAAGGAGCTGGAAATAAAAGACTAGCCGTCTGAGGCCATGACTAACAATTGAGACAAATTGGGAAACAACAGGTCAAAAGGTCGGCAAGTGAGGGAAAAACAGAGCCACAGCAAATGGAGCCACAGCTACAAAAAAACGCAATGTGACTCTGGGCTCACTTTCTAAGCGGATTGGCCAAAAGAGTCCTAGCAACTTTCAAACCTCCCCCCGCCCGGCCCAATAATTAAACAACAAGGGGGGCTAATGAATCCTGGTGCCCAGTACCCATGTTGAGAACACATCCCAATCCCCACCAAAATAGGTTCTGACATGGATTGGCTTTGCACCTACCCCAAAATGGATTGGTTTTAAGAACACATCCCAATCCCAAATCAGTTTTGCACCTACCAACCAAAAAAAGGACGGGTTTTCGCACGGCCATTTTCATCCCAAGCCGTAAGCCACCGCCCATCCAAGCGATCACTCCGCCAGGCGGCTTCCGCAGCAGCTCCAGCGGCCGGGCGCCCGCCTCCACCAGCTCCCGCACCGTGCCCAGGGTCCTGGGCTTCGCGGCGAACGGCCGCAGGTCCGGTGGAGACGGGTTGGCTCACTTGCCCCAAACGGGACCCAGAACTAAAAGGTGATCACCTTTTGGGACCTTTACTAAAACTAGACCACAAAGGAGCAACCAAAGGGTCAGATCAGGCCGATACTGAGGTTAGAAGAAGTCTCCGTGCCGACTGTTCTTTCTGCAGGGGTTTTTTAAGCCAGGGGAAGCCTCGCCGGAAAAGAACACGACCGGAACACCTCGGGCTTTCTCCACTTTGTTCTGTCTGTTTTTTTCCGTGGGGCTTGCCCTCCCAACCCAAAAACAAGAAACGGTAGAAGGGCAGTAATGTTAACCCCGGAAAAAAAAAGAACCCCTGGTTGATTCATAGGGGGGTGTCCCCTTTTAGTGGGGATTCAGACCACTTTTGGAGGGGAACCCTCCCAACCAAAAAAAACACGGTAAAAGAAACGGCACCAAGCCGGGGGACCTGGACCCAAAGTGGCCATGGGGGGATTGGTTCAAGCAGAATGCTCGAAATGCTCGACAGCCTGCCAGCGCTGGGAACCTAATCCATTCAAATCTAAACACGACACGCTGAACAGTCTACCTGTCGGGCTGGGAACCTAATCCATTCAAATCCAAACGCAACATGCTGAACAGTCTACCTGTCGGGCTGGGAACCTAATGCATTCAAATCCAAACGCAACATGCTGAACAGTCTACCTGTCGGGCTGGGAACCTAATCCATTCAAATCCAAACGCAACATGCTGAACAGTCCACCTGGAGGGCTGGGAACCTAAACACGACACGCTGAACTCTACCGGTCGGGCTGGGAACCTAATCCATTCAAATCCAAACGCAAAATGCTGAACAGTCCACCTGGAGGGCTGGGAACCTAATGCATTCAAATCTAAACACAAAATGCTGAACAGTCCACCTGTCGGGCTGAAAACCTAATCCTTCAAATCCAAACGCACCATGCTGAACAGTCCACCTGGAGGGCTGGCAACCTAGTCCATTCAAATCTAAACACGAAATGCTGAACAGTTCACCTGGAGGGCTGGGAACCTAATCCATTCAAATCTAAACACAAAATGCTGAACAGTCCACCTGTAGGGCTGGGAACCTAATCCATTCAAATCTAAACACAAAATGCTGAACAGTCCACCTGGAGGGCTGGGAACCTCATCCATTCAAATCTAAACACAAAATACTGAACAGTCCACCTGTAGGGCTGGGAACCTAATCCATTCAAATCTAAACACAAAATGCTGAACAGTCCACCTGGAGGGCCGGGAACCTAATCCAGTCAAATCTAAACACAAAATGCACCTGTAGGGCTGGGAACCTAATCCATTCAAATCTAAACACGAAATGCTGAACAGTCCACCTGTAGGGCTGGGAACCTAGTCCATTCAAATCTAAACACAACATGCTGAGCAGTCCACCTGTAGGGCTGGGAACCTAATCCATTCAAATCTAAACACAAAATGCTGAGCAGTCCACCTGTAGGGCTGGGAACCTAATCCAGTCAAATCTGAACACGAAATGCTGAACAGTCCACCTGTAGGGCTGGGAACCTAATCCATTCAAATCTAAACACGAAATGCTGAACAGTCCACCTGTAGGGCTGGGAACCTAATCCATTCCACCTGGAGGGCTGGGAACCTAATCCATTCAAATCTAAACGCAAAATGCTGAACAGTCCACCTGTAGGGCTGGGAACCTAATCCGTTCAAATCTAAACACAAAATGCTGAACCTAATCCATTCAAATCTAAACACAAAATGCTGAACAGTCCACCTGTAGGGCTGAGAACCTAATCCATTCAAATCTAAACACAAAATGCTGAACAGTCCACCTGTAGGGCTGGGAACCTAATCCATTCAAATCTAAACACAAAATGCAGAACAGTCCACCTGGAGGGCCGGGAACCTAATCCAGTCAAATCTAAACACAAAATGCACCTGTAGGGCTGGGAACCTAATCCATTCAAATCTAAACACAAAATGCTGAACAGTCCACCTGTAGGGCTGGGAACCTAATCCATTCAAATCTAAACACAAAATGCTGGACACTCCACCTGTAGGGCTGGGAACCTAATCCATTGCCTAATCCATTCAAATCTAAACACGAAATGAAATGCTGAATAGTCCACCTGTAGGGCTGGGAACCTAATCCATGCATCTAAACGCAAAATGCTCAGCAGTCTACCTGTAGGGCTGGGAACCTAATCTATTCAAATCTAAACACAAAATGCTGAACAGTCCACCTGAAGGGCTGGGAACCTAGTCCATTCAAATCTACACACGAAATGCTGAACACTCTACCTGTAGGGCTGAGAACCTAATCCATTCAAATCTAAACACAAAAAATGCTGAACCGTCCACCTGGAGGGCTGGGAACCTAGTCCATTCAAATCTACACACGAAATGCTGAACACTCTACCTGTAGGGCTGGGAACCTAATCCATTCAAATCTAAACACACAAAATGCTGAACAGTCCACCTGTAGGGCTGGGAACCTAGTCCATTCAAATCTACACACGAAATGCTGAACCCTCTACCTGTAGGGCTGGGAACCTAATCCATTCAAATCTACACACGAAATGCTGAACACTCTACCTGTAGGGCTGGGAACGTAATCCATTCAAATCTAAACACAAAAAATGCTGAACAGTCCACCTGTAGGGCTGGGAACCTAGTCCATTCAAATCTACACACGAAATGCTGAACACTCTACCTGTAGGGCTGGGAACCTAGTCCATTCATCTAAACGCAAAATGCTCAGCAGTCTACCTGTAGGGCTGGGAACCTAATCTATTCAAATCTAAACACAAAAAATGCTGAACAGTCCACCTGAAGGGCTGGGAACCTAGTCCATTCAAATCTACACACGAAATGCTGAACACTCTACCTGTAGGGCTGAGAACCTAATCCATTCAAATCTAAACACAAAAAATGCTGAACAGTCCACCTGGAGGGCTGGGAACCTAGTCCATTCAAATCTACACACGAAATGCTGAACACTCTACCTGTAGGGCTGGGAACCTAATCCATTCAAATCTAAACACAAAAAATGCTGAACAGTCCACCTGTAGGGCTGGGAACCTAGTCCATTCAAATCTACACACGAAATGCTGAACACTCTACCTGTAGGGCTGGGAACCTAGTCCATTCATCTAAACGCAACATGCTGAACAGTTTACCTGTCGGGCTGGGAACCTAATCCATTCATCCAAACGGAACATGCTGAACAGTCTACCTGTACGGCTGGGAACCTAATCTATTCATCTAAACGCAACGTGCGTACTAGTTGGCGTACTAGTTGGTTTAACAGTCTACCACTCTTGCTGGCTGGGAATCGCTAAGCTAAGTTAGAGGGGTTTAGATCCTATGACCATCACCTCCTCTGCAAATCGTAGGGCAAACACCGCGAAGACCACAACCTGTTGGAAAATAGATGGCCCTAGTTGATTCACCAGGTGAACCTATTCATCAACCAGGGGTTCTGCTTAATCCGAACCTAACAACCTCTACGCTTCGCTCCCCCGAGACCTCGACCTCGCGACCTCGACCTCGAGCCAGGCGTCTGCTCCCGGCGCGTGCCAGCGGCCACCGCCAGCACCGACACACCCCGCCGGTCTGCCGCCTCCGCTGAGGCGCGAACCGCGCGCTCGGCCAAACGGGTGGCAGAAGGGCGGCGTGCGTGTGCTTCCTTGGCTGGAACTAGGACCCCGGCAAAAAATACACTCTTTCTTGCCTGGTTAGTGGAAAGCAAAGGGGACCCCAAAAAATCAAACATCAAAAGGGGGAACTGGGGAAGTTTCAAGCGCTAAATGGTTTGGTCGATGGCACTTGCGATGTAGGCCACATGGAGACCGCGGCTTTTCAGTATTGGCTCAAGATGCATTGAATGATCCATAAGTGTTCAGGACTCAGACCCCGGCAAAAGTTAGCCTTTACAGTTGAAGCTGAAAGATGAAACAACTCCAAAATAAAAGGCAAAAAGGTGAGCGAAGTCTGGCAAGGCATATACAGGTTTGTCTGAAAATGAGGAACCCCCCAACATGGTTGGTTTCCCGCTGGCTTCCCTTTAAAACCGAAAGGAGGTCCTTTAAATCATACTGTGGGTGGACGAAACCCTGCACATCTAAGAAACCCTCAAATGATGATGCCGCTGCAAATGCCAGCAAACAATGGTGTCCCATGATTTCAAAGTGGGGCAGGAATTAGCAACCATCGCTTGTCCTCTCTCCTAAGAAGGACAACTATGATCCAATTTACCAGGTTTGCTACCCAAACTAACCGATCCAAAGGACACCTATAAATGTCTTTACAGGCCGCTTTCTATCAGCAAATTTGGATACCAGCTCCCTTCGTTGCGCTCTCCAACCACCAGATAGCTATGGCCGGCAACACGTTTCCAATAAAGGCCATACTGTGGATGGTTGCGAAATCCATTTCGCAGCAACTGAGAAACCATGGTTGAAACCAATAGTTCTTTATTATCTGTTCTTACAGGGAATCGAATCAGAAACCAGGGTTTCTGAACAGTGGTGGGAGAAGCGGATTTCGCCACCATCCACAGCTATGGCCTACCTGGCCGTACCTGGCCCCACTATCTTACAATTATCAAAGGCACCCCCACCAAGTGGTAGGCTCAAGGGCGCAAACCTCAGTTTCTGACTTTGATCATCTCCCAAAACAGCCAAGATAGCGGCCATGAACCCCAACGAAGGCCATCGATCACAGTGCTCCCTACATTTCGCCTTAAAACATCATCCCCACCAAATGAAACGCACCTTTCACGGGCCAAAAAAGGTGATGTTTCAAACCACCAAGAGGGAAATAACTTGGGACCCTGGGTCATTCGGTTCGCCTCGGGGTCGCTGCGGAACTTCAGCAGCTGCCTGACGGCGCCTTGGTCCGCACGGCTGGCCGCCAGCCAGAGACAGGTGCGGCCCTGGGGGTCCTGGGCCTAGCGCCAGCGCTTGAAAACGAGTGCGACGGAGGGGGGCGGGTGGGTGGGAGAGGAAACTCGCTTTCGAATGCGTTTTTTTCTTTATGTTTTGCTGTCTCTCTCTTTGCTTAAAAGCTCCTTATGTGTTGCTGTCTCTCTCTTTGTTTTAAAGCTGTTTTTGTTCCTGTCCTTATGTGTTTCCTTATGTTTTTGCTGTTTTTCCTTCCTCCTTCAGTTCTTCTTTGTGTTGTTCTTGATCCTCCTTTGGTTTCGAATGATGTGTTTCTCGTGGCCGTGTGCAAAAGAAGAAAGCCCACAAAACAAGGGGCAATTCAAGCAACCCAAAATCAACCATGGAGAAGGTTACTTTGATCCTTGTTTGAAAATTTTATTCTGGCGGTTTCATCCCTATGGTCTTCCACCCCTGGACAATCCCAGAATACACTCCCGGATGGTCCACGTGCACCCTCTAGTTTTACAGCCGCGATGCAGCAAGGGGACTTGATTCGCTGAAGCTTTTTTGAGGGACCCTCTTCCGGGACTGATTTCCATGGGCCAGCGACTTCCGTGTCGCCTTCCAAAATGGCCTCTTAACTACATCCCCCCCAACCCACGCCTCCCCCAACCCCCGGCTCTCTCTCTCTCTCTCTCTCTCTCATAGGAGCAAATAAAGCTTCAGCTTTCCGGGGCCCAACAAATTGGGCCGAGACATTCAGAAAAACGCAGTGGAAGCCCTCCTGGTTCATGCACTTCTTGCGACCTTCCCAAGAGGTGCTTCCCAGAGGTGGGTAGTATGATCCCCCGCGCCTCTAGCGGCATCTCTGGCCAGGCAGCCTGGGACGAGGCGAGCGAGGCTGCCTTCCCAGTGGAATGGGTGGGTTTGAGGATGTACAATACTCCTCTGCAGACAGAGGAAACCGAACCCCAACACCTGATTCTGCCACATGGAAGCTTGTAAGATGTCCCCAAAGCCACGGACGCCATGGACAACACATCAGCTTTAGACGAAACTCCGCGTGTTGTTCCCGCAAAGAACCTGGGTTGAGAAGGGCAAACCAACAGAGTAAACTGACAAGTTTACACATCTTGCGGCAACCGGGTCAAGCATATGGAACTTCATTTGAGTTTCTTTCAACTTCTCCGAACGAACTGGTAAAAGGCGTTGCCGCTTTGGCAGTTTGAAATCCAGTTGCCAACATGAAAGAACACATGGAAGCCGATGGAAAGGACGCTCGGAAATATGTTCGGGGGTTGCTTGGGTTGCTCACAAGAGCAGTGAACCTCACAAGGACACCGATGCAAATCCTCTCCAACTTGAAGTAATGAGGCTTTTCTCACGAAACCCAAGTGAACAGGCCTCATTTGTCTAGGACTTTTTTAGTAGGGAACCACCTCAAAAGTGAAGCGGTAGTGAATCCCCACCGACTTCATGACCAAAGTGTCCGTAACATGCACCCCCCTATGAGAGTTTGTCTAAACAACCATCGGGAACTCTCAAACCGAAAAGCTGTTTCCTTCGGGTTTCCCTTTACTTGGCTGCTGTTTCCTGCAAAAAGCGAAACACATTTTGGGGGGGGTTAACGGAAAACCCCCTTCTTTTCCGTTCTTTTCCAAAAAGTTAAAGTCTAAAGACCCGTTGCCCACTAGCAACCAAGTTCAGAAACCAACCAAACACCTGCGGAGGGCGGCTTCCAAATCACCGGCCAACCGCCCGCCCCGGCGGTAAAAGAAGCTGCGGTCAGGGGCACGCGGGGCAGCACCTCGCCCACCAAGCGCAGCAGCCGACCCGCGGACCTGGCGAAAAGGGGAAGGGGATGGTCTCAGAATCGGGGCCCAAAACGGTTTTCCCTCCCAGCGATTCCATGGGAATTTGTGCACAAAAGGAAAGACTACTTTCCTCTTGGAAAGGGCGGAGGGTTGTTGTTTTTCTTTTTCTTTTTTCTTTCTTTGTTTGTTTGTTTTGTATTGTTTTTTAGGGGGAGGGATCGTTTTTTTTTGGGGGGAGGGTTCGGGCATTGCAGGTGCGGCTTTTTGAGGATTGGTGTTTTTGTTTTTTGTTTTTTTTTCATGTTTTTTTTGTTACAAACAAATCTAGTATCCCATACCTCCAAACCCAGACTCTAAGATACACATCAAAATCTTGGAGATATGCCACCAAGCCACTGGCTGAGGCACGCTGCGTGCAGCAGGGTTTGCCCCTCATCAGAGACTTTGCGCAGGTCCTGCGGGCCAGCATAAGTTGGGCTGTTCAAAATGGAGCGTTGCCAATCCGAATCCAAAATACCTCTTGGGAAACCGCTACAAAGTGGACAACTTTTGCAGCCCAAGGAGTAAGGATCTTTGAACAGCCAAGATATGGCTCACTTGCAAAACTACCTAGAAATAAAAGCTTTGACTACATACGAGAACCCAAATCAAATAATAGGTTAAAAGGTCGATTCGCTTTGAACAAGTGAGAGGGCGAATCTGCCTTCAGCAAAACAGGCACTGGGGGGGGGTAGTTGATGTAGCGAAACGCTCCCAAGACAAGAAGGTCCACTTTATTTAGCACTTGATTTCCACCGGCACCGGACGTATCAAGAGGCGTGTCTTTGCTCAAGACCATTCATTTACTTTTCTCGCCCACCCGCTCCCAGCGGTCTTCCCATCCATGTTGTTGCTTTATGTTTTTTTTAAGTATCGGCTGTTCGAACGTGTCGCCAAAAAAAGATGCCAAACAAATGGACAGTGGACCACACAAGTGAAAGGAATTCCAGGACATGTCACCCCGCGAAAAGGCGTCCTTCCCCTTTTTGAACAACCTGCATAAGGTCTGCGAAAAATATCGCTTCCCCAAGGGTTACAAGCCAAACCTCATGGCGAGTTTTTCTCATTTGTTTCAGTTCGAGTCATCCAAGACACGGCTCCAATCCCAAGCACAAACATATTTCAAGAAAGTCACACAGAGTCTCATCTTCGACCCCGGATTCATGACTTCCTGGTTGATCGTTGATTGCAGTGGGTCCCACATAAGAGGCCCCGGATCACTTTTGGCCCCAGTCGACTTCGGGGTTCAGATGGCTTGACCTCTAAACTGGCTGGCTTCCCATTGGCTTCCCGATTTAAAATGATAACAGCCCCTAGGGTGCCCACAAAGAAAAAAGAGGCTGTGATTCCCCTGTAAATACAAACGAACCATGGTTTCCAATGGTTTCAAAGTGGTTTCAAAGTGGTGCAAGTTGGATTTCGCAACCATCCACAGTACTGGCCTAAACATGTATAAAACCTTGAATTCTCAGCGCCTCGCCATGTCTCGGTTGCTTTCTGCTCCCCTGCTACAAGTGTTTCACTTTTAGTGGTTCAATGGAAAATCCATTCGTTGGAATAAAAGTTAAAGCCCTAACATCCAAGCAAAATGCGCCAAAGTCATGATTTAGGCCCTCAAGCCTTTTGGATCCCGAGACCCCACCCACCCCACCCCACCCCACCCCCACCCCACCCCACCCAACTGAGGAGGGAGTCCTGGCACCTCCCCAGGCGTGGCGCCGGCGCCAGGCGCCGGGCCAGGCCCGCCGGCTTCTGCCAGGCCCAGTGCCGCCACCGGCGGCCCTCGCTCAGCGGCTCCTAAAAAAGGAAGGAGGGGAGCCCCAAAAAAGGCGTGCCCTCAAAAAGGAGACTCCTCCTGAAAATGGTTAAACTACTCCTAGATAGCCAAGTTGCTGTATGTTTGTTTTCGTTTTTCAGTCACTGTTGCGATCGTTTTTTGGTGTAAAGTGCATGGAAGAAAAAAAACAGCAACTGGCGATCCAGGCTCCTCCTGAAAATGGCGGATGCTTGGGGGTCCAGATTAAACTGTAGGGGAGAAAGCGGATTAGAAGGCTCAAGGTTTTGGAAGTATTGAATGGACGGATTGGCTCAAACCTACCAACTATTCCAAAGGCTCCAAGTATTCAAGGATGGTTTTGAGGGTTGAAAGGGGTCAACGTACATCTTTAGCCTTAGGATATTGTCGAGGGTTCCATAGGACCCCCTTCGGACATGCTGGGAAATCCTCTGTGACAACGTAGGGTTCCCATCCCGTTCAGACTCCCTTAACGAAAAGCGGCGACCTAAAACGGGTCCCATGTTCCGGCTACTTCCCTGCAACTTCAGAGAACCCAGTGCCCAGTGAGTCCATTTCCCTGTTACGTAGATAGCCAAGGGAACCATCCTTGGAAAAGCAAAAGGAACATGGCTGCTTGCTTGCTATAGTCCATAGTGGTAGCTGGGATCCACTGACTGGGGAATCAACTCAAGCGCGGGATTCTGAACAAGATCCATCTAGGCATGCAGGAAATCCGCATTCCGCCATACAACGGCATCAACGAGGGCTCGTGCTAATTTCCCGTAAAACAGCGCCTTTTCTTTGCGCCTTTGTTTGCCCAAATTAGTAAGGTGACCATGAACTTTAAGTAGCTTATAACCTAGGTTGCCGCCCTCCTGTCCACTAGCATGAAATCTACGAGATGGTCCCTTTCAATTAAACATTATTCTTCCAGGACTAGTGGGCAGGAGGGGAACCACTTCACTTGGCAAATCACCGAACTGGCTGGTTGATTTTGACCAAAAAATAAACAAACAAATCACCTAACTGGCTGGTTCATTTCGACCAAACCAAAAAATGACTAGAGTTAGGCCCAGCTATAGAATGTTTGTTTTATCGTGTGCTTCACTTTGAGTCACTGATAGAATGGAAAATGTATCCTAAGTCTACTGCATAAATAAAGAAAGAAACAAAAAGAGAAAACAAACACACATCACCTAACTGGCTGGTTGATTTTGACCAATCCCAAAAATAAAGACAAAACAGGGGAAGAAAAACAAAACACAAAAAAACGGGGCGATGCCATGCCTCCGTGGCAAAGCTCGCCGGCCCTTCCGAACTTCCGGGAGCTGTCAGCGGCAGCGTCCAGGAGTGGCACCGGATCCTCTGGACTCTGTGAACAGGTGAGGATTTGTTTTACCCTGGCAAGCGGATCTAGATGGAACCAAGGACTCAATCTTGCGGTTAGCTGGATTCAAAGTCATGGGTTCAGCTTCCCTATCGGTGGTTTTTGGTGCTTACGGAGGGGTGAAACCCCATTTATACTCTACTCGGTTGCTTTCTGCTCCCCTGCTAAAAGTGAATAACTTTTAGTGGTTTGATACGGAAAACCAATTGGTTGGAAAAAAGATAAAGTCCTAACATCCAAGCAAAATGCAGTAAAGTTTAAACTGGCAGTAGCCACTTTCCAATCAGCCACAAAGTTCTAACCCACGAAGTTGGTTGAACATCCAAGTTACCCCTCCAAAATTTAGGTTGATCAATTTAGAGAGCCTGCAACCCAAAAGGGAACCCACTGAGGATTCTCGCCAGAATTGTCCAATAACCTCCCAATAAGGGTCATTTTAAGTGAGCATCCTTTTGGTGGACTGATGTTTACGGCTTGGACATGTAGGGAACCTTGTTCGGAATGGACATGGGTTTGGGTTGGGGGTTCGGACGTCGCTCTGGTTACCCATGCGTTGGGTCAACTACCCTCCATACCTTCAAAGGGAAGCAGTTGGGCTCCGAATGCGACACGCGGTAACTTCATTGCAACGGAGCACCGCCCGAATGTCGACCTGGTGATTTGGCAGGGGCGGGGGGGTTCCCTCAAAACTTCCCACTTTACAATGGGACACCCATCCCGCTGTTCATCAGCCCGGGGTGTATGACGTCTGAATCCAGATTGCCCATCATTTGGTGGGTGTGGGTCAAAATTAAACCACCAGGAATGGAACCGCAGGTTTTGGTCCATGCCACTTACCAGGGCAGCCCATTTTGGGGTTGCCCTATTGTTGACCACCACAGCCTCTGCCGGTCTCAGCCACTCTTGAACCCGCCCTCGGGACTTCGAGCCATACGCAGGTCCATTGTTTGGATCCGAGGCGGATTTCAGCTTTGAGATAATTTCGGTGAGAAAAAAGAGACCTCTTCTTGTTTGGCCTTTTGGCTTACTTCCCGGCCCAAGTTGCAGAGGGAAAGGAAGCCCGATTCAAAGGGTGAAGTTTACACCACAGAAGGGGGGATTTGACCCCTGACGAATGGGGGGGACCACACCAAGAGGGGTGTTGAGCCAAGTTGCCAGAGGTTCGGGACGCACTCTGACTGCCTGGGCCAAGAGGAAATCGGCAAATAACCCCCCAAAGGAAAATGTCTCGTGTCGATTCCGTGGCCCCTCTCACATCATTTCCACTGGGCGGTCTGCCCATTTCCGGAACATCCCCTGCCTCATCTCCAGGGAAGCTCGTGGCTGGCAGTCCTGACAAGCGATGGAAGTGGAGGTTTTGCGCGCAATGAGGCAAGCGATGTGGATCTCGTTTTTTTTGGAGGTACCAAATTTTGGGGGCTGTGCCAACAAAGGAAACCAATGAGGAACCCAAAGGCAGGCCACTCATTTTTGGAGGCCCCCAACACCACCCCGAAAAAAAAAAAAAAAAAAAAAAAAAAAAAAAAAACGAGCATCTCCGAAAGGCTCTCTGACATCTTTTGCCGGCTTCTTATTTTTAACGCCTACAAGGAGAAAAGAAAAAAAAAAAAAAAACCTGCGCCAGGACTCAAAGCGGCCAAGGGTTGGGTGAGCTCAGCGTGAGTTTCGGCCGGATTTGAAGTTATAGCTGTCTTTTTTGTGGCTGGGGGGTGCAACCTGCAAAAAGGCACGCCCCTTTGGAGTATGGCCCCTCTGCCCCTCTGACCCTTCAGCCCTGCTCGCTCCGATTTTGGCTTTTTGTTCGAAAGCAACAATTTGGATACACCCGGCTCCCGAACAGCCTTCCAACAGCCAGCTCCCTCCCTCCGTATCCCCCCCACCAAACCAAAAAAACAAAAAAGAACAACGGAGCGCCCGTCCCTCCGTCTCCCCAATAAAAAAACCGGAAGAGCACGTGGAACGCTTCGGCTCCCCGGCGCCTCCAGCTCGGGCAGGCCGAGCAGGCCGAGCTGGAGGCTTTCCAAGCGCTGCGGCCAGGTCCGGCCGTCCTTGCCGTCGAACCTGGCGGCGGGGGGAAGGGGGGGAGGGGCGACGGCGAGGGCGAATTGCGGGAAAAGTGACGACCACTGGAGCAACCAACCGGGGGTGACATACATTTCTTGCAAATGGAACGCAGCTGGCAAAAGGGATGTAGAGGGTGCCGACTACTGAGACTAGCGCCTTAAGCACAACAATGCAAGCCACCCCAATGGACACCGTCGGAAAAGTTGAGACCTAAACTAGCTCGCAGTGTAAATACTGGCTCGAAAGGAAAGTCTTGGACACCCAATGATGGCATAACAGGCCACATATACTTGGGGGGATGCAGCCAAACTCATATTATTGTATATATATATATATGTGTGTATACCTAAGTGTACATGCATATGTATATAACTATGTATATGTGTAGAAACGTATATACCTATATATATATAATATCTTCAGGGTGGATTGTGTTCGTTCACCAGCTTGAAAATACGACGCGCCCAAGACAGGCAGGCCAGGTCACTATGCCCGGACCTCTCTACACTCTGTCTGTTCACCGAGTAACGGTGTCTGCCCCAAGGATCAGGAGGCGAGCTTCCATTTGCGTAAGCCCCTGGAAAAAATAAATAAACAAGTCCAGCAGCGAGATCGATTCCCTTTAAAACCGAGAGGGGGAAATAAAACATATTCGTTTCTCTTGGCCGAAGGCTTGCCGCTTCGGACAAAAAGCCACCGCATTCCAGGTGTCGAGTCTTAGCTAAAAATGGTGCCCTCAAAAACAGACACACAAATGGCTATGGGTCAAAACCCCGTACCCCCTGTGAACATCCCAATCCCCAATGAAATAGACTAAAATGGGTGGTGCACCTTCCCCAAAATGGTACCATTGGTGTTGACCCACGGCCAAATGTGCAAAACCACTTGAGGCATCACGGAAGGCAACCCACTGCTCTTGGTAAACGAAGGGAACCCTTTGATCCCGGGAAAAAACAAAAAAGAGATTTGAAGGGTGCAGACTGAAGAAGCCGGGGTGAAATGGCACCAAATTTCCCCATGGCGTAGTCATCCAATTTGAAGCAGCGCCACAACCTTGTGGGCAAACTGGTTGCCGTTTGGAAAGCCGCCCGCTCAAAACCGGGGTTTTGTGGGGTCACTCGGGGTGTATCCTTCCCACTTCTGGGATACGTTTGGGAAGCCCCCTTTTTTATATGGGGGTTAGTCTTTGGGAGGCTCTTTTGTATCACAGAAGAGGCTCCATTTCCCACAGCTCTGCTCAAAACGCACAGAAGCAAACAAGACACACAAGACATGCCGAAGCCGCAAAGTGGAGGGCGGAAGGCGCCGGAGGTGAGGGAAGCTCCTCGGCGCCGAAGGCGAAAGGCGGCACCCCCCCCCCGCTTTGTTTTTGTGTGGTTGCTTAAAACTTGGTTGCTGCAAAAAAGTTTAACTTTTTCGGGGGTTAGTGGAAAACTCCTTGATTTCCCAAAAAGTTAAAGTCTAAAGATCCAACCCAATAGCAGTCATGAAAAGAAAACCAAGAGGAAAACCAGCACTTGGAGTCCCCCCCCCACCCCCCCCGGGTATGATGGACCAAGGTCTATTTCGCCACCTCCTTCATTTAGGGTATTGGTGTTTAGGATCCCTGGCTGCAACATCGACTCCGTGTCCATGGCACGGTCCACCCCCAACCAAAAAGCAACACGTCACATGTCTGTCTCAAAATCGGGGGAGCCTTGACTCAAATGGACATGGGCGGCTGGGCTGCGAAGCTCGGGGCTATGCGGAGGGGGGCACTACCGAGGCCTTCCTTGGCTTATCCTAGACTTCGGGAGCATATAACTGATTGATGGCCCAATGGGAAACAAACAAAGGAACCCCCAAAAAAATAGGTTGGTTCAGTCTGGCAACCACAACGGGGACCCCAAAATAGTTGGCTTCCCAAAACAGCTCTCAAACAAGACGTTGCCCATATCAAGCAAAATAGCCGAAGTGTTTGTTTGCCAAGATGCGACCATCCCAAAAAGCATAAGTCTATCAAGGTTCCTTTCGAGCCTTTTGTTGGGGGGGTGGCTTTGGTCGCCGATGGGTTGCCTCAACAAAGTGTCCGGCGGCCCGCCATGTGACTCTTGCTGGGCAAGCTTCGGCTTGCCGCGGATCACGTCGATGGAATGCATCTCCTTGGCGCAAGCACCGGGTCCCAAGCCGCCGCCTGCCTTCCCAAGTTGGAGGTATGGGTGTGTCTGGTTTAGTGGACCCCCAAAATCCGTGCTGTCCTTTTGGCTTCACTTTAAAAACCAAAAGAGGGTTCCCTCAAAAAAAGACAGACCCATATGTTGGGAAAGCCCTACACTCCTGCAGATTAACCGGGAACCCCAAAAAACATGAGTGGGGGAATCTCCTTTTGGCCCCGCTAGTTTACAACGGGGGGTGCTCGAAGGTCACCTTATAGCCTGACTGTCTCTCAAAAATGCCCTTTGCAAAGGGTGCCTTTTGGTCAAAGATACTGGTTGAGCCATGGTCTATCCACAGGGCACAGGGTTCCGGAAAAGGGCACCGTTGCTACTTAAGGGGCATCCCAGGAGTAACAAACCGCGGGTGATCAATGGAGGGTGCCATTTTGGAGGGGGTGTTGATGCATTTGCAAATCGTTGGTTGCTGGCATGGGATTCTGGGAAGCAACCCGACTTCCTAGTGGTAATTTGCTGAGTGTGCCCAGTACAAAATTGTCAGTCCCCATGTCCCTCTGAAACAGACCATGTAGAACTGAAATTCTGATCAACCCTCATGTGACCCGACTCCGGCTCAATTTGCTGCAAAGCCGCCATCAAGCAGAGGTACTTGGCGTTCTCATCCTGCGCGAGGCAGGCTGGTCCACCAAAAGCGCCTCCAAACCGTTTTCTAGAGCTACTGTTTGGTGCGCAGGCTGTGAAAGATTTGGAAATTTCAGGCTTACCCTGCTTCCAGTCAAATGGAAGTCGCCAAATCCCGAGATAGGGCCCACAATGGAACCTTGGTCAACAGAAACTGAGCCACAATAGTCTTGCCGCATCTTCCTCTCAGCCTCCACGTGTCGGCGCAATTGCCATTGGCAGCAACTAACTTGGCATATGCCAAGGTTACAAACCAGCCATAACCACTGCTCTAACATAGTCTTCTGCTCGTGGAACGGCCAAGTCTGACTTTTTTCTCACCGTTCAAAATGCTCCAACCCCATGTATCAAACTCCACGGACTTGAGAAGAACAAATTGTTGGGCGACCTTCTGGGCTGCCGTGAGTTGTCCCAGTCATGGAATCGGTGGTTTCCTTTTGCCACTTGGGTGACGTTGCTGGGTGATTTCATTGGCCCTGACTCCCTGACCTTCCGAAACCCAAAGTTGGACAACGACGCCGGGAGAAGTTCTTGGGCCGACGCCTGGTGGGGGTCCAGGTCATCCTGCGCCAGCCGCAAATCCAGCACCAGCTCGTGCGCCAGGAGAATCAGCACGTCACCTTGACCTCGTTGAAGGGCGATCTGAACACCGAGTCTTTGCTTGGGGAATCTGAGAGAACTCACTTCCGATCGAGACGGGCAAAAAAAGTAAGCAAACTGCGCGCTTGCCAGGAAAAAATGGACCTCCCAAAAAGTTTCAGGTCCATGACTCAGGGAGCGAGGAAACCGCTTTTGGCAGAGTCAAAGAAAAGCTCCAAGGGAGCCTGACGTCTGGATCAATGGCAGGCTCGCGGGAAATCTAAGGAAGCAGCACCAACTCAATGCAAGGGTTTCCTGACCAACTGTGGCTCACGAACAAAAAACCATATTATATGCGAACCAACTACGGGTTAACTGACAAACCGTGGCCATTTTCTGACACACAAGGCATGGCACTGTTTCCTACGCCTTCTTTGGCTTACACGTGTTGGCCAGCTTTTGGCTGACCTTGCCTCTAAACCTGAACCGCAAGTACCGCTCGGCACGAGTTAGGATCCGCACCGATGACCAAAACCGCACGGCTCTCCCCAAGGCCCCGGGCCGGTCTCTGTGCGGAGCGACAGGGCCGCGCCCTTTCGCAAGTCCTGCAAGCAATCCAGATCAGGCATTCTGTGGACGCACGAAATCCGTTTCGCACCACTTCGAAACCATGGCTGAAACCATTGTTGGCATTTACAGGAGAATCCCCAGCCCCGGGTTTCTTGGGTGGTGCCTAAGAGGATTTCGTCGAGCCAAACAATGGACGGCCTGTGCAAGCTCGAGCCTTTCTTGGAGACGGTCCGTCCCCCCCAAAAATTCGGAAGCGACCGGAAGCTAGACTGAAGCACTGGCACGGCCATCGGATGCAAACCATGCAAAATCCACCCAGGGCCAGAGATCGCGAGATCGCCCAAATGGATCCGCCATCTTCGATCTCAAATTGCAGAGGGCTCCTTCTGGGCGCCACTCGCGCCTTTTTCGAGGCCCCTTCTTGTCGTTTTTTGCAGCACCGGGAAACCCAAAGGAACAACGAAGCCATGGGTCCCCTCATCAAAACGACGGCCAGTTCCGATTGCCCCCAATGACTCGCATCAGGTTCCATCTTTCGAGGTCGCCTAGCTTTGAAACGAAAATTAGTGAAGGTTGAAGAAGGGGGTGGTTCTCTTCCAAAAGCCTATTACAAAAAAAAGGAAAGAGAAGGAAAGAGAGGAGGAAGAAAAAAAAGGAAAACAGAAAATGTGGAGGCGTGGTCCCTCAAAGCCAAGTGGGTCTTGAATGGATCCCTGCCAAACATAGCCACCTCCCTACCAAAAAAGCTCTCACTCATCCGCTGGCTCAAAAGAAACCGACATGAAGACACCCCAAACATGCAAAACATGTTCCAACCAAGTGCAGAACAGGGATCCTTACATTAAGCACCTGCACATTGCCTTGTAATTGGTGGTGTCCCTTTGTTTTGGTGTTGAAAAAGCGCGCCATGTTTCAAATGGTTGCAAAATGGAGATCTTTTACCGGAGCCCTGCCAAAAAAAAAAGGAGACGACAAAACTGGCTCTTGGGCGGCCCCTCCGCACCTCCGACGCCCCTCCCCTAACCGAGTCCTCCCAAAGTCGGCACGCCGCGCCCGGCTGGCAGTCGCCCAGGTTGTGCTCCTGTGCCCGGGGAGTCGTTTCTTCGATGTGCTCCGGACCCTAAACCCATGCGAAGGTGGGCTCGGGTTATTCTCACTTCCTGAGTTCATGGACTTTAAACTTTTTGGGAAGACCAGTTTAGTGGTAAATATAAAGTTTATACTTTTTTTGGGCCATCCACTCAGCAAGTGAGTATTGACGCTGCCCTTTGCACCCTTTGAAGGGAGGCAAAAAGGAAACCCCTTGAAACTGATTCAGTGCCAACTCGCAAAAGGAAGCCGCTAATTGCACCCCAAACCCTCAGTGGCCATGGGGAAAACTTGCACTTTGTTGTTGGTCGAGAAAGGGGTACCCCTTCCAAAAAGAGGCAAGAAGGGCACCACTTGAGATTTCAGCCAATTCGCAAGCCTGAGTAACCCCAATACTTCAGAGACTCGTGAGAGCCATAAGAAGCTCTTAGGCTCCCCCCGTGGCTCTGAGCACTCCTTTTCTCGGGCCTTTGAATGGCGGATGTTGGCATAGGGGGTATTGCCCTGGTGTGTCCAATTCCTCACATCCGATCGAGCGGATTGGTCATGAAAAGTTCTGGAACTTTTTATGTACCACTAAGATGATCTGTCCAAAAAAGCTTAAGTCCGTGAACTCAGGCAGTGAGATTCTGTGGGTTTTTGGTGGGTGCGATATCTGGAGTCAAAAAAGCAGTTACATGGGGTCAGTGGTGGATATGCGGGTGGGACATGGCTTCCCATGAAGGTCGAATGCCAGAAACTTGTCTCGTAGGGAGAAGGGTTGGTCCCTCCACCCTGCGGTTCAGCTTTGCACCATTTAATATTCCATCATACAAATACCTAGGTTCAGATACCCCATTCTTTACCCTTCAGGAATTTCATACTTGGGTCCCAAGGCCATGCTTTGAATAGGGGCAAGGAACCCTGAGGTCACTCCAACCCAGAAACCGGGGGCTCCAGTTCAAACAAACGGCTCACTGGGCCCGACTTCGACCCCTGCCAAGAGCAACGGCTTTTTGTGGGCAAAGCAAAATGAAGGGAAACCAGGGCAACATGTGGGTGGCTCATCACCCTAAAAAACGACACGGCCATGTCGCATTGGCTGGCATATGGGAAAACATGGGTTCCAAGCCATTTCCCTTGTTGGAACCTCCAGTGGCGATGGTTTCAATGGACACCGCCAGTAAATCGATCAACTCTTGAAATGAAAAAATAGTGACCTCTATTTAGTGACCTCTGGAAAATGAAGGGGAAACCAAGGCACCATGACGCAAAGCTATGCCTCTTGCTCTGGCTCCTGGAGAAATGCCAGCAGATCCTCCGCATCGTCGAAGTCCTCCGCCTCGGTTCGATCCCCGAGTTGCCTCGCATCGAAGACCCCGGAAGTCGTACTGTCGATGGACGAAATCCATTTCGCACCACCCAAGGCACCATGGTTGAAACCATTGTTTGTTGGTATTTACAGGCGAATCACTAATCCAGGGTTTCTTAGGTGGTGCAGGATTTCGTCCATCCACAGTAGCACCTGAACTGCCTGGTTTCCCCTAGGCTCCTGTCAGGGTCTTGCTCCAACGCATCTAGAAAGATTGCACCCATGGTTATAAGCCAATTTAACTCCCCAAAGCTTGGCACGGCAACAAAGGGAAATGCAGCCCCCTCCCCCGCGCGAGTCGGTAAAAAACAATAACCATGACCAGCAAACACGTGTTTTGCTTCAAGCAAAAAAAACAACTCAAACAACTTGCCAAGACCCTCGAAGTTTGCATCCTCCCAACTCGCTGTGGTCGAGACCGAAGCCGTGGGCCCCGCCACTTGCTGGGCGCCCGCGCCGCCCAGCGCCGGCAGAGCGGGTCCCGGCCCGGCTTGGCCCAGCCCGGCACTGCGCGGAGAGGCTGCGCCTGGCCTCCGCATGGGGTGGGGGGGGAGGGGCCATGCACGCAGGCAACTCGGCCACGGACGGAAGGACAGAAGGACGGAGAGACGGAAGGGATGGATGGATGTGTATGTGGATGGATGGATGTGGATGGATGCATGAATGTATGAAGGCATGTGAATGTATGCATGCATGTATGTATGAGTCCATGACTTCAGTGTTTGATTGTTTCCTGACTCAGGCAATTTCTCACCGAAGATGGAACTCGAGGAAAACGATGTTCCATGCAAAACCAATGCAACTTGATGCTGTAGTGGGAAAAATCAAGTCGTTTCCCAAAGACCCAGCCAAGAAAAGCAGCCTGTCAAAACCTGCTTAGTGCCGCAGGTGGAGTTAGCCTTGTAAGTAGACCATGACTCGAGCTATCAACCACTTAATGGGCTCCCGGATTAAGGGTGTCCCCCTTTGGTGGGGCTTCATCACTAAACACCTCCCTGAATAGGACGGGTTCATTGATCCGGGGTCAACACCCAAGTAAAACAGGCAAGCTATCCTCCAAACTACTCTGCACATGATGATTCAAAGGGTTTCCCCACCCAAACAAGAAGTAATGGTGCAAACGTCTCAAAACCGGCCTGTCGATCAATGAAACAGAAAAATAAATAAATAAATAAATAAACCAAGAAATCAATCAATCAACTAACCAACCAACCATCCAGCCGTCCAACCAACCAAACAATCACGTCAATCCAGTCCAATCCAATCCAATCAAATCCAATCAAAGCCAATCAAATCCAATCAAATCCAATCAATCAAATCAAATCAATCAATCAAATCAAATGAAATCAAATAAATAAATTAAAAAACAAATAAAAAAAATAAAATCAAAACAAATCAAATCACATCATCACAAATCAAAGCAAAAAAAACATAAATCAATCAAGTCATAACAAATCAAAACACATCAACACAAATCAAAGCAAATCAAATAAATAAATAAATCAAATCAAAACAAATCAAATCCAATCCAAACCAATCCAATTCAATCAATGAATCAATCAGGGACCCCCCCGCCTAGGTCCGGCAGCTGGAGGAACATCTGCAAGAGCTCCTCTGCCTTGGGGTCATCCGCCAGCAGCGCCCAGTGCACGTCCTCACGCAGGATCTCCAGGTCCTGACAAAGGCGTCCGATGCGAGGAGCGAGGACCCCCGTCTTGGCAGGAAACAAAACGGGTACACAGAAAATCATGTGGTCTGAGTAGATCTTACAAAAAATGGTCTACCCAAAAAGCAATACAGTTTTGGAGGAGACCCCGGCAGTGGCTGCATGTTCAGGTTTTGGACACCTAAAGCTTCAAATCCTTTTTTTTCTGGTAAAAATGAGCGGGCGTTGTGTTTACCACTAGTCTGCCCATGTCTGCCCTGATCCCGAAAAGTGAAGTGGGGAAGTGAGTGAGGCCCAAAAGAAGCTTAGAGTCCCGGGGGCAAATTGGGTTTCTATCTATCAGCTTCCAACTAAAATTGGCGGTTGGGATCCCGGTGTTCCGGGGTGGAAACCCCATCTGCCACAAGAATTTTGGGGTTCACATCTCGAAACCACGGCAAAGCACCAACTATGGGTTGCCTGAGTCCAAGAAAAGAAGGGCAAAGGAAACGGGACCAAATATCTATCCTTCCTCGACCACGCCCAATACACACAAATGCGATTCTCATTCTTGCTTAGCCAACCTTCACACATAAACATACAATGTTGAGCCCCGATCGTAGGTGTCCCCTTTTACTGGGGCGTCAAACCACTGGAGTGGCCCCCACCCTACTGTGGACGGACGAAATCCTGCACCACTTGGAAACCATGGTTGAAACCATTGTTTGTTGGCATTTAGAGGGGGAATCATCATTCCAGGGCTTCTGAAGTGGTGCGAGATTGTGTCCACCCAGCCCTGCTTTGGGGGTCAACATTAGACAGGAAGAAGCCGGCAAATTGTCCGGCCTGCTCGGACTCCAGCCGCTCCAAAGCCTGATGGATCATCTGCCTCCAGTCCGTGGCAAGGGATCCGAACAGATCCGAAATGATTTTTATGCGGGGCCGGGTTTTCAGGGGAGGAGGGAACCTCAGTGGTTCAGTGACCCTGGAAAAAAAGGGAACCCTTTTTGGGGAAGACCATTTTAGTGGGGCAGCCACCCAAAAACAAAAAAAATGAAAAAGGGGGCCACTGAACAACTGAGGAACCCCTATAAACAATCAGCTATGGCTTCCTTTGAGAGAATCCCGAGAGGTTCATTCCCGGTTCCTTTGCGCGAAATATGGATCCTCTAGCGGGGTCCGGGATCTTCAACATGAGTGAGCTCATGTTCGTTGCCCCGGGCTATTTTCGTATGTTTTGTTGAGGGTACCCTCAAAACAAGAAAAAACACCACCCATTTCGGAGGTTCCGATTCCGCTTTTGACACACATCCAATTCTTCCGATTACCATGGAACTCATGGTTTGGGTTTCTGCTAATCTTCGCCTTGGTCCCCCATTTTGTGGGCTCCTGCCGTTACTTTGCAGGAGGCTCCTGCACGAAATAAACCGAGCAAGCTGCAAACTCCTTCCATGAAGTACCCACACATAGGATGACCAAAAACCAAAACAGAAGGCAGACTACTTGGCCAGACTTAAATGTTCTGGAAATAATTACCTGACTTATTGTCACCTAACAAAGGAACGGCAAAAACACAAAAAGGCCAAAAAGGGCAAAACGGTTGGTAAAGCCCAATAGATCTGCTTTCAGCAAGTAAGCCATCCACTATGGCTTGAAAGACTCTCCAAGTGAGCTTCGGACAACTCCTGAGCGTGGGACGCCCCGCTTCTTTTTTAGAGTTCTGATGAGTTGGGTTGCTTCCATGTGAATCTGCAAGGCAACCATGATCCCAAGAACCTCCATTTGCGTTTTCGCCCACTGGAAAAAATGAAAATCTGTCAATTTCCGGCAGTGAAATCGATTCCCTTTAAAACCAACACCGAAAATAAACATATATCCGGCAGTGAAATCGATTCCCTGTAAAACCAACAGCGGAAAATAAACATATGTCCGGTAGTGAAATCGATTCCCTGTAAAACCAAAAGCGGAAAATTAACATATGTCCAGTAGTGAAATCGATTCCCTGTAGAAACAGCAGGCAAAACGAATAAAACACCTATTCATTTCAGCAAATCGAAGAGCAGGCCCTACGACCTCCGCCGAGACGCGCCACCGCCGCGCCCCGCGCGGTCTTCGACCGCGCGGTCGAAGAATTCCGCGCCAGCGCACGCGCCGGCGTGGGCGTGTCCGTAAGCAGCGGGGGGTCCTAGACCGCGAGAGCTTCACGTGAGGGAACGCCGCATGCAACCATTTGCTTTGAACTAAGCAATGAGCTTATTCACTACAAGTGGCATACATATACACATACGTGTTCTTTATATGACGGGCATCCCGAAGTTACGTGGTTGAGCCTTTACTTTGAGGTTGCCATGCCTGAAACCAAGCCTTAGACCAGACCTGGCCGAAACTCCGGGCTCCTGCAAATTTGGATCCGACACATCAGGCAAGGTGATTTGACCACAGGGGTTTTCCTCATCCGTCTGTATGCTTCCCTCAGCCGGCTGCAATGGTTTCAATACTTTGTTCAAAGCTGCGAAATGGATTTCGCAACCATCCACAGTTCCAAAGTGGAGCACCCCCCCACTCACGCTTCAACCCGCCACAGGAACCTGGTACTCCAGGTCCATTCGCTTTGGGGAGCATGGGTAACTGAATAGAACAAAACCTCACCAGCTGATTTGAGGACTCGGATCCCTGTACAGCAAGAGGTGTTTGGAATCTGCAAATTCCAATCCAAAATGAGCTCTCCTCTACTACCGGGTGAGTTAGCTATAAAATAGGCATACAAATATGCTTGAAGGAACCTCGCTGAAAACTAATGGGATAGCACAATAAAAATAAGGACAACCGGCGAAAACAAGCGAGCACGAACGGAAAACAATGCAAGCCAAAGCACATACTTTTCGATGGACAAAATCCTGCACCACCTAAGAAACTCTGAAATAACACATAACACACACACATTTCCCTTTCGGACATGGTTTCATTCCCGGGAATTTTCTGAACGGTGCGAGACCCTTTCGGAATTCTCAACCCACCGCCATGAGAAACCACCCCTCCACCAATCAGAGACAAATCTGAAGAAATGGCTCGGGGTTCCGTGCCAGCCCTCAAAAGGGTAGCCCTACCACATCCACCAACCAGCCAGCCTCAGATGCCCAGTGGCCAGAGGAAAACGGGGGCATCCTTTTTTTTTGATTAATTTCAAGGGAAGCCTTCCCCAAAAACAAGGGAAAAAGGAAGCAACCCACTTGGCAACTGGGTAGGTTAAATGAGACACCCCGAATGCAGCCGCCAGCTGCATCCAGTGCCGCCCAAGCTGCCAGGCGCTCGCCCGGAAGAAGCTGCGCCAGGCGCTTCAGGGCCTCACAGGACAGCAGCTGCGGCGCGCTGGGCCGCAGCTCGGGCTCCTGGGCGCTCATTTGCTGGGCTTCGATGGACGGCTTCCACAAAACCTCCCTATCTTTCCCGAACTAATTCGTCCACAGGGTTTCCCCTTAAAACATGGGCTCCCCACATTTCCCCTTAAAACAACCAGGGTTTCCCCTTAACACTGGGCTTCCCCTGAAAATCCTGAAACAGGGTTTCCCCTTCTAATGCCACAGGGTTTCCCCTAAACAACATCACCACCCAGGGACGCCTCCTTTCATGGGCCAAAAAGGTGATGTTGAACACCACCAACAAGGAATGTTCCACTGCCCCCATGTCCAGCTTCACCCTGGTGGTTCAGGGCTGCATTCCCATCAAGATCCGGGGGTTCGATCTATCCACGTTGCCATGGCACGCGTTTCGATTTCGGGGTCCTGGAAGGAAACATTTTCCTTTAACATGGAGCCTCTGGTGGGTTCCATGGTAGTGGACAGGAGGGTAAGATGGTTTCCACTACCCCCGAAGTCCAGGGCTTCCTCGGCCGTGGAGTCCCGGATAGGCGCCAGGGTAGGGTTGAGAGCTTCCAAAATTCCGGGTATACTTCTCTGCATTCTTGGTGAAGAAGTGGCTCCATTCCTCCATTCCCTCTCTGTGTCTTGCAGTTTCCCATCCATAATGGGTGTTTTGCGAGCCCTGCGGTTTGGAGTTTGGAGGAGCTGACACCGCGGAACCGGCTCCCCCACTTGGCCTCTTCTCGCAGAGGGTCGACTGCTTGAACCACAAGTCCAACGCAGCTACTAAGGGTAACCTGAAACTTGGTCAAAATCTTGCGGTGGCAAAAATGTTCTTGCAAAATACACGGAGCCCGAAAAACGCAGATCTTTCTTTGGCAGGTGAGCGCTCAGGTGGCTTTCCTTCAGGCGTGGTTGGAGTCGGAGAGTCGGAGTCGGGGGGTTTTAAGTCAGGTAACCCTTGGTGGATATTGGTGGTTTGGCGGTACCCCTTTCAGGCTGGCGAGCGAACCTTGGTTGCTGCAACGACACCCCTGCAAAAAAATGGAGAAAAGTGGTCAACTTTTTGGGGGGTTAGCGGAAAACCCAACTTGATGTCAACCAAAAAGTTAAAGTCCAAAGATCCAACCCAATAGCAGTCAGGGAACAGTTGACTAGTTTCAGGAATCCTTCCGAATTTTCTGAAACCCAAGTGGCAACACAGTGGGATGATATCAAATGATAGAACTCATGTGGGGGCCGTGTTTTGCGAGGTCGCCGTAGGGTTGGTTTTAAGGGAACGCTGAAGGAAAGCCACCCGAACTCAACAAAAACACCAAACCGCAAGAACCAAGGATTCAAGCAAACCACCAAATGACCCCTATAACCCATCGCCCATGGCTTCCTTTAAGAGAATCTCCTTCCAATCAATTCCCAACACACGGTCTCGGTCATTCCCTACGTACGACCCCCAAAAGAAAAAAAACAAAAAAAACAGCTGGCGGTCGAGGCACCGGCTGCAGCAGCTCCAAGAGTACCGAGCACAGGTCCGCGCAGAGCGGGTCGTCCTGGCGCACTACCGCGTTGTCGGGGTCCCTTTGGGGCTGCGCGCTTTTCTTGGAACGGGGCCCGTACCGCGTTTTTTTTTGGGTGGCTTGAAAGGGAACCCTGGAAGTCAAACCACCATCAAAACCATGGGGGTTCATATAACCACCATTGTTTACCTAAGGATTGTCATCATCCAAATTGGGTCAACCTTTCTTTTAGGGGTTGAATGTAGGGGGAAGCCAAAAGGAACACCCACCCTCCTTGGAGGTCCCCCAAACACACAGCCAAGTACCACGGTTTGGGGCGGTTTTCAAAGGAAAACCACAACTTTTTGCTTGGATTCCAAACAATATGGCTGTGCTTCAAACTAGGGAACTGCCCGACACACACACACACACACACACACACACACACAATGGTGTTCCTGTGTGCAACAGGTTTGTCTCCAACCAGGAGGTTCCCCCTTGATGGGAGGTGTTGCCTTGCAACCCACCAAAACGGGGTACCCAAAGAATCCACAGACTGAACTGGATTTCCCCTCCGCTGGGATTTGGTGAGCTCGATGTCCCTTTCGCCTGCGGCAGCCAGCTGGTAAGGCGCCGCCGGATGCTTTCCTCCCGAATGTGGGATAGGTGTGGGGCCCCGGCAGATTCACCGGAACCCAACTAACCAACCAACCAACCAACCAACCAACCAACCAACCAACCAACCAATCAACCGGATGTCCATTCCAACTGCAAAGTGCTGGTGGGGTCCAACTTAAAATCTTCACCGGAGGTCTAACAAAAAGGATCCCAAGTCAATGGTTTTGAGCCCTGCTTGAAGTGCCGAGGGTGCCACCTAGCCTGGAAATTCCAAAAACCAGCAATCCTCTTTCAGCTGCCCTGGGAGGAAGGGGTCTGCTTTTCGAAGTCAAGATGCACGAGTGGGCTATTGAAAAAGTGGTAGCAGCCACAGAGGCGAGCGCACGGATTCCTTGGATTGGTTCACTCACTGCGGCTCGTGAGCCTGAGTCTGAGTTATAGACAGTTATGGGTACTGGCGCTACATGCACGTGCAATATGAATCCTGCTTGTGAGACCACAAGGGAAAATCCGTTTGTTTCCAACCGTCACCTATGTCCCTAACCAGAACTCCTGCCAAGCTAGTTGAATACCTCAAGTCACACCCGATGGATGGGATCGCCACCCGGTCCCCGGGCAAGTGTTGTTTCTTTTTTAGGGACCCCCCAAAAAAAAGAAAAAGGTTTTCCGGTGGGTTCCCCTTATGAAACGGCCAAAAACAGGGTACCCTCAAAAAAATGCCGCCTGAAAACAAATTAGCGGGGATACAAGGAAAGCATGGAGGTGAGAGAATTGCCCCAAATGTTGCCCCACATCCCTGCTTCCACCACATCTCCCCTCAACAAAAAACATCAATAACCTGAATACTAACTAAATACTATATATTCGACGATTTTCCCTTTTAGTTCCCCTTCAACCCGACCCAACAAAAAAAAGGGGGTACACTCACACGCCCCTTCGACCAACGCTGCTCCTTGAGTTCCCGCACCCCCTGGGCGATCTCGGAGTCCGGGTGCCCCGCAATGGCGTCCTATGGCCAGGGAGAAAACAGCCGAAGCCTCAAGCCTCCAGATTTCGGCAATGCCGGTCGTCTCCGTGTTTGTTTGTTGGTGTGTGTTTTATTGTTCGGTGTTACTTGGTGTTTTCCTTTGTTGTTGTGCTTGTTTGTTGGTTTGTGTGTTGTGTGTTTTGTTTCGATTGTTTTGTGTTGTGTTTTCTTTGTTTGTGTGGTTCTGCGTCTGTGATTTGTGTGCTCTGTTGTCGGTGTTGCTTGTGTTTCATTATTATTGTTGTTTAATATGGTTATGTTATTTACGTGTTTTAGTGTGTTTTCATTATTATTGTTGTTTAAGTTATTTATGTTATTAATTTGTGTTTTAGTTGTTTCTTACTTATTGTTGTTTAATTTATTTATGTTATTTATTTAGCTTGGCTGTTTTTTTTTTGTGGGGGGGGGGGCATTATCCTTTTCCACCTCAAAGCGCTTCCAAAGTGAAAATTGTGTAAACAAGGGTCTACACAGCGCATACCATAATCATGGTGGTTACAGCAGTGGTGTAAACTCTGTCCAACGTGTCCACCCCCAGAGACACATCGGAGAAAAAGAGAATATGGGAACCCTCATGGACAAAACTTGAAACCCATTACTGCGAAAGGGGTTCTGGAACCGCGTCATAAATAGGAGGGAACTATTAGTAAAATAATGATGCACCTTGCACTCGTGGAGCCAACTTCGTCAGTAGCTGGATGTCTTTGAAACCTAAAATTGTGGTTTTCCTGTTGGTTCCCTTTGAAACCAGTCCAAACCGGGTACCCCCAAAAAAGAACAGACCCAAGTTATAACCAAGGACATCCCTGCAACACCTGGGGCTAGCCCCCCAATTTCACCATGGATATCACCTACCTGACACGGGCTCAACATTCCAGACCGTGGCGTTGCGCAAGGGGACCCGGATTTGGGTAGGGGATAAAGACATCTCCAACAACATGAAGAAGGACATGTTTTTGTTGGGCTCCGCAGGTCTGTGCCGGACACGACGTCCTTGCTGGTGCGATAGGTAGGGAATGAGGGAATGAACCCAGAGATCCGCTTTAAGCAAACCACCAGTTGCATGAAATTCATTTCTGATTCCCTGCTGGAATAGCCCAAACGCCCTACGGCCGAAACAAGCAGAATTGGGCTCATGAGTACTCTAAAAACACATGTCATCATCATGGATTTAAATGATTAATTATCATTTGGCACCTTACGGCGCTTTCCAGTTTGGATATGTAACAAAATAGGGGACCCAGAAAGAATGTGGTTTCCCTTTTGGCTTCTCTTCAAGCCAACCCCAACAAGGGACCGTCAAACAACACACGCCCCATTCTCCACAAGCGCAAATCCATTTCGAGGCGCTCGGCTCAGGCAAGCCGACGGCTCAGCCGGCAGCTGGCCCAGCGTGACCACGCGGAGGAAAGCGTCCTCCGAGTCAAAGAACATGGAGGGGGTGGTTGGGGCCAAGGACTGACACGGTGTCTTTTTGAGGGTGCCCCCCGTTTTCCTGGATTGACATGGCCGCGGTTTCTTGGAGGGGGACCCCCTTTTTCGAGACCGAACCTGACAATGGCTGATCTGCCCAAACCGAGTCTCAGATTCTCGGATTCTCGGATTCTCGGGTTCTCGGATTCTCGGATTCTCGGATTCTCGGATTCTTGCATTCTCGGTTTGTTGGATTCTCGGATTCTCGGATTCTCGGATTCTCGGATTCTCGGGTTCTCGGGTTCTCGGATTCTCGGATTCTCGGATTCTCGGATTCTCGGATTCTCGGATTCTCGGGTTCTCGGGTTCTCGGGTTCCATTGTCAAGCGCGCTCTGCCTTTTTCTTGGTTTGTTTTTGAAGGGAAACCACAAGAAAAACCAACTTCTTGGGTATTGGGGATTGTTTTTGAAGGCGGGGGGGTCCCCGAAAAAGACACCCACATGACGGAACTTCCACCCTTGGGGAAGTTGCATCCTTTTGCCCTAACCGACCCAACTCAGAACCCTGGGCATTCTGGGAAGCCACGCCGGCCCAGTGGCAATTCCCGTCATTTGAAGGGATGGAAAAACCACTGGTTTGCCACAACCAAAAGAATCCCTGACCAAAAAGAAACTATCACCAAGTTGTTTACGACATGGGCAGTGGCTTGTTTGGTGGTTCGGGCCTATACACTACTTGCACGCCTACGCGGAAGCCTCCGCAAGCCTACGCTGCAAAGGGTGCCTACGCGAGCACAAGTCAGCTTCCAGGTGGCTAAGCGGACGCCTACACGGGTGGATGTTCAGTTCACTTGTTGAAGTGCAGTTTGGCAGCTCCGATTGGAAAATCGCAACATTTCAGTACAAGAGCATGTTGGCAGCTCCAGCTCTAAGATCACCTTTGCAATACAATTGAGAACCCACATCTGTTGAAGGATCTGATTGCTAGAAAAGGTCTGCGGACTCTAACATGCAATGAATGCCTACGCGAATGCCTACGCGAGGCCTACGCGGAGCCTACGCGAAGACTGCAGAACAAAACGGAAGGAAGGCAAAAGAAGCTAACCCCGTTATACTTGGCAAACAGCATTGAGCCATGATTTGTTCAAACGCCTCCGCGAAAAGCCTACGCGAGGTTGACACAACAGCCTACGCGCAGAAGCCTGCGCTAGCCTACGCCCCCAACCAGGATTACCTCCGCAAAGTACATGCAGTTCCGTTTTTTGGTACAAGCCCTTTCATTTGATGAAAAAAAACGCTGCTCAAATGAGAAGCTCATTGTTTAAGGGCTTCGAGCTATTTTTTGCCATACTTTCAAGCCAATCCACGTTCAACACCCGCATCTTTTCCAGAAACTGCCATGGAACCCCTGACATCCGCCTCCCCCCCACCCGGCCGATCCCACAGACCCCCCGCGCCAGGTCGTAGGGCAGGCTGCCGCTGAAGGCGTCGCAGGCCGCGCAGCCGAGGGACCAGAAGTCCACCGCGAAGCCGTGGCACTGGGAGAAGTAGAGCTCCGGGGCCATGGAGCCTGCGGAGCTGTTCCGCAGGTTCGCCGGGGCGGTTTTTCGGCGGCCGGGCTGAGTGGATGGCCCCAGAAAAAAATCAAACTCTTTATACTTACCGCTGAAATGGTCCAACCCCAAAAAACCTTAAAGTTCATGAACTCAGGAAGTGAGTTTGTCAGCTGCCGGGCTGGTGTGGAGATTCGGCTTGGAGCCAGGTGCTGTGGTTTGGATTGCTTGGAACCTGCCGTACGGCCACGGGTTGGAGCTTTGGAGGTTTAGGTTGGCTTTGGAGCCAGGTCCATGGACCCTGCGGACGTGGCAGGTGGGTTTTCAGCTACCCACGAGTTGGTTTTGGAGCTTAGGAGCTTTGGAGCCAGGTGGTTTGGATTGCTTGGAACCTGAGCTGCAGCTTGCCCCCCCGCCCCCGGGTTTCGCAGGTTTAGGTTGGGTTTGGAGGTCCGGTTATTCGACCATCAGCTTCCCCTTCATTGGTTTGGACCATTACCCTTCACAGAAACCAGAGCTTCAAATCCAAATCCAAACCACAAGGGCTACCTCGTCACAGTTGAAGGGTTTAAAAAGGGAAACACCCCCGAGTTACTGGCCTTGATCCCGAAACAGACTCAGAATAATGACCCCATGGGTTTCTTGGACCGAACAATTGGATGGCGGCTTTCCTTGTGGCTTCCCTTCAACAGAACCCCAAGTTGAACCTCTCGCACAGCTATGTGCCAAAATAGTCGGACCGCCACTTTTTTTCTTTTTCTTTTTTTTTTACTTTCCTCTAAACCGGAAAGATGGTTTCCAGTATACCCCAATGAAGTCAAAATCGGACTCCGGGAACGATCTGGAACCCTTCGAATGGATTGTCCCACCTGCAAGAGGCTTGAAAGTGACAGATCGCCTTTAAAGCCAACGGGCTTTAAATAGGGGAAAAAAGCATCTTAAGCAGATAGCTCAGTTGTTCAGTGACGCTGGAAGAAAAGGGAACCCTTTTTGGGGCTTGGACCATTTTTGTGGGGCAGCCACCAAAAATAAAGGGAAAAGGGGGGGGGGGGGGGCGGTTAGGGTCCTCTACTCAAATACCTTTTCCAAGTCACCAATCCAACCACCAGTCCAGAGTGACCTGAAACAAGGGTACCAGGAAGTTGAGAACTGTGTGTGTCATTTTTTGGAGTGGGCACCCTCTTTTTTGGCCGCTTCTTTTTTACAGGGAAACCAACAGGACAACCAGTCCTTTGACCTCTTCCATTTGGTTCAGGCCCCAGGAAAAAAGAAACATATTTCCAGTAGTGATGAATTCCAAAGTCTTTTTCACAGCAACAAGGGAAAATTAAGATTATTCAATATTAGCAGTGACGAATTCTTTTCAAAACCAGGCCCCCCCCCAAAAAAAAAAAAAAGTCCAGTAGTGAAATCGATTCCCTTTAAAACCAACAAGGGAAAATAACAAACATGTTCATTTCAGCATATAAAAAAACTTCAAAAACAAAAAAGGCCATGCCGCGTGCTGCTTCCCTCGGGCCCCTGGGGGTCGTCGCGTCGCACCGTCCCTCGGGCGCCTGTTGTGCCGATGCCTTGCCGCGTGGCCGCGCGCTGGGCCTCGTAGAGCCGCGTCTTCGCCGCCGAGAAGTCCGCCAGCTTCACCGCGCCTCGGGGAGAAAAACGGCCAGCTTAGACCTCGTGTCGTGTTTCTCTATTTTCTGTTTTGTCTTTTTTTTCGAGGACTCGTTTTTTGCTAAGGTTTCATCATGTTTCTTGTTCTTGTCGTTATGTATTCTGTTCTTTCCTCTCTTTTTTCCGGGGTTCAGCATGTAATTATACGTTATATATGTATTGACTCCCCCTAGCTGTGATATATATATATATATATATGTACACGGAAACCTGCCATTTGTTGGGGCCCTACTTTGACAAATAATTCAACCCTAAGGCCATAGCCGGGCTATGCTTCGAAGAGGTGGAGGCTTAGGACACTTGGGATGTTGCAAATACTTGTTTTGTGCTGTGTGAAGGGTCTGTCACAAAGTAATCCTCCCCTTATGATTTATGATACCCCTTGAAAAAAAACATTTGACATCCTTGGGACACATCCAAACAAACCGTGCTCTCTTACCCCCAGTCACCCCGCCACGCCCGAAAAAGACGCCCTCCGCGCTTAATTTCAAAACATCCAAGTCGCCACCGTCGGAGACCAACAAGTTGTCCAGCTTGAGGTCTCGGTGAATGGTCCGGATCTCCTTCGCTGCATATTCTCCACTTGGTTGCTGTTGACCCCCGCGCAAAAAGTTTCACTTTTTGGGGTTTAGTGGAAAACACCTTTCTTTTCCAAAAAGTTCAAGTCTACAGATCCAACCCAACAGCAATCAAGTCCATTTGCTTACATCTCAGCTGCCTCCAATTGGTGGTTTGGAGCCGGGTGGTTTGGAGATCTGGGGTGGTTTCTATTTACCCTGGTTGAGTGCTGGCTCCAGGTTTACCCTCTGCAAGAACCAGGGATTCAAACCTCCAAACGACCAATCCAAACCAGCAACTAAGAGGTACCTGGTCAAATCTCTTGCAACACTGAACAAATCGAAAAAACAAATCCAGTAGTGATAGATCCCCTTGACACCAACAGGGAAATCAATATTCTTAAGCGAATGGAAGTTAAAGGTTCTGTCCCAGAAACGCACCTGCGGAAGGATCAGTGGGGTAAAGTGACTTTTAATTGGCCCAACTGCATCCTGTAAGGGACCCTGTCTAAGCACCACCCTCTCCCCTCCCTTTTTTTCCCGTTCTCTTGCGGAACCGAAGGGTCTTTGGAGGTACAAATGCTGAAACGCACACGTGTTCCTCACATCCAACTTCGGTGCACCTCAAAATGCTCCATCTAGGTATCTTGGTTGCCGTTGACCGCCTGCAACCCGTTTTTTTGTTTTTGTTTTTTACTTTTTGCGGGGCTCAGTGGAAAACCCAACTTGATGTCTTAACCCAAAAATGTAAAGCCTCAAGATCCGTTGCCCAAGAGTCGTCAGGTAGCTTTGTGTCAACACAGGGCCCCCCCTTCCCTTTGGTTTCCTTCAGCCAGCCCCCATAAACGGGCACCCTCCAAAGAACCGCGCGGGGTGCCCCTGGGTTTTTTTTTGCACATGCCCAAACCAACGCCCAAATCCAAGTGGCTGGATGAGCTCTTCTAACATGCGTATAAAGGCTCGAAATTGTTGGCTTCAACCCGAATCGCCCCAGTGAATCCATTTACCTGTATGCTTAACAAGGGAACTAACCCCTGAAAAACAAAAGGAACATGGCGTTGTACCCATACTCATTTCCCCGAGTGGATGGCCCAAAAAAAGCAACAAAACTGTTTGTTTCTCAAAATGGTCCAAACTCAAAAAGTGACTAAAGTGCAGGAACTCTGGACGTAACGTTGACTCCGGATTGACAAATGATTCCCCAGCAAACCCTGGGAGAAGCAACCCCTTATTAATAAACTGGTTGGTTGATATGGGCTCAACATTGCAAACATTTCCCCCAACCCAGTTGGACACCCCCTGTTGATAACCTGGTTGGTTCTTGATTGATATGGGGTCAACATTACACATACTTCCAGTGATAGATTCCCTTTTACAGCCAACAAGGGACAACAGCAAGACGTCTTACGGGTGCAACCTCTGGGTACCCATCCACAGAAACCGCGGCCTGGTGGAGCCAATGTAGCGCATTCGCCCCGGAGACCAAGACCCGGGCTGCCCAGGCTGCCTGGCCGAAAGCGCTTGCGCGAGCGCGAGCGCTTGCGAGCGCTTTTGGTGGCGCCAACGGAAACCGGGGGTCCCGTTTGGTTACCCCTTGTTTTTGCAGGTGTGAAAGGGAAGCCAAGAAAAAGGAAAAAACGAAAAATGTTTCACTGGTTGAGGGGTAAACTTTCCACTCCACCAACCAAAAGCCAAAAGCCGCTTCAAAAAACCTAAGGAACAAAAACCGGATGCCTGACCACCACCAAAAGGCACGGGCCTACCAAAAAAATGCCCAAGCCCCTGCTTTCCCGGGCACAGGCAACTCAGCCCTCCGCTCCCCGCCCACCCGCCCGCTCGCTCGCTCCGCTCGCCTGCTGCAGGCGCCAGGCCCTCTCCGCCTCCCAGCGCTCCTCGACTGGGCGCTGGCCCACCGGCAGCGGCGCCCTCGAGGCGCGCTCCATGACCAGCACCCCGTCACCTCCGAAAAGGAGGCGACACGGCAAAAACGTCCTGGTGACTGGTGGGGGCTCGGGGAGGTCTGCGCCCCCCCAGGAAATTCCAAAGGGAACCCCCTTTATATTTGGTGGGTATTTGGCGAACTTGTAGCTGGTTTCTATGAACCCTAAAAGTACACCCTTGCGAAATGACCCAGAACGGTTCAAAAGAACACGGCTTTCTCCGGAAATATGCCTAAATGGGGGGCAATTCCAAGTGGGCGTATTCCCAGGGTGTAATAGAAAAACCCTTAGACAGAAGGAGGCGACGCGGTAAGAACGTCCCGACGACCGCTCAGCTTCAGCAGTTCAGATGGAACGACAGGGCTGTCCTGGTTTGGACCATGTTTGTTTTTCTTCTTCTTTTTCCAGGGACCCCCGAACGTCAAGTTCATGAACACCCCAAAAAGACTTGATGAACTTGAGAGAGGACCTTTTCGGTATGACAGAAGTGACGCTAAAACCCTATTTTCCGCAACCAGGAGTTGGCCCAACAACGTGGTTTGAATGCCATACCTTGACTGGCCTAACAAAAAGCATATTTCCCCCAACCATGCATGGTGGCACCCGAACCCCCACTAAAAATTCAGTGGCTCCATGTGCCTGGCTCCAGCACGGGCTGGCCCTTGATGCGCAAGGCTTCGCCGGAGTAGCGGAAGGCCGCATAGTAGGCCTGCGGCCAACAACTGGGCCCAGTTCTGGGCTGCTCTTTTTTGAGCAAAGGTCGTTAGCCTAGGTGACCACCAGGAAGTGAGCCAGGGACCGCCCTCTATTTGTCAACCAAGGCAAACACCAAACACCTATGGTCGTTAGACGTTTTGTAGCGGTGGTAAAGCCACTTGTTTCCAAAAGGTCCGTTGGGACACATCGGAAGATCATGCTGTTTCCTCAATATTGCCCCTTCGCTGGATAGTGGCAAGGGAAGCCACCTTTGGACGCTTCGCCCATCTGCTGAGCTGGTAGCATCAGGTAGAATTACGAGGTCCTGAGCGAATGTTCTGAACCATGGTGACTGAAAACTATTCTGCTTGTATGCTTCCATGGTCATCAAGCAACATCACCACCATCTGGAACTCGTGCCCCGGCCGGTTCGCTTCTGGTGCAGGCCCGCGCCTAAAAAAGACTCCAATTGCCCCAAAAGCCATCGCAACGTGCAACCTCCCAATCCCGCCCTTGCCGTTTGACACGTGGAAAACACCCCGGGCACTGGATTTCCCCAAATCAAAAGTTGATCAATAGTTTCCTCTGAAACAATCGCCACTTTTGGAGGTGCCGAAAAGAGAAATAGCTCGGAAAGCAGGGTTCCGGGTGTTGGGAATGAACCGATTTGTTCCCTCAAAGGAAGCCATAGGCTGGATGGTTTTACGGTGATTCCAACTCATTCTGCTTGCTGAGAAGCAGCAAGAGAAAAACAGTTTCCATTGGAACTCGGAAAGCCTGAAACACCGCGGGGGGGGGGGGGGGGAGAAGAAACAAACGGAAACCCCAGGCGGTCCAGCACGTTGCGGTGAGGCTTCCGCAGCAGGAGTCGCACCACCCGCAGCTCCCGACGCCAGCTGCCGCAGTGTTTGGAGCCGCGGACCACCTGGCGCTTGGGGCGCTTCAACCTGGGCCGTTCGTTCCTCAGATCCCCTAAAAGCTGATCAAACGGACACTCAACCACGGAACCCATAAAAATCCCCAGCCAAAAGTTTAACATACCTGGCCCGGCCTCAGATCAGCTAACTGTGTTGACTCTTAGTAGGTTAAATGGACACCCAACTTCCATTTGGTTAAGACGCCTGGGAAAAATTGAAAATATTTCCAGTAGTGATAAATTCCTTTTAAAACCAACAAGGGAAAATAAAACATATTCTTAAGCAAATGGACACCCAACAGTGGGACAATTCGGCTCCCCCCCAAAGCTTCAACCGAATCGCAGCCAAGATTCTGCCAGCCGATGTTCGACCCAACCCTTCAGTGGGTTGACAACTAAGGCAGCTGCAATTCTCCCATTCCGACCCGTCTGTTTCAGAACATGGCCAGGAACCCTGGGAAGTTGCATGGTTTGAAACTCCCCTTCCTGAGTCCTAGTTGCAACCAACCCGTGGGATGACAATCTTTTGCGGGGACTAAGCAGAAAGGATCGAAAGGCGACAAAAGGAACGAAAAGGGAAGCAGCGAGGGAGAAAAACGGGTTTGTCCCCCCATGTTAAAACCCAGAGCCAAGAGTACACTTCCAACGCAGCAACCAAGCAAACGCCAAGAAGCCGGCATCAAAACAAGTTGAGTTGAGAAGCACGGACCGAAAGCTGCCAACATCGCCTCTTTCACCAGTCTCGTTTGCGGCTCCAGGAGCCAGGAATGTCGCAATAGCAAGTCTGACAGGCGGCATAGCATTCGAAGGCAACAGGTGGCAAACCCGCTCGCGCCGAAACAATGCACCAACTGTGCGCATGAACCGAAAGCTGTACTTGAGAAAGGGCAGGCCGAAAGCTGGCGCCGCAAAATCCACAAACCAGCCTCCTCTCTGACCATACGAGCTGCTTATCGCAGCTTGCAAGCCAAAGGGGTCGAATCTGGAAAAACCTGCAGGGTTTCCGAGCCATTTCCCTTGTTGCAACCGCCGGAATGTAGTGGAAGCCACCAGTAAGTTGATCAACTTTTCAAGGGGAAATCCAGTGACTACCGGAAGCCGCCGCGTAGCCCGCCTTCACAGCCACAGCCTCCTTATCTGGCCCAAGCTCCTGGCCGAAAAATCCGCTTCACGGACGAAATCGGTTTCGCACCACTTTGAAAGCATGGATGGAACCAGCGCAGTTGGCAGTTGCAGGGAAATCGAACCATTCTAGGGTTCTTAGGTGGTGCGAAATGGACTTCGTCCATGCACAGTAGCTAGGGGATGGTCCTGAATGGTATTTCAGAGGCACTAATCGCCACTATTAGGCTGGGCTCATGGCTCTGAATCAGTAACAGTGCATTGCTGGAGTGCAGCTACATAGTTGACTTATCCCATTTGCCTAGCCAAACAGAACGGGATTTGGAGCGCGCAACTGGCGCACAGGCTCGAATTCAGGAATGCGACGGTTTCGTTTTCCTGCGTGCTCAAAGGCTTGGGGTCGCCCAGCTTTCAGAAGCTTCCCTGAAGAAGGTACCTGAGTCATAATCAACACTTGGTACAAAAATGGTACACCCAGAACCATGTAAAGAACTAAGAAGGCGGCCGCAGCTATTTATGGTTGGGATCGTCCCTTACTAACCTTCATCTACCCAGGTCTTGATTGTGGCTCACCTGGGGGATGTTTCTTTTATCCTCCAGGGAGTACCCATGTTCCAGGACAGATATACTTTTGGGGTTGCAGTACCTAGTTGCTTGCGCTCCTGAGAACTCAATCATGCTGGACATGACTATATCCTACGGAGTACCCTACCCATTCCAGGATGCATATATATATATACACAATATGTATGTATATATTTTGGGGCCTGCAGTTCCGTTGATTTGAGACAAACCCAACTCGTCGGAGTTTCAGTTGGCCCAGCCATGCCATGGAGCCTGGCATTTGCCATCTGGCTTCATGGTTCCACAAGGGGAGGGTGCACCATGGAGACAAGCCCGCTTAGGTCAAAGGGGCCAGCCTTGGAGAAAGTCGGACCCAGCTGATATGCACCGAATACTAGCTGAACACATGGGTGTTCTAAGGTTATCAACCCCAATATTGGGGATGATATAAGGTGGGGGCTCCGAGTTTGGTCCCATTGATTCTGTATCAAAGTGCATACATCTCCATCTACACCTATCCATCTCTGCAGTTTGAATCCACCAGCACGTTCCTTGCAAGCCGGCTCCAGGCCCTACAAGATACCGAACAAAAGGTTTGCAGACCAGACCGGTTGATTGGCGGCTGCTGTGTGGGAAACAAAAACATCATTCCCCGAAAAAAGAAAACACGTGAAAGGTTTGTGATCCAACCCAATAGCCGCCAAGGCATGTGTGTGTGTGGGCGTGCGCCATGGTGTCTTCCAAAACCCTTTGCTTTTGCTTGGTCGCCACAGAATTGTTGGAGGGGGTATTGCGGGCAGCGACCAAAACCTATTGACTGTTGGTTCTACTCGCATTGCTATAACGGTAAAAAATACTTAAATAACCCTTACGAACCAGGTAGTAGAACCACCTACTCACATTCGCAAGCGAGCTCGAAGCCGTAGAACCTACCAAAAAGCTTGGCCAGTCTAGGCCTCCAGTTGAGAGGTTAGAATAAGCCAACTTCTTTCTGTACTCTATTTTAGGGGGACCCTCCCAACCAAAAAAGGGGTGAGAAAGGGCACTACTGGGTGCCTAGCAGTGGTTTTGGCAGCTCGCGCGGCGAAATCCCCACTCCGTCCTTGCAGGTGCCAAGGTACACGCTGCCCGAGGCGCCAACGCCCACCGCGGTGCCCTCGGGGAAACGACCAGTGAACCCACAGCGGGGGTGGAATATCTTGGTTGCTGTTGACCGCCCTGCAAAAAGTGTTTAACTTTTTCGGGGGTTCGTGGAAAACCCAACTTGATTTCCCAAAAAGCTAAAGTCTAAAGATCCAACCCAAGAGCAGTCAGGATATAACCACACTTTATGAGGTTCTTAAGGGGGTGCGAAAGAGGGGGGGGAAAATGAGGGACTGGGGAGCCCTAGTCCACCAGGGAACAACTACCCTCCCCCCTTTACACGCCCCTCCCTAAAGAACCCCATTCTTTCTCGGCAGTTTCACTGGCGACCATTGAAACGGGTCACTTTTGGAGATTCCAAGAATGGACGTGGAGGAAACCTTGTAGTGTAACCACCATGTTTTACTCGGTTGCTCCCGAGTTAGTTCCCCTTAAAACATCACCCCCAAAAGGCACTCACCTTTCATGGGCCAAACATGTAAAAACCACCAAAAGGGGCAATATAGGGACCCCTGTTTATCGTCAGGAGTTTCATCCTCCAATGTGCAACTGTTCTTCTCAAGGGTTCAACCCTAGCGTGAAGGCAACCAAGCTAAATATCTACATGGGAGGGTTGGCTTTGACCAACCCAGCCCTGCGGAAACTCATATCGACCCTGGATCAATAAACCGGTCCTACTAATAGGGGGTGTCCCTGGGTTCAGTAGGGATTCATCACTTCTGGAGGGCAACACCACCCTAATTCCGGGCTCGACACTATGATTCGCAAGCCGACACACTCACTTCCCGAGTGGATGGGCGAAACAATGTCCATTGTTTTTGTATACCACCTAAACTCGCTTGCTTTCTGCTCCCCTGCTAAAAGTTTAACTTTTAGGGGTTCAATGGAAAACCCATTAGTTGGCAAAAAGGTAAAGTCCTAACATCCAAGCAAAAATGCACCAAAGTAAATGATCTTCCCAAAAAGTTCCAAGTCCAGGACCTCAGGGAGTGAGCATAGCGCGTTTTTGTCCTACTCGTCGACTCTTGTGCCGAAAACCCCACTGACCTGTGGTTCTACATGGTAGTGGAGAGTCCCCAGGAGGTGGTCCAAGGGGGATCCTTCAAAGGACCCCCACGCAACCCGAGAGGGGCTCTCAACTCTCAAACTACCCAGCGCCGAGAGGGTACCTACACCCCCCCCTCAGGGATTCCATCATGGTTTTGCTGGCCTACAAGGGTTTTACCAGAACCCCCCATTAAACCGGGTCTTTCATGGCCAACTAACATCGCCATAAAATGGGAAGGAAGCCGGACTTCGGTTTCCTCTTGGCTTGCCTCTAAACCAACTCCAGTGCTTCCACTTACCACTCTAGTAGGTAACCAGGGGAACCATCATGTAAAACCTGTTACAAATTGTGATTACCTACCACAGTGGTCACTGCAAGCCGCTGAGAACCGTTTGAAAGGGTACCATTGAAAAGACACGCCTCCGCCTACTCTGGTTTTGCGCAATCCATTTCGCACCACCTAAGAAACCATGGTTGAAATCATGGTTTGCTGGCATTCACAAGGAAATCGACTCCGTCCAGGGTTTCTTAGGTGGTGCTAAACGGATTTCGCATCCATCCGCAGTAGGACTCGGCTTTGGGCGCGACCCAAAACCCCAGTTGTGGCGCAGCCCGCCAAGCCGAGCCGCCGCAATCTCCACCACCCCGCACGGCGTGTCCACCCGCATGGGCCAGCGCGGACGAGCTCTTAAGGGTATGCCACGGCCCAAAAGAAGACTAAGGGGCTGAATAGTCACACCTGCTTCTCTCTTGCCTGCGTCTATAAAGAACGATATTCATATGTGGAGACACACACATTTTTTGGATATGACTCAGGTGCCGCCTGCAAAGATGTCTGGTTCTGGCGCCTGTTGTTTTGGCTCGAGGTCTGCCACTAAGACCTCGCCAAGCTGCACACCATTTCAATCCGCGACTGTGGAACGTGATGCATGCCAAGCTTGCACGAATTCCCCTTGTGCCTTAGCAATCCAACACCCAATCTTGGTTCTGAATCTGTCTTTCTCTTGCCTTGTTCCGCTGACCAGCCATCAACCCGCCCCCCTGGTGCCGAAAGGCCCGGATTGATTCGTGCGCATCTGGCAAGCATGTTTTCTTCTGCCCCATGCACCAGCGAAGGGAAAACCTACCCCCCAAAGCTCAGCTTTCCCTCTGATGCTTAAGGGGTGGTGTCCTACAAGAACGAGGGGTTCAAATCCCAAACCAACAATCAAACCATTAACGACAGGTTGCCTGCAAAGTAGTGTTGTTCTTCTTTTGGTTTCCCATGGTTCCCTTTAAAGCAACAGAAAAAGGGTATTGCTGTGCGTCAGCGGTCTGGGCGTGTCCCATCAACCTGCTGCTGCAGCCTGCACTCAAGTTGTGCAAAACACCACGCGAAGCTTTCGGAATCATATGGGTTGGGCCAAACATGTGGTACCAATAGTTCCACAACAATGGTCATGTTTAATAGTTCGCCAACCGGAGATGAGGGATCTGATCCTGATGTTTCCTTACTCAAGCTTGGACTCGCGAGAAATACCAGGATATATATATATATATACATGTATTGACTCAGTCGGTCTTTGCCCCTAAGCAAGCACGTCTAACTTTTGGCGGGTTCAATGGAAATTAAAATGGCTTCCGAAAGGTCTCAAGAGCATGTGCAGGCCATTGATTGCTTCACTTGCGCCTGGCAAGTCAACCCAGTCCTGCAAATCGATTTGCATCAGTCAACCCAAAAACGAACCCTCACTTTTCAGCTGAATCTCCATTGGGAGTTGTGCATCCCTCCGATTTTGCAGAAAAAAACCCTTCAGGCTCCTCCCTTTTCTGTGCGCGGAGCTCGCTCTGCCTGCTCTTCTGGCTCCGGAGGAGCGTCTCACCGGCTTGGCCGAATCATCGACACTTGCGCCCGTAACTCCCAGCTCGTTCTCCTAATTTTGCACCCGTTTGGACGATTTTTGACCTCGGTTTAAACCGAGGTCGCATTTGCGTTTGTGATCTCAACCGTCACTCCCCTACCTCGTTTTGCATCTCCTTCAGTGTGGGTTCTTTCTGCCCGGCGTTTACTGCAGTCTTCTGTAAACCCAAGGCAGTCGCTCCTATATCCTTCCATTTGTTTGAGACCCCTGGACAAACAATATTTCCAGTGATACATGTCAATAAAACCAACAGGGGAAAATCAAAAATATTCATTTTAGCAAAGGGAAGTGTCTATAAAGCTTTAGAGTTGGAACTAGCTCACAATGTGGTGTACATAAATCCACTGAATTCTGATGCCCAGGGTCCGACTGATTACATTTCATACCCACATCAAGCTCACAGATTTGGAAGCCCTCAACTTTCAATTCCAAGGGCCCCTTGCCACGTGCTCGCCCTGGAACTTACGAGGGCGCAAATACACAACAGGCCGCCTCTGCTTTGGGTTTCAGTGATGTGAACATGGGCTGCTAAGTGCCCAGCATGATCTAGAACACTCTGGATTCTGGATGGTCCGTCTGGTACTCGCTTAGTACCTCTTTCTTAGGTCGTGGCTCGCCCCTCCCGGTTCAAATCCGCAAACCACCAAATCCAAACGATCAGTTAAGGGTTACCTGAATATCTATTTGAATCTTGATACCAACCCACCCCCCCCCCGCCCCCAAAAAAAAAACAATGCCAAGTGTTGAGCACGATTCCTGGGCCCAAGAAGGTGCATCCAAAATTCGCGGAGGTGCCACCAAGCCTTTGCAACAGCTTGACCTGTAAAGGGTACCAACGGTTTACAGGGAGCTGAATCAGACCCATGCTGAGCTCACTTTTTGTGTGGATTGGACAAAAGTCTGAACTTTGTATTTACGACTAAACAGATCTTCTCAAAAAGTACCGGTATACAGTCCAGGAACTCAGCGAAGGTCCCCAATTTGTTGGAAACACCCCGCCCCACAATTGGGAGCACAGTGCCGGCAGAAGGTGGGCCCACACATCCTTAAACCGGCCTCACGGCCCCTCAGCCGGGTCCACGCCAGATGACCTGCAAAGAGACAAGAAACAGTTCAACCAACATAGTAATTTGGTGTGAGAACCTCTCAAAAACAATGAGGCTATTCTGGGCTTCCTCACCATGGAAATCCCTGCTTCAGATTCCCCCCCCTACCAAAAATAGAGAGTTTGGTTTCTGTTGACCCCTCTGCAAAAAAGTCGTTCACTTTTCGCGTGTCCAATGGAAAATCCGAACTGTTTCAACCAAAAAGTTTATTTCTAAAGATCCAACAAACACCTCGACCACGCTGATCCCCGCAGAGGGTCGCAATCCCGATCGACGATCAAAGTCCTGCCCCGGCGCCCTAGAAAGCTAAACTTAACTTACATAGCTGCTAACGCCGAAGCGCTACGCGCTTGGCCTCTATGCACTTGGCTCTATGCACTTGGCTCTATGCACTTGGCTCTGTGCACTTGGCTCTACGCACTCGGCTCTATGCACTCTTTTTTAAAGCCACCACACAAAAGCTGTCCCCCCTCAAAAAAAAGAAACAAAGAAGGGAAACAAAAGAACAACACCAAACGAGCCGCCCGTACCTCGCTCGCTAGAAAAAAAAGAGCATATAGAAACAAAAAGGAAACACACAAGAACGAGAAAGAAACAAATACGCCGGCGGACCGGCATCCATCGACATCCACCGAGCCCAGCGCCCATGGCCTCGTCATCGCAGTGCAGCGGCCCAAGCCAGCGGCCCCAGATCTGCCGGGCCTGGGACGAGGCTCCGCCGACTCGTTCGAAGAAGCTGCGACCGAGGAAGAAAAGTGACCGGCACGGCGATGTTAGGACGACCAAGAAGAAGATATCAAGGTCAAGTGTTGAATTGTTTGGCTTGGTTGAGTAGTATTTCTTTCTTTAGGCATATTAATGGTCACTCTCACTATCAATTGGTGACTTTTTCCTGATTTTCCCCAACAGGTTTGGAGGAGACCCCCAGAAGTGAGGGTAAAAATGTTCAGGTTTTGGACACCTAAGCTGCCTGTCTGGAAGCTTCAGAGATTTTTTCCCCAACAGCTGAAGGCTTTGGGGTCTCAGGCTCCGGAGGTCTGGGGCGGCCCTGAGGTAAGGTTCCACAAGGGTTCCACCAGCGTTCCACAAGCGTTCCACGAGGTTTTGCGAGGGCTGCGGGGTGGTGTTTGCATGCTGTTGGGGATATCACCTGAGCTTATTTTTTGGCACGGCAGCTCTAGAAAACCGGCTTGGATGTGGGGAGTCTGTGGATCCACCCCTGTAGAATAAGATTACCAAAAAAAGGACCAACAGGGGGAAGAACCGGTGAAATCCACAAATAGGGGGGTCATTACCCTCCCACCATGTTCACATGGAACCTTCCTGAAAGGGACTGGGCCCCTGTCAGATTCCATGTTAGTTTGTGGAGGGTAGTTGTATCAAAGCCAGAAATCGAAACAGGTGCCCTGGGGCTTAGTAACCACCAATAAAACAATGGTTGGATCAATACAACCATTACTATTTGCCTAAGGAGTTTCATCATCCTGACTGAAATCGGACGGAATGAGTTTCCCATTTTGATCGGAACAGCTGCCCCCCCCCCCAAACACTGCTTTTTGGGCAGTACTTGGGACTTTGGACAGTTGTTGGGGGTTGTTGGTGGGTCATCTTTTCTTGGAGTCGCAGGATGTTTCGGTCCCACTCGTCCCGAAATGGGTGGCAAAGGTTCAACTTGGGTTCAACATGGGGGGCCTGCTCAGGCAAATCCTCAAACAGCTGGTCTAACTTTCCAGGCAAATGTGTTTCCAATTGTCTGGCTGATTTGAATGGGTGGGTCATTTTTTGGGGGGAGCCCCCAAAATGCGTGCCATGCCAACCGTTTCAAAAACAAACCCAGATTTGTGCGTCATTGTTCGAGGGCGCCTTTTTCTTGGATGGCTTTAAACACGAACAAATTGAAAGCCATCAGTTTTTTTGTTTTAAGAAAAACAACTCTGAGACACGCCCAACATGCAAATCCTTTCAGCGGCGAATGATCCCCAAACCCTTCGCCCACCTCCGCACCCGCGCGGTCGCGCACCACGCCCTGCACGTCGTCCTACGCGACTTTTGTCTGCGATGCAGACGCAGGGGCGCTACCCGGTGATCCGTGTGGGTTCTGGCGAATGGGTTGGGTTCATCCTCCATTTGCTTTTTCGTCCCCAGGTTTTTTTAGAGGACATGTCCAGTAGTGACATCGATTCCCTTTAAAACCAACAGGGGACAATAAACAAAAACAACTCAGCCAATGGGGTCGTCTTATGTCTCCATCTCACAAGCTATGTCTCCGATCATTAGAACAGTTCAACGGGTCACCCCTGGCCTTGACTGAGGCAGGAAGTCACCTGGGAGCAGTATAGCAAGTTCCCTTTCATCCCACCAAAACCAATGCGGCCTTTGTCCTATTGCTGGCTACTGGGGGGGACTGAGGTAGAATCCTTTGGGTGATAGCTCAGAGAACTTTAGCCTGCCTTCCTTATGGCTTGGCAAGGTGTTCAAGCGTCAGGGGAGCAGGCAACTAAGGTTACAACTGGCTTTGTCTCAAAGTAGGTGCACCCGAACAAGTTCTGGTGTTCCCTTCAGTTTCCGATTGAACCCACGCAAAAGGTGCTCTGAGAGTTCCCTAGCCAAGGTCGCCGGACTGAGGTCAAGTCGCACCCCCAACTCCCAAGATCCCCGCTGCAAATTTACCAAGGAAACACTATGCAACAGGCCACACCCGCATGCAGGTGGATTTGTTCGCTCCCTTGCGCTTCTCAGGACTCTCCGGATCACACCTGCCTTTTGAGCTAAGGACCTAAGGAACATCATGGCAAAATGTAAATGGGCAGTGTTTGGCAGGTCAAAGTCTCCAGTTCCCCGAAACTCTCTAACTGGTGGCTTCAGGAAATTACTCTTAACATTTACTCAAATGTACTTTTTGAGAACCCCGCCCTACGATCGCCAAGTTTGAAGTGGTATACCCCTCTTTTGTGGCTTTAAAGGGCATGTGGGGGGGTCCCCTAAAAAAGACAACCCCAAATTCAATGTTCATGGACCTTGGGGGGTGAACCAGCCAACCTCAGACGCCCAGTGGCCATGGGTACTCTGTTCTTGTTGGGCGAGTTGAAAGGGGAAGCCTTACCCAAAAAAAGGAAAAACTTGTGGATTGCACCAAAATATGAACGTTTTGACAGTTCACCACCAGACAGAATTCTTTCCAAATTTGGCACCCTCACAGGGGTGCCAGATGGCAACCCCTCAAGCGTGCCAAAATCTGGGATGGGCACCACTCCCGGAGCCGAAAGCCGGGCCTTGCCGGCCTTTCCGAAGTGCAGCACGCACTGGCACCAGAGCGGCCGGGAGAACTTGATCGCCCGAAGGCGAGAGGGCACCAATTGGGGTCACATGGCTGTGGGTCACATGGCTGTGGGTCACATGGCTGGTACCACAAATGGAAGCCTGTTAAATGGAAAGAAGGATCAAAACCTGGTCCCCTGGCTTAATTTTGACCCATCACATGGAAAGCAGGACTAAACCTTGCATTTCCTGGCGGTTTAATTTTGACCCATACCCACATGGAAAGCAGGACTAAATCCTTGCATTTCACCCTTGACATCACCCCACTCAGGAAGCTCAGACTTTCAGGCCGAAAAGGTGATGTTTCTTTTTTCCACCCGAAAGCCTTCGAACCCCAGGTGTTTTTTTGGGGCAAATATACGGCCCTGGAACCACCAGGTAAACCAGGAATCGCCCTAAATCTATGTTTCGACCAAAACACCCAAAAAGGACACCCTAAAGCCTTCGAAACCTTCTGTTTCCTCATGGACTGCTTGGCCATCTGCCTTGCTTCTTCAAAAGAGAACCTGCCATGCGAACCATTGCTCGCTGGCCGCGGACAAGAAGAACCTGGCTGCCAAGAGGAAAACCACATATCAAATGGACAGGGGTCCGTTGGATTTCCCCTTCACAAGTGGCAATTGACTGGCGATTTCCCCACTTTTGGAGCTTCCAAAAAGGGAAATGGACGAAACGCTGGTGCAGGATATTAGTCAAAGTAGCGCCCCGACTCAACTGGTTGTCGTGGCTTCCTTTGAACATCCGGCTGACGACAGGAACAGTAACAGGAACACCTGTTTGAGGTGTCCCCATGGGAAAAACTGACTACTGAACTAAGTTCAAATGAGAAATATTTCATCCCTTGTCAGGTCTAAACTGTTTGTTTGCCACCAAAATGGCAACCAAACCCAAAAGTTTTTGAGGTCCAGGAGCTCGGGGACTGAGTGGTGTGGTATCAGTTGCCCTTCCTTCTTGCAAGACCTAATCTCGCGGCTCTATAAAAAGGGGGCCATGCCCTGAGACTCTGGGGATGAAGGAAAGCAAACGGGATCACAAGAAGCTTTGTAGACCTAGGCGTTGTCAGAGTGGCAGCAGGCCGCCGACTTGATTGCCGCTCTGTCAGATTCACATGGGGAAGCTGTGGCTCTTGGAGGAACCCTGGCAGAGTCACAGCATCACTGCCACCTCATCAGCATCCCTCGCTCTGGATGGGAACTTTTGAGGCCCTTGAGGGTTGGTGAGTAGGGGCCCCCATGGTGGCGCCTGCAAATGCGGGAAAGCCATGGGGTCTGGAAACACGGCTCGAGCTTTTGACAACAAACCATCAGGGGTCCCTGGATTTCCCTTTCAGCAGTTGCAATTTACTAGTGGTTTCCATTCAATCGATCGCCACTTTTGGAGGTTCCAAAAAGGGGAAATGGCTCGGAAACCTGACCATGGCCCCTTTGAAGGGTAGAATCGCACCGCGAATCGCCAGCTTTTCCAGCCCCAAAAATTCCGGGCGGTCAGGCGCGAGCGCGCGTTTCCGCCTGCGTGCCATCATCGGCAGTGAAGGTGGAGGTGCCTCATGCGAACGTCCCCGCCCCGCAGCTCGCTGAAGTTCGTTCAATGGGCTCCAATGATCAAGTGGCGCCAAAGGCACCACCTCCAGGTCCAGGGCACGAAGAAATTTGCACCCTTCGTTGTTGGCCACCTTTGAGGGACAAACGGGTACAAAAAGTCTCTTTCAAGTTTTGGGGGGAAGCCCCGGGTAATACACCATGAGAGGCGAAGAGCCCGCAGCCGGCATTGGAACACACCACCCACACCGTCAAAAGAAAAGCAAAGGACACCCCCCCCCCAAAAAAAAAGAGAGGCAATATCCCTCTTTTCTCGGTAGGTTGTTCAGAGGGAACCCCCACCCCCCAAAAAAAAAACGGTGCCGCCGGAGGTCTGGGAAGCTCGAATGACACGGTCGCCGATTCGCGTGGGGGCAGCGATCTGAGCGCCCCAAGCCCTGCCACCGGAAGACGGAGCCGGCGCCGAAGGTGTAGCCACTGGCGAGGCGAGTCGGAAGGAACCGGACTCAGCACGTGGCGGGCAACCAACCGAAATGAGTCTCTCTTTTTGTTGGACCCCCCCGCCCGGTATGATGGACACTTAGGGTCTATTTTTGCAACCTTCTTCATTTGGGGTATTGGTTTCTTGGGGTTGCAGGCCCTCAAAGAAAAAACAACAATCAACATGTAGTGTTCCTGTTGGCTTCCCCATCAAGAGCTGCCTGGATTTGCCCTAAGGTTGATCAACTTACGGGTGCTGTCCATTGAAATGATAGACACTTTTACGACCCTCCACAAGGATATGGAGGAGCCCTGTATGTAAGGGTCAAAATGAGTGTCTTTTTTAAGGGACTCCCTTGCCCCCCCCCAAGCCATCGGAGGAAAAAAAAGTCCCCTCAAAAAGTACTTTTGCCCATACACGTTAAGTCGCATGGACCTGGGGTTGAGGGGAAGTTCCGATTTTCTTCAACCCCTTCAATCAGCCCAAAGGGCTTAAGTCCTTGGCTACGGGAGAGGCCAGTTCGCAAGCCTGGACCCACCTGGGCATTAAAGCGCCACTTGTGGGACCGAAAGGAAATTCGCTTTTCGAAGATATCCTTCTATCCACCAGCTGGAAGACAATGCTCCTTGTAAAGAGGGACCCTCTGGTGGGTTCCCTGTTAGTTGACAGGAGGGTAAAAGGGAAAACCAACAGATATGATTAAAAGGTTGATTCGCTGAGAAAACATGTGTTTCGCTGTCCGTAAAGCCAGGTTGATTCGCTGGGAATACATGTGCTTCGCTTTCCGCAAAGCCAGGATAAGTCAAAATGTGATGTTTTTGGGTGAAGGCAACCCCCACCAACTCTTCCCCTTCTTTGGAACTGTTTAAGTTCCATACCCTACCTCACAAAAAATAGGCTCCTTACACGGGTGAAGCAAGTTGCCATTCCACCAGCTCAGTTCCGGATCTTTGGAGTGGCGGTATGGCAGATCTCGAGGAAGCTCTGTCCACTGTCAGAGCCCAACGGCCGAAGCCCGGCAAGCCCGGGCTTCAATCTCGTTGCCGTACACATAGGGCTGCAAGATGAAAATGCTGGGTAGACATCGTTCACCAAACTGTTTTGACAGCGTTCCCATAGTTCCAACAAGCACATCATCACCCACTTTGTATTCATTGACATTAGGCCCCAACGTCCGTTTCTTGTGTCTTGGCCCCATTTGCCAATGGTAATCTTGCAATACCCTCCGCGCGATATGTTCCACTGCGAGGAAAATGACGACAAAACACCAGCCATGGCCGGATGGATTGCGTTTGTGCCCCCTGCGCAAAAAGTTCATTTGCTCCCACATCGCTGTGGTTGGTAGAGATACCGATCTAAGACGAGCACTAAAGGTGCGGACAAATAATTATTTCCTTCAAAGTTAAAGTCTAACTGTCTGGTGATTGGACACCTCCATTTTGCTCGTTTGCTAGTTGGTAAATGGGCAGATGCTCATCGCCTGCTCTTTTACTCATCCCTTTAAAAACCCAAACCAAATGCAACCCAAGGAGGCGCCCTGTGTTCGACTCATCCCTGTGCCTCGGCCCCACGCAAAGCTCCGGCATTGTAAAGCGCACACTGGCGAAAAGCGGAAAGCGGGCGAGCGGAAGGGTCGCCGAAGCTACCTGACAATCAGGAACCCCAAAGAAAGACATGGGTTGGACGATTTTTTTGAGGGAGCCGTTTGTGGGAGGCGGTTTCAAAGGGACACCCAAAGGAAAACATTTTGGGAATCCCACAAAACAAGCAGCTTGTCCTGCCCCTAGCTCGCAATCATTGGTGCAAATACCTCATATGGCCATGGGTCAAAATCCCGTACCCCCAGTGAACATCCCAATCCCGACTAAAATCGACTAAAATGGGTGGTGCACCTACCCCAAAATGGTACCATTGGTTTTGACCCACAGCCATATTGATTGGAAGTGATCCACGTGTTGGCGCCGGCCTCTCGTCAGAAAGGGGGGCCCAGACCAACGTCTCAACATGTGTTACCGAGGGACATGGCCATGGTTCCATTTATAGGAACCTGTACCTTGGTTGTCTAGCAATCCCAAGGTGGATGACCACCCTAACCCAAAGAAAAGGAGCTCAAACCATGGCGAACTTAGTGCCCATGATTGTGACCCCTTCCAAACAGCCACCGCAAAGTGACACCGCGGTGTCTGAAAGCTTCGCGCCCCTTGCACCCTGTCCAAGGCCCGGAAGGCCTGGACCAGTTCATGAGTTCGAATAGTGCAACACACCAAGCAGAATGCGCCTGGGACAAACCAACACTTGCATACGCGCAACCATAGGATCGCAACTTTCTTGGAACGTTTCTTGAAAGTGTCACGAGGTTTTTCGAGGCTCTCATTTTTGGGCCGTCCTCAGATCCCCCGCTGAAAGTTGAACTTTCAATGGGTTAAATGCACTGGGCTAAGAAGCTAAACCGGAATGATGGCTGGGAACCGCCCAGATTTTTCAGGGATCCGGATGCATTATACACCTGAACATTGCAACTTGTACATGGTGGTTCCCCTTTATCTTGGTGTTGAAAAAGCAACATGTTTGAAATGGTGGCAGAAAATGTATATCTTTTTTAAGGAGCCCTGATTTTTGGGGCAAGTTGTGGGCAGGGACGCCATGCATGACACGTCCCACCGGGTCCCACCCCAACCATCTCCCGCCGAAGCTTCGGCCCTGAACTCCGCACCTCCCTGCCGGCTCCGAGAACTCCACCTGGCCCACGCGTAAATGGCTTGTGGGGATTTTGTCTGGAATCTTAGCAAGGGCCAGTGGGGTAACCTTCGATCCATTTTCAACTTATATATGT